>CM060971.1:25418839-26018839 GCA_030765045.1 Tenodera sinensis
TACACACTCACTCACACACTCACTCACACTCACACACACTCACACACACTCACACACACTCACACACACTCACACACTCACACACATACACACTCACTCACACACTCACTCACACACTCACTCACACACACTCACTCACACACTCACACACACTCACTCACACACACATACACACACTCACTAAAACACACACACACCCACACATACACACCTACACACACACTCACTCACACTCACTCACACATACACACACTCACTAAAACACACATACACACACTCATACACATACTCACACACACCTACACACACACTCACTCACACTCACTCACACACACATACACACACTCACTAAAACACACACACGCACACACATACACACACTCACACACACCTACACACACACACTCACTCACACTCACTAAAACACACATACACACACTCACTAAAACACACACACGCACACACATACACACACTCACACACACCTACACACACTCACACACACCTACACACACGCACACACTCACACACCTACACACACACACTCACTAAAACACACACACGCACACACATACACACACTCACACACACGCACACACTCACACATACACACACACTCACACACATACACACACTCACACACACACTCACGCACACACACTCACTCACACACACTCACACACACATACACACACTCACTAAAACACACACGCACACACATACACACACTCACACACACCTACACACACGCACACACTCACACACATACACACACTCACTAAAACACACACGCACACACATACACACACTCACACACACCTACACACACGCACACACATACACACACTCACACACATACACACACTCACACACATACACACACTCACACACACACACTCACACACACACACTCACACACGTACACACACTCACACACACGCGTACACACACACTCACACACACACTCACACACACGTACACACACACTCACACACGTACACACACTCACACACATACACACTCACACACACGTACACACACTCACACACACTTACACACACGCACACACATACACACACTCACACACACACATACACACACTCGCATACACTCACACACATACACACACTCACACACACGCACACACATACACACACTCACACACACGCACACACATACACACACTCACACACATACACACACATAGACACACTCACACACATACACACACGCACACACATACACACACTCACACACACGCACACACTCACACACATACACACACTCACACACACGCACACACTCACACACACGCACACACTCACACACACGCACACACGCACACACACACTCACACACACGCACACACTCACACACACATACAGACATACACATACACACATACAGACATACACACATACACACGCTCACACACACGCACACACTCACACACACGCACACACTCACACATACTCACACACATACACACACTCACACACACGCACACACATACACACACTCACACACACGCACACACTCACACACACTCATGCACACGCACACACTCACACACATACACACACTCACACACACGCACACACTCATACACACATACACACACTCAGACACACGCACACACATACACACACTCAGACACTCGCACAGACTCACACATACACACACTCAGACACACGCACACACATACACACACTCAGACACTCGCACAGACTCACACATACACACACTCAGAGACTCACACTTACACACACTCACACACATACACTAACACACATACACACATTTACACACATACACACATTCACACACACGCACACACTCACACACATACACACACACATAGACACACTCACACACATACACACACGCACACACTCACACACACGCACACACATACACTCACTCACACACTCACACACATACACACACTCACACACACGCACACACTCACACACACGCACACACTCACACACATACACATACTCACACACACACTCACACACACGCACACACGCACACACATACACACACATAGACACACTCACACACATACACACACGCACACACATACACACACTCACACACATACACACACTCACACACACGCACACACTCACACACACGCACACACTCACACACACGCACACACTCACACACATACACACACTCACACACACACTCACACACACGCACACACGCACACACATACACACACATAGACACACTCACACACATACACACACGCACACACATACACACACTCACACACATACACACACTCACACACACGCACACACTCACACACATACACATACTCACACACACACTCACACACACGCACACACGCACACACATACACACACATAGACACACTCACACACATACACACACGCACACACATACACACACTCACACACACGCACACACTCACACACACGCACACACTCACACACACGCACACACTCACACACATACACACACTCACACACACACTCACACACACGCACACACGCACACACTCACACACATACACACATACAGACATACACACACTCACACACATACACATACTCACACACACACTCACACACACGCACACACGCACACACATACACACACATAGACACACTCACACACATACACACACGCACACACATACACACACTCACACACATACACACACTCACACACACGCACACACTCACACACATACACACACTCACACACACACACACACACACACGCTCACACACACGCACACACACACACTCACACACACGCACACACTCACACACATACACACACTCACACACATACACATACTCACACACACACTCACACACACGCACACACGCACACACATACACACACATAGACACACTCACACACATACACACACGCACACACATACACACACTCACACACATACACACACTCACACACACGCACACACTCACACACATACACACACTCACACACACACACACACTCACACACACGCTCACACACACGCACACACACACACTCACACACACGCACACACTCACACATACACACACTCACACACACGCACACGCACACACATACACACACGCACACACTCAGACACACTCATGCACACGCACACACATACACACACTCACACACACGCACACACTCATACACACATACACACACTCAGACACACGCACACACATACACACACTCAGACACACGCACACACTCACACATACACACACATACACTAACACACATACACACATTCACACACACGCACACACTCACACACATACACACACATACACACATACACACACATACACACATTCACACACACGCACACACTCACACACATACACACATTCACACATATACACACATTCACACACACGCACACACTCACACACATACACAAACATACACACATACACACACTCACACACACGCACACACTCACAGATACACACACATACACACACTCACACACACGCACACACTCACACATACACACAGTCATAGACTCACACTTACACACACATACACTAACACACACACACACAACGAGAGCGCGTGCCGTTTTCTTAAAATGTTTGTTTTTAATTTAAAGGTGCCTTTTAACATAATACACTTCCGGTGAAACCTGGACATGGAATTTTGGATGGAATACAATACTTCCTCTACTTACTATACGTAGTAGAGAAAGTAAAAACCACAAGATAGAAGTGTGTTATAGAGTTGGAGTAGGTAATATGAACGTGACGCCGTATAAGGAAACAAATGAAGGATGTTGGGGCGCACGTTCATTAACTGGGTGCGCTCAGAATGTAATGCAATGCTTACGTTTCCTGTCCCATTTATTTTGATGTAACAAACAGCGGCCTTGTGTAGTTTGTTGGAGGGACTGCAGCCGCGAAACATGCAGCAACCATGAAGGTACGTGCAGAACAATCCAAACTTACCTACATTATGTATTAGGTACCTATCCATACTTTTACACATATGAAATCTATACTTTGTTTATGTTAATAACTACCACACAAAGTTTCTGTACATTTTGTGCCCGCCTCGGTAGCGTGATGGTTAGCGTGTCTGCCTCACGTTCAAGAGGTCGCGAGTTCGAATCTCGCTTAGGGTAAGTTTTCCGGGTAAGGTTCTTTCCGAGGTTTTCCCTACCCTGAGAAGACAAATGTCGGTAACTTAAAGCTCCATGGACCTCGGGCTCATTTGATCATCATTTCATTCATTCGTCCAGTGTGACACAATGTTGCAGGACGTTAATTAAAAAAAAAATTGTACATTTTGTTTTATAGTTTTGAGAGAATTAATTATTCAATTTATTCGCAAAACGAAAATACCTCAATATTGAAAATACAGTAGAATGACGAAATAACGCCGCTGTCGGGGGAAAAGCTGCCCCGCCGCGTTATAGCGATTCTGCGGTACCTGTATTAGAAGTGACAAACATCTTTCCCGCAGAGATAGGAAGCATCCGTGCAGTAATAAATTACAGTAGGTACACACGAGTTATGTTAGGCGTGTATTCCAGTCCTGCAACCGCTCTACATACATACTCTACATACTCTACCCATTTTGCACGATCTTAAAGAAATGAGTAAGTTTTGTTTCGTGATGTAAAGTGTTTTTTCTCCGTGCCCTATTGTCTGATAGACATCAACACTGTAGCATTCTCCGTACACAAAACCATCTTGTTTGTTTATAGCACGCACGAGTACGATATATTTGCGGGGGACAAACTTTCCCCCGCGGTATTTCGAGTTTCTACCGTATTCCATGCGCATTAAGAACTAAAATATCACAACGGTTTTATTATTTTCTAAACTCTAATTTCCCAGCAAACACATCTTTGTCAGGAATAAACAATAATTACTTTTAAATTAATAAATCTCTTTGATGGACATACCAAATATTTTAAAACCTGTTTGCATATTTAATCTTTCTTAAACCAAAGAAGTTTTCACATTTTGAAACCAAAGACTCAAGTTAAACTGGCATAAATGGAGCACATGCTCAAGGAGCTTTGTAAAGTGCATAGAGCAAATAGTGTATTAAAATACAAAGCGGAGAAAAATCAATTTTTTGTACACGCATGCGTCATTATCACATTTTCCCTCTTTTGTCCAGTAGTCAGTGTCTCTCTCTGTCTCTGTCTCCTCACATTCCTAGCTTAACAACTTCTTACCGCTCAATTTAGCTGTTTTTGTTCCGTTTTTTGATAGGTACACATTTTGTTCAAATACTATACAAAATGTAAGCAGTTTAAATGTAGCGCACATGGCATTTAAAGTCAACGCTAGCTAGATCTTTAAAAATGGCGAAAACTAAAAAATGTCATTGCCAACCGATGACTGAACATTTATATGACGTGTAAACCTGAAAGTCTTCAGTTTGACAATTTGTTGGTTATTTTTCAGTCCCAGGGTACGTTAAAACAAAGCGCATCTTGGCACAGTATCTAACTTAATCTCCAAAGGACGAATCTCAAGGGAACCCCCCTCCGGCCTGCTGATCCCAAGGTCGCGGGTTCAAACCCGGCCCAGGCCGATAGTTTTTAAGTGTGCTTACAGTAGGCTTTGTGCTCTTTTAAAGCTGTGGGATTCCCTTCTCTTTGCATACTTAACATATAAAAAAATGAACAACGATGTTCCATTTCACGAAAGTTTGAAGTTTTCCGAAACTCACACACATAACAAGGAATATCTCCGAAATGGTTCACTCTACAAGAAAATTTATTGAGACATAAATTGTGTATTTTAGCAAGATCTACGTTTGTTTTGTTGTTGTTGTTGTAGTATAATATGATTTGGTCTATCTCTAACGGTTTACCAGTTATGCAAAAGTCGTTCAGGGTAAACAGGACTGCAGGGGCCATAGCCAGAAAATTCAAAATATACATTTCCTTTGTCATAAAAATATCTCAAACATATGGCATTTTAATAAAAATTGTTAAGAAATTTTCAAGAAAATCAGAATTTTCGAAAAATGTTCCATGTAAAGGATGGTTTAGCGTGGGGCTGTTTGCTTCAAAATCTTCGTGTTGCATCCTTGAAACGCATTTAACTTAAATACCAACTTTGGAAGTCAGAGTTCAGTACTTATATTACTGTTGTTTCAGGTACTAGGAATGTTGTTGTTGATCCATGTGATAGAAGTCAGAGTCCAGTACTTATATTACTGTTGTTTCAGGTACTAGGAATGTTGTTGCTGATCCATATGATAGAAGTCAGAGTCCAGTACTTATATTACTGTTGTTTCAGGTACTAGGAATGTTGTTGGTGCTCCACATGATAGAAGTCAGTGTCCAGTACTTATATTACTGTGGTTTCAGGTACTAGGAATGTTGTTGCTGATCCATATGATAGAAGTCAGAGTCCAGTCTTATATTACTGTTGTTTCAGGTACTAGGAATGTTGTTGCTGATCCATATGATAGAGGTCAGTGTCCAGTACTTATATTACTGTTGTTTCAGGTACTAGGAATGTTGTTGCTGATACATATGATAGAGGTCAGTGTCCAGTACTTATATTACTGTTGTTTCAGGTACTAGGAATGTTGTTGCTGATACATATGATACAGGTCAGTGTCCAGTACTTATATTACTGTTGTTTCAGGTACTAGGAATGTTGTTGCTGATACATATGATAGAGGTCAGTGTCCAGTACTTATATTACTGTTGTTTCAGGTACTAGGAATGTTGTTGCTGATACATATGATACAGGTCAGTGTCCAGTACTTATATTACTGTTGTTTCAGGTACTAGGAATGTTGTTGGTGCTCCACATGATAGAAGTCAGAGTCCAGTACTTATATTACTGTTGTTTCAGGTACTAGGAATGTTGTTGGTGCTCCACATGATAGAAGTCAGTGTCCAGTACTTATATTACTGTTGTTTCAGCTACTAGGAATGTTGTTGCTGATCCATATGATAGAGGTCAGTGTCCAGTACTTATATTACTGTTGTTTCAGGTACTAGGAATGTTGTTGCTGATACATATGATAGAGGTCAGTAACCAGTACTTATATTACTGTTGTTTCAGGCGCTAGGAATGTTCTTTGTGATCCACATGATAGAGGTCAGTGACCAGTAGGTACTTATATTACTGTTGTTTCAGGCGCTAGGAATGCTGTTGCTGGCCCAGATGTTAGGGCTTGGTGACCAGTACTTTAGCTGTCCAGAGCCATGTTTCTGTGTTGGGATGGTGGTTGACTGTTTCAATGCTTCACTACTAGAGCTGCCAGTGCTCAACCAGGACATGAACAACACTGTGGAAGTTCAAGTTCTAACAGCGGACCACAACAGCATCTCTCACGTTGATCTGAATACTTCAGGACTGTGTAATGTTACAGAACTGTCCCTTGCATACAACAACATACAGATTCTAGATGAGGAATCCTTTTCGTGTGCTACTTCGATCGAGAAGTTGGACCTCTCATTCAACATGATCTGTTACCTCTCAGATGGTGCCTTGTCTTCCTTGGAATGTAAGTCCAGGTTTGTTACTGAAATGGTTATGTAATTGTATGAAGGAATGTTCAGATAGTTTGATATTGTGTTGGTGTCTATACAAGATGAGTAAAATTGTGTGGGGAGATTGCTGTAGGATGTTAGGTGAAGTCCAACACATACGTGGGCAAGCTGATAAGTACTCGGCCTTATTTACAGGTACCAGCATTACTCCCAGGATATTTTTTGCTTACTTTGGTACGCATGTTAGAAGATGCCATGTAAAACTGCATGTCATTCCAGTTGGCGGTTTACTTTCGGCATTCATTTGAACCAGCTATGGTGTATGTGTTGTTGAAAAGGGAAACAAATCTGATGTATTGCACTCACATAACTTTCTGTGCTCTTGTACGATTATTACAAACTCTTATTCCTCTATCCTCTTCATATTAATAGAGATAAACATTTGCAGAAATTATCGTATTGCTAATTTTCTTGTAGATACAAGGGAAATGTGAGAATACAGTAGGCTTTGAGCGATAGTCAAATCTTTTAATGCTGGTTGCTGATGAAGCTTTTGAAATTCCACTCTCTTTGCATGGCCAGGAGAATTGAAAAGTGAATATCGATCTTCCAGTTGAGAAAAGTATAAGTATAGCAAAGGTCACACAAATAACAAGGAATATCTTCAAAATGGTTCACTCCAGAAGATAATTCTTCCAGACGTAATTTGTGTATTTTAACGAGATCATTTTTTGTATAGTAGGATTTGGTCTATCTATTACGGTTTACTAATTATACAGAAATCATCAAGAGTAAACAAGACTACATAGTGTATTGCAAAAAAATTCAAAGTATACATTTCATTTGACGTAAAGATGCCTTAAGTACGTGACACTTAAAATCAAAATCGTTAGAGCTATTTTCAAGAAAATGAACATTTTTGAAAAACTTTTCATGTAAATGATGGTTTCAGGTGGATAAGTGTTGTTCAAAATGTTTGTGTCGAATCCTTGAAAAATATTAAACTTAAATATCATGTTTGTTTTCAACCGAATTTTCATTTTAGTTGTGTTATTCACACATACACACACATACACACACAGATGCACACATGCTGTCTTTTGTAAAAATTTATTTTTTTTTTTATCCAGGAGTCCTAAAACATATATTTCCGGTGAAATCTTGACATAGAGTTTATGGGTGGAATACAATACTTCGTCTAGTTACTATACATAGTTGAGAAAGTAAAAATGGGAGTATCGTGCACTGCCAGACACCAGGCAATGTCCTGGTGAAGCAGGGTCACCCTCGTGTCATGGCCGTGAAACCGTCCAACATGATCCATGCAAAAGACATTCAAAACTTACAATCATATCGGAACTCATCAAAGAAGTGCAACATATGATTTTGGAAGATCAGTGTACTAAGGTGCAAGCATCCATGTTCCTTCCTTTGTCACATAGTGATGCAAAAACTACAGTTTTTTCCTAAAACGTGCCAAGCACTTTCCGGAGCGTCATGAGAAGGCGTTTTTGATCTGCAGTGAACGTATGCGCCATCCATCTTGCGTAAAGCTTTGTGATGTTCAACTCCTGGAGCAAGATGTGACCAACACATACCTAGAGTATAGACGGAGAACTGACTCAATGAGTCACTTCCCCTATATTGTACCTTTAACCCCTTCCACTGCCTCACAGCGATTAGCAACCAGACCACGTCTCCCTCTATTGTCCATCTACCTCAGAGAACCGGCTAGTCCTTCAGATTGTGTCAGTAAGTGCAATGGCATCCCTGCCACCCCTCTTCGCCATGCCTAACCAACAACATTAACAATTTCATGCATCTCTGTAGTCACCTTGTGTTGAGGCAGTGAATCGACCATTTCTAAAGTTTTTATTACATCAAGCATTAATATGGAAGTATGGGTCTTAGTCCAATAAAACACTGTTTCAAAACTATTGTGATCTGTGCACCTCGTGCCTGTGAGTTTTGTTGCTCTTCTCTTAAACTTGTTTGGCTTTGCCTGCTCTCATTTTCTGATTCTTTTTTAAAGATTTAGACTTGTTTATTCAAGAAATATATGGCCTGGTACCGGTATATTGGACCCGGTATACAGGCTACAATTATCATGTTTCCTAAAATTAACTATTTACACTTTTGTTGTCCTTTAGGTTCAGCAAAAACCCAGAACAGTTTTAAGTGCTATTTATTGTTCATGATCATTTGAGTGACCACCACACACACACGCACGTGCACTTCACTATATACACTATCAGTACACTATGTATAGTTTCCGCTTTATCGGGTCGGTCTGGGTGGCTCAGTTGGTTAGACGCTGGCCTAGTGATCCCAAGGTCGCGGGTTCAAACCCGGCCCAGGCCGATGGTTTTTAAGTGTGCTTAAAAACGACAGCTCCATGTCAGTAGATTTACTGGCATGTAAAAGAACTCCTCCGGGACAAACTTCTGGCACACCGGCAACGCTGATGTGATCCTGGCAATTGACAGCGTCGTTAAATAAGAAAATAATTTTTTTTCCGCTTTATCGTGCGAAGCAGGTTGCAGCTTCTGAGGCGCAGGGCTCTACAGTAGTGAATGTGTGGCCCAAGGCCGGGGTTACAATGGGCGCACATTAGTTGCCGAGCTGTACAACGTCTGAAACATTTTGATTCTTGCATGTTTTCTGTGCTTCGGCTCGCCTTTGCCAATGTTGGCAATCACGTAATTTTGGTGATTCCTAATGCGCATCCATGCTGCGGAAGCTCTTTTTGATATTGTCTCTGGGATGTATGGGATCTTGGTTTTGAGGTGCAGGGTATGATTGGTGGTTCGCAGGGGAGCAGAGAGGATCTTTCAGAGGGAGGGGTTTTGAAGGGTTTGAATTTGTTTAAGGGTGGTTTTGGAGGCATTAGCCCAGGTCACACGTGGATACAGGACCATTGACAGAATAAATGACCTGTACAGTATTAGTTTGGATTTGAGTTGCAGCTGTTTGCAGCGGAAAATGGGGGCGCATAACTTCAGCCACTGTCTACTTTTGTTTGCAGTATTTTTTACGTGGGTGGACCAACACAGCGTGCGCTCCATGGTGATGCCTAGGTATTTAATATGCTGACGACAGTGCAATATTTCACCATTGATCTTTAGGTTTGTTGCCAAAGTACGGTGCCACTTTAAGAAATGAATCAGCTGGCATTTGTTAGGATTAATTTTGATTGTTTAATCATGGTGCCATGAGAGAGTGTGATTTACATATCTTTGTATTTTTGCAAGGCTGAAACGAGGATTTCTGTGGTGGTTGTATATTGCAGTGTCATCAGCATACACGGCGACCTTGCATCTGGCGTCCACTGGGAAATCATTGGAAAACAATATATATAGAAAGAACGACACCATTGCCCCTTGTGGGACTCCAGCCCACATTACTCTCTTCCGGGAGGAGTGACCCACTTGGACGTAGAACTTCTGGTTTTCTAAAAAATTGTGCAGCAAGTGTAGATAATCTTGAAGGGTCGGAAAATTGTGGTGCAGTTTATAAATAGGTCCATTGTACCAGCATCGGTCGAAAGCGGCCTCTATGTCCAGAAATAATGCCAACGTTGAAGCCCCATTGTTAAATTGCTCAGTGACGTCATCAACTAGTCTTAGAAGCTGCAGTTCAGTGGAATGTCCTTTCCTAAGACCAAATTGTGAATTTGAAAGTTCGCGTAGTTCCGAAACTAGTTCTTGAAGTTGAGAAATTATAAGTTTTTCGAGTAATGCACCAATAGTAGACAAGAGACTAATGGGGTGGTAATTTTGAGCTTGTCTGGTTCTTTTTCCTTGCTCTGGGAGCATAATAACCTTGGCTCACTTCGAAGTGGAGGGGAAGTAACTGCTGCAAACAGGCGTTAAATATCTTAGTTGCACCAGGGCTTTTCTCAGGAGAAAAGTCGCTCGTTAGTCACCTGGTCTGGGCCAGCTGCTTTCCTATTAGGCAGATTCCTAATGAGCTTGTACACTTACTGCAGCATTATAAGGGATTGTTGTTTCTCTTTCTTTATTCGCCACCAAGTTTGTACCCATGTCTGAACCTCCCGTTTTAGGTGACGGTTGCTCACTGGGTCTTCGATGAATCTGTCTTGGAAACAGTCAGCGAATACCTTGACTTTCTGCTCTGAGGAGAGGTGTAGGCCGCCTTGAATGTGCAGCGCCTCAGTAGCGGAGTTAACACTTGAAGAGAACTTGAGTGTCTGTAATCATTTCCCGATTGGGTGACATTTAGCATTTTGTTTTCGCACTGTTCAATTTTGTTGATTTTAATTTGTTGCTGAATAACACATTTTCTTATGGATAATGTAACTCCCATTATGTACTAACAACTGCTACACAAAGTAGTTTTACATTAATAACAGTTCATACGAGTATTTAGCGAGCAAAATAAAACTAATCTTGTATAATCCAAGATATGTACAACAATGACTGTGTTTCTGTCATCAGCTCTGCTGTCGCTGGACCTGGAAGGAAACTGCTTACAGAGTTTGTCTTCAAGAACATTCCGCTCCCTTTCTCAGCTCCAGAAGCTCAACCTGGAGGCCAATTCCATACAGGTTATAGAGGAATCGGCATTTGAAGACTTGGGGGAGCTGCTGGAGTTGAACCTGGTAGGGAACGCTCTGTCAGAACTGCGACCAGGGATGTTCCTGGGACTCACCAATCTCACCTTTTTGAGCCTGGACAGGAACTCGGTCAAGGTTCTGCATGAGAATGTGTTCCGAGGTATGGTGAGTCTGGAACAACTGCATATCAGCTGTAATCGAATTGAAATGATCGACCGAGGTGCGTTCAGAGATCTACATCGACTGCGACTTCTCAACGTCAGCACTAACTTCCTCTCCATACTTCACAGCTTCACATTCGAGGACCTGCCACGTCTGAGGGCCATGTGGCTCGACCACAACGTCATAGAGACCATTCTACCAAGTGAGTTCTTCTTTCACATTATGGCATTGCACCCAAAAAAATCAGATGTGTTGCACTCAATGACTTTCTCTACTCTTGTACTAGCCATTCTTACAGACTCTTATTGCTATATCTCCTTCATGTTAATACAGATATCTGATGTGTTGCACTCACATGACTTTCTCTACTCTTGTACTAGCCATTCTTACAGAATTGCTATATCTCCTTCATGTTAATACAGATATCTGATGTGTTGCACTCACATGACTTTCTCTACTCTTGTACTAGCCATTCTTACAGACTCTTATTACTATATCTCCTTCAAGTTAGTTCAGATAAACATTTGCAGAAATTATCTCATTGCTGATTTTCTTATAGATGCAAGCAGAATATGCGAATATAGTAGGCTTTGAGTAATAGCCAAATCTTTTAAAGCATGGCCAAGAGATAAAAACTCAATAACAACCTTCCATTTGAGAAAAGTTTAAAGTGCTGAAAAACTCATACAAATAACAAGGAATATCTACAAAATGGTTCACTCCACAAAAAATGTATAGACACACCTATGTGTTTTAATGAGATCTACATTTTTTACATACTAAGACTTGGTCTATTTCTTACGGTTTACCAGTTATGCAAAAGTTATTAGGAGTAAACAGAACTACATAGGCTATGGCCAGAAAATTCAATATATACATTTAATTTTCCATTAAAATATCTTAAACATGGCAGTTTAATCAAAGTGGTGTTACGGATTTTATAATAATAAGTCTTTACACATCAGCAGGAAAAGATTCTTTACATAGCATACTGGAGATATAGCAGCAGGAGTAATGTTTTTACTGAAAGATGGAAAGTTTGATTGATATCTGACGCTACTCTTATCTTCAGGGTCGAGGTCACAGAATGGAATGCATAAATCAACGTTCCTTTATCACAACATATTTATTCGTTAATTTACACTTTTAGCACTATGTTAATTAGTTAACAACTTTCAAAATTCGATAGAATCTACACTGGTTAAAAGTTTGGGTGTAAGTTACATGTTCACACGCTATCAGCAAATATACATCCTTTCACCTTGAGCATACAGACGCTAATGAATATAGTCCTTTGGCGTCAGTATGACGCAACACCGCCATTCTTTTGTATTCATCCGCGCAACAGTTCTCATTGGTTGAACTCAAAGTGACGAAAAAAACATTGGCTATCTTGAATATTATTAAAAAAAAATAAGTCTCTGATACACCCAAATTAAAAGAATTAGAAATTTACACACTCTTACAAAAATATTGACATGAACAATTTTCTATTGATCAATATTCTGTCTCAGTGGTTAGAGCCATTTTTGAGAAAATCAAAATTTTCCATGTAAAGGATAGTGGAGGAATTTTCTTCAAAATCTTCATGTTGCATCCTTGAAAGATATTAAGCTTAAGTACCAACTTTGGTTTTTAAACAATCTCTTGTTTTTGAGTTATGCTGTTCACACACACAAACACACACACACACACACACACACACACACACACGGATCTTTTTCTAAAAATGCTTTATTTGGACTCAGGGGGCCTCAAAGCATGTATTTCCTGTGAAAATTCTGACAATACTTCCTCTACTTACTATGTATACATAGTAGAGAAAGTAAAAAAGGATTTTATTTAGTGGTTGGCTTGAAATAGCAGGTCCCCTTATAATGTTGGTTGTACTTCACTTGTGTGAGTAGGGAACTGTTTCCCCAACCAACACAGAAGTGTCAGTAGTTGGAAGTGTGTGACACCGGTGTCTCTCTGCACACAGACACATTCATGGGCCTGGACAGCCTCGGCAAGTTACACCTGGAAGGAAACAAGCTGTCCACATTACAGCCAGGCATGTTCCTGGGTCTCAACGCTCTCAAACTGTTGAACATGAAGGCATCTGGTGTACATGCTATACAGCAAGGGGCCTTCTCTGGACTCTACATGCTTCAGGAGCTGCAGATGGGCTCCAACAGTATCAACAAGCTTCAGTCTGGAGTATTCACTTCACTGTTTCATCTCAAGAACTTGCTAACATCCAACAGCAACATCAGGTTCCTGGAGCCTGGGGCATTCACAGGTCTGCAACACCTAAGGTACCTCCACAGTCTCTTAATTGTTGTCTAGTCTTATCATGTGATTGGCCACAAAGCCTTTCTTAAGCATGGCAGCAAAGCATTTTAATTTTTATAGTTTGACTGTAGCACATCAAATCCATATGTATTCTGTGTTAAATGCACATATCATTGTTCAAAATGATCCCCTTTTGCCCAGATGCAGAACCATTCATCATTAGCAATATTTACTGTCTTCATGCGGAGATCCGCCACAGACAGTAATGTATATTGTAGGTATCATATCTAAGATAAACTAGAAATTAATGAGCAATATTAATAATAATTGCAATACCAGGTAGTTTCTCTCATAAAGAATTAGCACGTAAGATGGAATATGCCTCGTTCTCTACCACTAAGAAAAGGGGACAGAAGGGCTTCGGATGCTTGCTGCCGCAGCCTTCACTACAACATGGGCAAAGAGGGATGAGGTGCCAGAATGCAGAAATAAGTGCAGGAATTAGTACGCCAAGGTTTCGGAATCCCATGTCACTATACCCACCCGAGCGTCACCACATGGACACGACTAGCTTGGAGTTCACAAGAATGCTCTGTTTTAACAACGCTTTCAATTGCCAGGATCACATCAGTGTCGCCGGTGTACCGGAATTTCGTCACCAATGACTTATTTTATATGCCAGTAAACGTGCATTTGTCGTTTTTAAGCACACTTTAAAACCATCGGTCTGGGCCGGATTTGAACTCGCGACCTTGGGATCAGTAAGCCAGCGTCTAACTAACTGAGCCACCCAGACCGACAGGGAACCGTCGAGAGCCGGTACAAGTGCCGGAACTTCGGGCAAACAAAAACATTGCATGGGGTTTGGGACAAGGGACGTACAGTAGCGCATTCATACTCGCTGAAGATGCACTGCGGTAGGGTGGAACACTCGATTGTAAGGAAAACCGTACGTAAAGGGAAAGGTTGGTTACCCTACTCCCCTATTAAATGGAATGCCTTGGTCAGACAGACTGGTGACATTCTGCTCATTAGAGAGGCCATCCAAACTAGAAGTAGAAAATATGCCACAAAAACTGTTGAGGAATTTGTGTTTCTCTAACTTTATAGGGTAGGAACCCAGGAGAGTCGTCTTCAACAGTTTGGCAGTCTAGCCGTCTTGACTGACCTGTGTCAACAAGCTGTCGTCCCTCCATCACGTCCCATTCTTCAACGGACCACAGATTCCATCCATCCCTTTAATATAGATGGGGCTAAGGGTCATCGTCATGTTTGTTTCGCTAATCAGCCACATGACCAAAAAACGTGGAGTTGAAGGGGTGGAGGACAGAGGAGCTTTTATGGATAGGTCACCCTTCCGAAACTGTTGGCGTCAGTCTGCCATCCGGGGATAAGAGAAAAAGAAGCAACATCGTCCGGGCCGAGCCGGCTCACTTCAGACACAATGTAAAGTAGCACCTCGAGAAGTTACCCTTCGTCTGTCACTACGGTCTGGTATGCGACAAGTGCACCAAAGGCAGTACCGTTTATGCCTCTGCCACCAGTATAACACCTGGTGGCTCCCCATTTTAGGCCATGCTGCCCAAACGGAGTCAGCGGGGATTCAGGGGACTTGTGGTTAATTATATCGAGCCCAATACAGCGGTAACACCTCGGGTCCCCCTGTACACCCCAGCGACGCACAGCCACCGATATACCCGGCCCCCTAGAAGCTACATGTATGTACGGCTCCGCACCTAGTGTTGCACAAAAGGGCTAGTGAGGAGGGTCTACCCAACCTTCATGCCCGAAACCCCCGAAGAGCAGACAAGTTGGAATCTGCGCCGAAACCGTGGCACAGAAACCACGGAAATAGGATAGATCCCTGTTAGCGAGGCAGGAGTTCATAACTCTAAAACTTAACCTACGTCTAACAACAAAGCTAGAAGAGGAAGAGATTACTATTAAGAAAAAACGTGGCTCAAACCGATGGATATGAGGGGATGAAAATGGCGATGAGCGGTTCGGGACCCCGGGTGTGCCAAACCTGTATATACGGCATTAGGCCCTAGGTGGATGAAGAAGATAGAGAAATGTTGTTGTTAGCTAATGCTGGATTTCTGACAATGAAGTCATTAATCCTCTTGCTCTACAATATTTTACACTTATAGAGCAATAGCAGAATAGTAACCGCTTTTAAGAGAGCACCATATTTTTATGTTTTGGCGATAGAGAAATAAGAGTTTGTAAAATTAGTACAAGAGTAGAGAAAGTCGTGTGAGTGCAACACCAGATTTTTTTGTTCCAAGTTGTGAATGTTCTCTGTTAGTGCAAATAGTACTTATGAGAGACGGATTTACATGGTGCATGACACATCCCACTTAAGGGGAATGCAATATGACAACATGGCTATTGGTTGCCGACCATCCCTTTTGAAAGTGACCGTAGTGGTTATATTGAGTGACAGCTCACAGTGTTGCCCTAAGCAGGCCATTCATCGCTATTGAGCCTAGCCACGTCAGTGCAAGCAAAACAGGTGATCATGGTCAGGCCACAAACCAACCGCTCTGTCTAATAATCTCTAGAATGCAGATATAACATGTTGCAAATGGACTTGAAATGTCACCCAGAACCATCCTTTCTTTGTTTTTCTTGTGTGGAGGGGAGCCCAACCAGGAGAGTGATAGAACGTGCTTGTTCCAGGAAGCTGGACCTGTCAGAGAACCCACTGGAGGAACTACTGACGTCTACATTTGAGGTTGGTCCCTCAGAACTGCATGTCCTGTCCTTGACCAACTGCAATCTCTACACCTTACACGCTGGAGCATTCAGAGGCTTGTCCAAACTGGCGGCTCTAAACCTGGAGTGGAATGTCCTGGAGGTTGTGCTGCCTGAAACGTTCCAGGACGTTGGCAAGGACTCCAAGACTGGGACAACAATCAACCTATCCCATAACTCCTTTCTGAGACGTATACAACCTGGAGCATTCAGAGGAGCACATCTTGACAAACTGGAGTTGAACAACACGGCACTGGAAGTGCTGGAGTCCAGTAGTTTTGTTGGTGTGCTTGGACTTCAACATCTCATGCTCTCTGGAAACGCTCTTACTGAGATAAAGGTGAGTAGACAGCTTTATTCACGGTAATCCTACCACGTCTATCAAAGATGGTACATTGCAATATTTAAACTATTTTCAGACACTTGAGACTTCTGTTGTAGCCTTTTGCTCTGGAGGACGTGGAGATGCTGCTTGACATGGACCTCAGTGACAACCGACTCACATCTCTCAGAGATGGTACATTCCGACGGCTGGAACACTTGCAGACACTTACTCTGACAAGGAACTTGATCGTCCATATCCACAGAGACATGTTCAGTGGGTTACGGAACCTCCGCAAGGTCCACTTGGACGACAATCTTGTGGACATATTGCCAGCACGGGCGTTCCTCATGTTATGGAGACTTGAGGTGTTGTCTCTTGCAGACAATCGGGTCGAGGTAGTGGAGGGTGAGGCGTTCGCTGGCCTCTTCAATTTGCACCATCTCCACTTGCAGGTAAATACTTCAATGAAACCACATATTTGCTTTCTCCACCAGTTATCTATAGTAGCTAGAGAATATAGACTTTCCCTAAAGATTAATGACTTGAAGCTTTCCCGGCATTGATTATTGATGATAGTTTCTCGGGCTAACAGCCAGGTCAGATTAGGGTAACTACCCAAGCTTTCAGCGACTAGCTCTGCCGCCATCCTCAGGGGAACTGAATCTAGGCTACTGATGTTGCTACTAGGCTACTGAAGGTTCTGCTCAGGTTACCGGGCGGAGCGGACGTGTTTTTGCATCACTCTGGTGAAAACGCGTTTTAGTTGTTTATTTTTGTTTCTTCTTTAGTGAGAGTAGTATAAATTGTGAGTGTAGTGTTTTATAAGTGTGTGGTGTAAAGGACAAGTAAGTAGATGCAGTAGTGTGCTATATACTGTAGTTTAAACATAGAAATAAATTCGGCGTATGAAGTTACAGTGCGGCAAGTTGGCCGTGTTTGATTATAGCTGCCAAAGTCAGCAATATTTTTCCGCTGCTTGCACGTAGTGCAAAGCGGAGGACCTTCATAGTCTTCATTAGTAGTGTTTATGTAAAATAGGTGAAAAAGAAAATTTTTATTGGCTTAATTTTAATACATCGGGGGGCTTTTCCCCTCGTAATATGTCGAGTAATAAAGAAGAGCTTCAGGAAGGCTTTACGCCTAAGAGATCACTTAGAAGGTCGCCTGAGAGGAAAAGCCATGCAGTAAATTTGACCAAAAATATGGAAGAAATGGCAGAGGATATAAATAACATCAATAATACCGAACAAGTAAAAATTGTAAGCGAAATGGCAACAATGGATGAATTTGATCTCCTTATTGTTGAATTAAATAATATGATTAGTAAAGAAAAAATGACAGTTGAAAAAAAAAAAGGAATTTCATGCCATGTTCGGAAAACTCAACAAATTATATACAGCCAAGACAACTAAATTAGAAATTGCATTAGCAGAGGCCAGATTGGCTAAAGATATATGTATCAGTAAGGTTAATGAACCGGTAAAGAGTTACGCGCAGACGGTAGCAACTCCAGGTATTCCTGTTTTGAAAAAATCAATCACCAAACCAGAAGCTTATCAAATGGCGGTAAATGTAAAGAAACATACACTTTTTATTTCATCAAAGAACAATCAGGATTCTAGGGAATTACAAAAGATTGTGACACAAAGCCTGAAACCTACTCAGGAGAAAATCAAAATAAGACAGGTGAGGACTGCAGGAAAAAATTTGATTCTGGATATGGAAACTGAAGAAGATATGAATAAAGTAATAAACAGCAAAAATCTAGAAGGGAAGGATCTAACTATTGAACCTCCCAGAAAAAGAAATCCCCTTATGATCATATATGACGTTTTATCGGGCACTAAAGAAGAAGAATTAAAAGAAAATATTTATTTACAAAATTTTGAAGGCTCTTTCTCAAAGGAAGAATTTGATAAAGATTTCCTTTTAAAATTTAAAGCAGGTCCCAGAGAAAAAGCCACAGTGCATCATGTTGCTGAAGTTTCAGCCAAAATTAGAAACATATTAAATAGCAGAGGCAGGGTATTTTTAGGTTTCCAAGCATGTTCAGTAAAGGACTATATCTCTGTTCCAAGATGCCTAAAGTGTTACGATTATGGACATATTGCCAAAAACTGCAGAGCTCAAAGTACAGTTTGTGGGCATTGTGGGGAGAATACACATACTAGGAAAGATTGTAATCATAAAGATAAACCTGTAGTTTGTATACCATGTGAAAAGAGGAAGAAGAAATGCGGGGGGAAAGATAACTGTCCCACTTATAGAATGTATTGGGAGCGAACTGTCTCTAGGATAAACTATGAGTGAGTCACAAACTAAATTAGTGCAACAATCACGTAGGAAACCCCGGCGAAACACACCAAGTAGAATACGCAGAAATTTATTAAGAGTAATTAGACACAAACTTAAATTAAATCAGAATAAAATTAATTGTCAAACACAAACCGATTCAATATATGTTAAACCTGAATTAATAAATGTATATGCTAATGGTAAAGTTGATGAATATGAAAATAACTTCATAAAATCAGATTCTAGTAACATGGTATATGCAAAAATTAAAGACGATTTACAACAGAAGAACTTAGATAAAAAACAAAGGATAACTGTAGATTACGATGCTATTTCAAAAATAGGAGAAGAAGAGGAAGAAGAACAACAGAAAGAAGAGAAAAATTTAATAGCAAATAGTAACACATTAATTCCAATGACGAGCACATTACAAAATTTTTACAACAAAAATTTCCTATCAGACTTATGGAAATATAGATCAGGCAACTTAAAACAAATGCATCAGGTTTTTAAAACGGAAGGGAAGGTTAATATACCGGAAACGCTTGTGGAAGAAAAGAGGATGCTAACTTCTGATGACGGCAGCGAAGACCACGGACACACGACAGGCGACAGCTCAATGACACCAGATGCTGCGGTCAGCAGTGTTTACGCTGCATTTGACGAAACATTACAGCTGAGCCGTTTAGAGGAAAGAAACAACTTATCAGCAGCTTTAAGGCATATTATACGAACCCTCCACAAAAACGGCGATAAAATTATTTTTCCAATCCCAGATGCTATCGATAGAATGGAACTAAAAGTTCTAAATATTCCAACCGACCCAAACGAATTATTAGAATTAGTTAAAAAAGTTTATAGTAGAAGAAATGAAATCTTGGATCTGGATGAAGTATATAAACATTTTGTTTTATGTTATGGAAGAATTGCTTTTGATGGGTCGCAAAAATGGCCGCATTGCTACGCGGTGATTAGGCATGATAACCTTGACTATCCCAAAATAATCTCCCAAAAAGCAACACCTACCCCAATATTCCCTCAAACCACCAATCATAGTAATATAGGAATCTTTAAACATAAATCCAACAAAGTCCCGCAAAATAATTATAAAAAAACCAATAGATATCCCACCAATAGTAATCCATTTCTCCAAGTAACAAAATTATTAAGTAACAACAGCAAACCCAAACCTTCCAATACCCCACCTAAAATCAAACCCAAAACCCCACAAATGAGAAGAGTACAATTGGTTCGTGTACATAAACTATCGAGAGAGCTCACTGAAGAAAATAGGAAACTGGGTATTAAACAAAAATTTTTGGCACCCAGAGGTTATGTTCTTTTAAGACGAAATAATGGCAGACTCATACCAATACCCCATCAGATTACTTAGATTGGCACAAATAAACGCCCAGAGAAGTAGATTGGTTATGTCGGAAATCAAGAAGATTATAGATGAGTTAAATATCGATATTTTATGCATACAAGAGCCTTACTTAATAAACAAAAAACTAGCATATACCCCTGTTATGGCGAGAGAAATTCACACCGGGGAGAATCCAATGGCAGCTATTATTATAAATAACAATGAACTACAGGTAACCAAAATAACACAACTAAATGATACACATAATAACTGCATACAAATCAGTCATGATACAGGAACTTTTATTCTTTCCAACCACTACTTTCAGTACAGCCATGAAATTGAACCATATCTGGAATCGATACATAATATAAATAGACTATATCCAAATTATGAAGTATTACATACAATGGATGCAAATGCGAAGTCTGAATGGTGGCACAATAGTACAAAAGATGAAAGAGGGGAAAAATTGGAAGAGATTATATCAGAACTCAACTTAAGTGTTCTAAATCTACCTAACAACGCACCAACCTTTGAAAATCGAGCAGGTGCAACATCGAACATTGACCTGACCCTAGCAAATTTTCACATGGTTAACAAAATAGAAAACTGGAAAGTAGGTTTGGATTATACTACAAGCGATCACAGATTAATTTATTTCAATTACATTTTAGAAACCAGAAGAAATGTACATTTTAAAAAGGAATTTAGATTAAACTACGGACAAACCAACTGGGAGAAATTTCGACAGCAATTTGAAAACGTAAATCTAAACTACACCGGCAATGATCTACATTTTGAAGCCAAAGAATTGGAGAAAATAATTAGACAAATAATGATAAATACCATACCGAAGCGCAAAATTAAGAAATATACAGACAACGTATGGACAGAAGAACTTTACAACTTACGAAGAAAATTAAGGAAAACTAGACGAATATATCAAAAAACTATAATATATGAAGAAAGAGAAAGAAATCTGTTACTTTACAGAAAAGCTAAACTTAAATTTAAGACAACCCTGCAAGAGACTAGGAAAAAATCATGGCAAAATTATATCGAAAACAGCATAGGCCAAAACATTTGGGGAGTACCATATAAAATAGTTATGGAAAAAATAAAAAAACCGGAAGTGTTAAATACTTTGAGAAAAGAAGATGGGACTATTACAACCAACTGGTCGGAATCTATAAACGAATTGCTACGAAAACTACTACCGGATGATAATGACGAGACAGATAATGAGCAAAATAGGATATTAAGAAATGAACTACAGGCACCATATGAAAACAATACAGTCATTTTCCCATTTCATGAAACGGAAATCAAACATACAATTTTAAACCTTAAGAAAAAGAAGGCAGCTGGAATAGATGAAATTAAAAATGAGATTTTGATTAATATAAGGGATAGCTTAATTCCATATTTATACAATATGTTTAATGACTGTCTATGGCAAGGAGAATTTCCCAGAGCTTGGAAAATTGCCAAGCTGACAATACTCAAAAAAGGAAGTGATAAAGATCCACTTGATCCTAAGTCCTATCGACCAATCTGCTTATTGAACACTATAGGGAAAGTTTTTGAATCTTTACTGAATAAAAGAATAATTGAATTTAGAACCATGATTGGCATGAATGTCAACCAATATGGATTTCGGAAGGGAAGGTCTACCGAGGATGCCATTAACACAGTAATTGGAGCCACAAAAAATTCACCAAGCAAATATGTAGCCGCTATTTTTGTTGATATTTCTGGCGCTTTTGACAACCTTTGGTGGCCTTTTCTTTTTAAGAGATTAAGAAGCTTAAATTATCCAGTTTCATTATATAGAATTCTTTTAAACTATTGCAAAGATAGAAAAGTGAAACTTTTAGGAATAAATCAAACAATAACTAAGACTATTACTAAAGGATGCCCACAGGGTTCTATATTAGGGCCCACATTTTGGGACATTGTTTTAGAAACACTCCTAGAGGAAGTACAGCGCAATAATAACTGTCTGAAAGTAATAGCTTACGCTGATGACGTAGTTTTTTTTAATAGATGCAAATTCAAGACGAGAACTAGAAGGAAAAAGTAATAATTTGTTGCATATACTTTCAACCTGGTGCAAGAGTTCCAAAATGAAGATATCCCCAGCAAAATCTGGATATATGATTTTAAAGGGAAATTTTAAAAGGGATCCAAGTTTAAAATTTGAAAATGAAAAAATAAGAAGAAATAAGAATATGAAATATTTAGGAATATATTTAGATGAGAAGCTAAATTTTAATCATCATACAGAACATGTAAGGGTCAAAGCCGAAAAAACTATGATGAAACTTTCTAGAATAATTCAATTTGATTATAAAATTCCGCTCCATACTGTTAGCATATATCACACAAGTATATTCAGCTCAATAATAACTTACGGTGCTGCAATTTGGGCTACTAGAATGAAAAATGTGATGATTAGAAATCTCCTAAGAAGGACACAAAGGAAAGTTTTATTAAGATTCACGGGAGCTTATAAAACAACCCCTACTTTAGCTCTTTTTGTAATAACTGGAATTTGGCCAGTAGATTTAACTCTAAGACTTCGAGGAGCTTATTTTTGGCTTAAAAAAGGAAACTTTAACGCAGTTGCTGATATTTTGGAGCAGTATTGCACTACTAAGCGGGAAATTAAAACTAGACTGATGCATATTTGGCAAGAAGAATGGGAAATTATAAATCAAGGAAGGCGTGCCTTTTCTTTCTTCACGAATATCTCCGAAAGATTGGCACTCAAACATTTGAATAATACGAAAGGACTTGTACACTATATATCTGGCCATGGACCTTACGGCACTTATTGGAAAAAAATTAATAAATTGAACACCGATGAGTGTGACGTATGCTTTAAGCAGGACACACCGGAGCATGTTATGTTTGAATGTCAAAAAAACACCAATTTTACGCTTGAGGAAAGAGAAAATCTACAAGGATATCAGCTCTTTGATATAATACGTAACAAAGATCTGTTTCCACATTTAGAGGCTCTAGCAAACAAGATTAGTTTACACGCTAGAAAGATAATTATAGAACAACCTCGACAAGCAGCAAACATAACGATAAATGCAGCAGAAAGACGATCACACAGAATTCAGACCAGGAACATGATAAGAAACCGTGAAAACCTACATATATATGATGAAATGGAACGGGATGGAATTTAATTATCCAGACAACGAGGTAAAGGGACCGAGCACAATAGAATACAGTCAGGATGGAGAGGCAGTATACTCAGGAAGTACTATCGGTGTGAGGCAGGCGACAACCCACGACCAGGGAGATGATGATCAGAAAGGAGTGGCGCGTCGAGGCGTGGCGAGGCGAGGCGAGTCGAGTCGAGGCGTGTCGAGGCGAGGCGAGGCGAGGCGAGGCGAGGCGAGGCGAGGCGAGGCGAGGCGAGTCGAGGCGAGTCTTCACCAAGTCGGGATTGCTGCATCATGCATTGATAGGAAGATCGGCGACGGATTGAGTGACCGCAAGTGCTAATGATCAAGTTAGTGATAGGATTTTAAGTGATTTATGACCCTGATTATCTAGTTAATCTAATTAAAAGTAAATAAGTGATTTAGTGATGTGAAAGTTGAATTAGTGAAGTGAAATGTGATTTATTTCATAAAACTTCTGGATGTTTAGGAAATAATAGTGAAAGATAATTTTGTAAAAATTAATCAAAAATAATTAATTATTAGTGATTTTAGTCCACATTATTATATTATTAAAGTATATAAACCATCTTATTAATCAAAAGTATAACATTTTTGTGTTGTTGTTTTTATAAATTTTGGTTATGTAGATTTTGAACTTTACACTACACACATTTTGTAGATTTTGTAGTTTTTGTGCTGGAAACCAGTACATATAGTATGCCGCCGGTTACCGGCGGCAGTTTAGAGTTTTAGTTTATAGCTGTTTCTTTTTTTTTATATATATATATAACTGGTTACCAGTTATATTTTACTGGATACCAGTAAATTTTTGTTTATTTAAAATTTTTAATAAATATGTAAATTTAAATTAAAAAATATATATTTATAAAAAGTATTAGTTATAGGTATAATATTAAATTAATTAAATTTTAAATAATAATGATAGGTAATAATAATGATGATAATGATATTAATAGTAATAATATAATTTATAATTTTATGTAATAATTATAATTAATAATTTAATTTTATATATTTGTTTATTGTTTAATAATAGTTTGTAGTTGTGAGTGATGTTGTGTATGAAATTTATATTTTGTTGTATTGAGGAGATTAATTTGTTTTAATTTTAAAATTTTATTGTTTTTTTTCCTTTTAATATATATATTAATTTATTTAGAAATTTTATTGTATTTTGATTGTTTGAAATGATTTGTTATTGTTTTAGAGAATTTATTTCTTAGAGTGATTATGTGTGAAATGTTATAATTTGTGTTTTTGTTTTTATTTTCTTGTGTTTTGTTTTATGATATATTATTTAATTTATCTATCTTTATAATTTGTTATATATTATATTATTTTGTAATTTTATTTTAAAATTTTTCTGTAAAGTATGTTGTATGTATGAATGTGTAGAATAAATAAATTTTAAAGATCTGGCATATTAGCCCTGGTGTAAGTAATTAGGTGCCAGGGTTATTATACAGATTTTTATTTTATTTTATTTTATTTTATTTTATTTTATTTTATTTTATTTTATTTTATTTTATTTTATTTTATTTTATTTTATTTTATTTTATTTTATTTTATTTTATTTTATTTTATTTTATTTTATTTTATTTTATTTTTTATTTTACTGATGTTGCGATATTTATACCTAGAGCGCGGCCGATAAGAACCGCCCACTTTTTTACCATTGGCCGAGCTCCGGCCGATGGAGGCACGTGCGGAACCAATCAGGTGATTGCCGATGCTTCTCTGCACTGTGGAGGAGAGATATGCTGAATGACTGGTGTCCATGCTTTGCTGATTTGAAGGCCTTCATCCCTGTTGAAGTTGTTTTTATTCGCTTTAATGTATATAGCTTCTTTAATCACCCTATCGTAGTACCTAGAGGACTTTTCAAGAATTTTTGTAGAGGCGAATTTGATTTTATGATCTGTATTATATGTGTGCTCAGCCACTGCGGATTTTTCTGGGTATCCTAGTCTAATACAACGTTGATGTTCTTTGATGCGATCTTCTACAGTTCTACCTGTTTGTCCTATGTAAACTTTACCGCAACTGCATGGGATTTCATAAATGCCTGGTGCACGAAGACCTAAATTATCTTTAGCAGAGCCTAAAAACTGTTTTATTTTGGTTGGAGGTTTGAATACGGTTTTTATTTGATATTTCATGAGCAATCTTCCAATTTTCCCCGACAGGGCGCCACAATAAGGGATGACTGCTAAGCCTGCATTAGAAAGAACATGCAGTTGCGGTAAAGTTTACATAGGACAAACAGGTAGAACTGTAGAAGATCGCATCAAAGAACATCAACGTTGTATTAGACTAGGATACCCAGAAAAATCCGCAGTGGCTGAGCACACATATAATACAGATCATAAAATCAAATTCGCCTCTACAAAAATTCTTGAAAAGTCCTCTAGGTACTACGATAGGGTGATTAAAGAAGCTCTATACATTAAAGCGAATAAAAACAACTTCAACAGGGATGAAGGCCTTCAAATCAGCAAAGCATGGACACCAGTCATTCAGCATATCTCTCCTCCACAGTGCAGAGAAGCATCGGCAATCACCTGATTGGTTCCGCACGTGCCTCCATCGGCCGGAGCTCGGCCAATGGTAAAAAAGTGGGCGGTTCTTATCGGCCGCGCTCTAGGTATAAATATCGCAACATCAGTAGCCTAGATTCAGTTCCCCTGAGGATGGCGGCAGAGTTAGTCGCTGAAAGCTTGGGTAGTTACCCTAATCTGACCTGGCTGTTAGCCCGAGAAACTATCATCAACTTTCCCTAAAGATTTGATATACAGGTTGGGCCAGAAATATGGATTTTGAGACCCAATGAAACATCCCCAAAATTTGCACGTTTAGAGAAAACGCATGCTTGCTTGTGTAGTGTGTGCGTGCATCTCCAACCTATTGCACGCATCTTACTGCACTGGCGGTATTCTGGGCAGGGCCTTCTCGACAAGGCGTCCCCAGTGGAGTGATTCTTTCTGTTCCGGTGTTCCGAGGTGAAATTGTACTTCTGAACCTCTGACCCTCTAGGTTCTTGAAGCCTAACACCCAAGTGAGGGCAGATTAGTTAATCCTCATGTGGAATGGTCTATCATGCAGATATTTATGCAAATGTTCCAGTGCCTTTACTATTGCCAAGAGCTGTTGACAGTAGTTTTTCTCGGCCTTGGAGAGCGTCTTACTGTAGCAGACTATTACTGGCTCTTTCTCGCCTTGGACCTGGCATGGTGCAGCTCCAATCCTGCTGTTGTTGCTTTCAGTGTCTGCAATGAAATCGCAGTTTGGTTGTGGCACACTGCAAGGCACTGGAACATACCCTTGGCCTCTTCCGTCCACAGGTAAGGTCGGTGTTCTTCCGTCAGATTAGTGAAGGATTTCGCGGTGTTGGAGAAACCTCTGACGAGTCAGCGATAGTAGATTCACAGAATTAGAAAAGTGCGCAACTCTCGTTTATTCTTTGGTCGAGCCCAAATCCTCACAGTGTGGGTCTTCTCCGGATCCATGGTTATCCCTGTTAGTGAGATTATGTGGCTTAAGTAGTGAACCTTTTTGCTGAACAACTGACACTTCTTAGTGTTCCATAACATCTAGCTCAGGATGCCTAGATGATCTTCGAAAGTGCTGCCAATCCAAGTATAGCAGGCAAGCGTCGTAATCAGGCTTTTCATCGCCAACTCCATTAGGCACTGAAAGGTGGCTGACGTGTTGCAGAGGCCAAAGGGTTTAACCGTGAAGTGTCAAACCCTCGGGCTGTTGAGAATGCGGTCTTCCGCTTGTTTCTGTGATACAGAGCCACCTGCCAGTATCCCGATTTCATGTTCAAGGTCAAGAAGCACTGGGTGGCATTAAGAGTGTCCAGGGCGTCCTCAACTCAGGGAAAGGGAGTTGCTTCACCAGAGGAACACATCTTGGTGATTGCCGGATAGGTCGGGCATCTCCAATGTCGATGTGTTGGAGTACTCGGCGGCACGAACGTAATTACCGTTCCCTTGGCTGAAGACTCACTGGTAACGTTCACCTAGACGTTGGACTCCCTCTGACTCAGATGGTCGGCCGCCCTTTTCAATAAGTCTTTCAGCCGAGGCCCAAGGTTTTGGATGGTGCCAACTCCATAGGTCCGTCGTATGATGTCACACTCACAGCAGGTTTGCACTTTCCCAGCTTGTTGCGGCTTGCATGTCCCGATTGCTGTTTGATAGATTCATGTCTCAGCTGTGGTTCCTTCCGGCAACGCAAAATACCTTGGCGACGACACACAATCCAGAGTGTCTTGTGGTCCAGCACGAGATTCCTTGACAGCTGGTCCTAAAGTAGGGGCCCGTAAAGAGACATCACTTCTCTCGAGCACTATCACGTTCTCCATGAGGATCACTGTTCGTATGGTTAGTTCGATGCTGGTTTGGACTCCGAAGCATCGCCTCATCTTGGTCGAGCTGCAAGACCTTGCTAACAACATCCATGTTGTCTCACGGCTGCTGAGGACGTCTAGTCCTAGCATCACTTCATCAGCCATCCTCCCGGTGAACTCCCAGAGGCCCCAAGTTCATCTACAGCTTGGGCCTCCTTCTCCATAGACAAGGTGTCACCCTATGCAGACATTATTTAGTAGACCGATGTGGTTTCCTTGATGGCAAGCCCTTTGACACATCAGGTCATATTACAGTCATGGCTCCACTTGTGTTCACCAATAACTGGTACCACATCCCTCGTATCCATCCATGCTAAGACTGTCGTCCATCCTCCTGAAAAATTGTGCAGCGTCGCTCGAAGTATCGATGATGTTGCCCCGCTGTGCCCCTCATCATGCTGGAGCTCACTTGTTTTCTACTTGCTTGTCATTCAGGTGTGGACAATCCCTGATAAGATGTTCTGGCTGGCCACACCCCCGGTGCACACTCTTGGAAGACCATCGCCTCCTTAGGTTGTTGCCTTGACCATGTCATAAAGGATTCTCCTGGTCTTCTAGATGGAGGCAGTTATTAGCTTGGCCGCTGCCACCTTCTCAGCTCAGCTGTCAGCACATCGTGGATGGTCTTGTAGTCGCAGAGTATCAGACGCTGACGTCTCTCAGCATTGAGCACCCCATTGATGAAGAGGAGATAGCTTCCTGGGATATCTATCCATCTGCGAGGTTTACCAGTTGTTCATTATCCAGGGCAAACTCATGTAGCATCTCCCCTGGCTCTTGCAACCTTGATTTGAGCTGGCTGCGATTAGGCGAGAACAACTACTTTATTTTCTTTTATATCAGTTCTACAGTATATCTCTTCTAATGCTCATTGTATTGCAACCACTTCACCATCAAAATTTATGGATAGTCTAGGGAACATAAAATAACATGAAAAGAGTTTACAATACACATCACCTCCCACCTTATTTCTAATTATAAGAAGTTTGTGACATTTACCTGTTGAATTTCTTTGCTTTCTATTGTTAACTTTATATTTGTCTGTATTTTGTTACTATCCACTCTGTTTTGTTTGTGTTTAGAATCATATCTAAATTTTCTAAATGTCTATTGACTAGTTCTAGTAGAGCTCTATTTCTATTTTTCCTGTAACTAGAATTGTGGTATCATCCACAAAGCTTATCGCTATTCCCCCATATTTTTTATTATTTTAAATAAGTTGTTTATATACAGTAGGAATAGATATGATCCTAATTTTGAGTTCAAAGCAAAACAATCATAAGAAATCTTTGGGTTTTTCATTTTCTTAAATATGAGTACATATGTATATGTTGCCAGGGGAACAGAATATTGTCGCTAAGCAACAGGACATTGAGAGGACTGGACAAGCTGCAAATCCTGGACCTAAGCCACAATCTGCTGATGTCATTAGAACCTGGCGTTTTCTTCAGTGTCAGCCATCTGGTGGAGTTACGTCTAGACAACAACCGCCTGCAGGAGGTGACCAGTAACATGTTCATCACTCTGGGGGACCTTGTCCTCCTCCACGTGCACCACAATAATATTACTGTCGTTGAGATCGGAGCATTTGTTGGACTACGCAGTCTGCAGGTAACACAGCTTCTTGCTCACTAATGTGGCAAATTTTCATTGTTATATAATTTTTGCTTTCTCTGCTATGTATAAGAAGTAGAAGTAATGTTGTAGAAAGGCCACTATTTATATTTTGAACCTTGGCAACACTGATAGTTCTAGATGCCATCTGATGTTTCCACCGGAACACTTTTTACCATAATCTGCATCTGATATTTTGTCAATATAGTGTTATTTATGTTGTTTACAATGACTTAAAGATTATGTCTCAGCAAAAAGATGGAATTAATTCATAAAAATTTTCATGTAATGATTTATTATGACCTATGGCATGGATTATCAAGACCAGAGGACATCGATCCACTTACTTCAACATTTGGCAATAAAGCTTCATCCTTTGCCACTGTGAAGTGCTGGTATAATGGCTGCCACTCGCTTGGTGAAGTTGTTCAGTTAAATAAGGAAAACAAACAAGCACCATCAGATTGTTCTTGTAGAGAATGTGAGCACGCACACACAAATACACACATACACAATCTTGAGCTGACATCCAATGGCTTCTTTTTGTTCCTCTTCTAGTGCCCCATCCATCAGTGAAAAATATTGGAGAGCAAGAGGATTAATGACTTCATTGTCAGAAATCCAGCATTAGCTAACAACAACTTTTTGTTCCTCAATGTCAAGAATAAAATGTGTGAACAATAATTTTTGTTGGCAGAAGAAAGTGTTGATGTGTTCAAAAAGTATGTTTTGAAGATGTCTCAAGCAGAGTGGAAAAAGTGCTGTGACAAATGGTTTAAATGCATGCAAAAGTGTTTTGATTATAAAAGGAAATATTTTGAAAAGACAATAACGCACTTTTCAATGACAAATTACTATGTTTTTATTGTTAGGCTCAAAATATAAATAATGGTCCTCGTATTCCACCCAAAAATTTATGTTCAGATTTTACCAGAAATATATGTCTTGATATCCACTGAATATAAAAAAACCTGATGTGTTGCACTCACATGACTTTCTCTACTCTTGTACTAAACATTCTTACAAACGCCTATTCCTATATCTTCTTCGTGTTAGTTGAGATAAACATTTGTACAAATTATCTTATTACTTATTTCCTCATTGGTACAAGGGAAATATTAAAATACACTAGGGTTTGTGTGATAGTCAAATCTTTTAAAGGTTTCAAATTTTGAGTTTACTTGTTATCATTGTACATTGCTTACGATTTGTTAAGTAAGATGTCGTGCATTGTGCCCCTTATTCCATAGTGTTCTAATTTATCCAATAAATACATAGACCAGGTGTAAGTGTACCTACTGTATTATATGGTGTTATTGTTTTAGGTGTTGAAATTGGAGAAGAATAGGATAGAACGTTTGTGGAGAGGTGTTCTTGAAGGTAGTCAACTTGAGGAGCTGTACCTTGGTGACAACCATGTGACACTTGTTGAACCTGAAGCATTTAGTCAGCTGCATAGTCTCGAAGTGCTCGAGTTTGGCTGCCACTGTTCTGTGCTGGGTAGAGACATCTTCCACGTATGTAAACTTCCCAACACTTATTACACTAATTTGTAACTAATCAAAAGCTTTTCACACAACATTCTGTTCAAAAAGATTGGATAGATAGGTAGATAGGTAGGTAGGTAGGTAGGCGGGCGGGCGGACGGGCGGACGGGCGGACCGGCGGAAGGGAGGGCGGGCGAGCGGGCGGACGGGCGGACGGGCGGACGGGCGGACGGGCGGGAGGGCGGGAGGGCGGGAGGGCGGACGGGCGGGAGGGCGGACGGGCGGACGGGCGGGAGGGCGGGAGGGCGGGAGGGCGGACGGGCGGGAGGGCGGACGGGCGGGAGGGCGGACGGGTGGACGGGCGGGAGGGCGGACGGGCGGACGGGCGGACGGGCGGACGGGCGGACGGGCGGACGGGCGGACGGGCGGACGGGCGGGAGGGCGGACGGGTGGACGGGCGGACGGGCGGACGGGCGGACGGGCGGACGGGCGGACGGGCGGACGGTCGGGAGGGCGGACGGGCGGACGGGCGGACGGGCGGGAGGGCGGACGGGCGGACGGGCGGACGGGCGGACGGGCGGGAGGGCGGACGGGCGGACGGGCGGGAGGGCGGACGGGCGGGAGGGCGGACGGGCGGACGGGCGGACGGGCGGACGGGTGGACGGGCGGGAGGGCGGACGGGTGGACGGGCGGGAGGGCGGACGGGCGGGAGGGCGGACGGGCGGGAGGGCGGACGGGCGGGAGGGCGGACGGGCGGGAGGGCGGACGGGCGGACGGGCGGACGGGCGGGAGGGCGGACGGGTGGACGGGCGGGAGGGCGGACGGGCGGGAGGGCGGACGGGCGGGAGGGCGGACGGGCGGGAGGGCGGACGGGCGGGAGGGCGGACGGGCGGGAGGGCGGACGGGCGGGAGGGCGGACGGGCGGGAGGGCGGACGGGCGGACGGGCGGACGGGCGGACGGGCGGACGGGTGGACGGGCGGACGGGTGGACGGGCGGGAGGGCGGACGGGCGGGAGGGCGGGAGGGCCGGAGGGCGGGAGGGCGGACGGGCGGACGGGCGGGCGGGCGGACGGGCGGGAGGGCGGGAGGGCGGGAGGGCGGACGGGCGGACGGGTGGACGGGCGGGAGGGCGGACGGGCGGGAGGGCGGACGGGCGGACGGGCGGACGGGCGGACGGGCGGACGGGCGGACGGGTGGACGGGCGGGAGGGCGGACGGGTGGACGGGCGGACGGGCGGACGGGCGGACGGGCGGACGGGCGGGAGGGCGGGAGGGCGGGAGGGCGGGAGGGCGGACGGGCGGGAGGGCGGACGGGCGGACGGGCGGACGGGCGGGCGGGCGGACGGGCGGGAGGGCGGGAGGGCGGACGGGCGGGAGGGCGGACGGGTGGACGGGCGGGAGGGCGGACGGGCGGACGGGCGGACGGGCGGACGGGCGGACGGGCGGACGGGCGGACGGGCGGGAGGGCGGACGGGCTGACGGGCGGACGGGCGGACGGGCGGACGGGCGGACGGGCGGACGGGCGGACGGGCGGACGGTCGGGAGGGCGGACGGGCGGACGGGCGGACGGGCGGACGGGCGGACGGGCGGACGGGCGGGAGGGCGGACGGGCGGACGGGCGGACGGGCGGGAGGGCGGACGGGCGGACGGGCGGACGGGCGGACGGGCGGACGGGCGGACGGGTGGACGGGCGGGAGGGCGGACGGGCGGACGGGCGGACGGGCGGACGGACGGACGGGCGGACGGGCGGACGGGCGGACGGGTGGACGGGCGGGAGGGCGGACGGGCGGGAGGGCGGACGGGCGGGAGGGCGGACGGGCGGGAGGGCGGACGGGCGGGAGGGCGGACGGGCGGGAGGGCGGACGGGCGGGAGGGCGGACGGGCGGACGGGCGGGAGGGCGGACGGGCGGACGGGCGGACGGGCGGACGGGCGGACGGGCGGACGGGCGGACGGGCGGACGGGCGGACGGGCGGACGGGCGGACGGGCGGGAGGGCGGACGGGTGGACGGGCGGGAGGGCGGGAGGGCGGACGGGCGGGAGGGCGGACGGGCGGGAGGGCGGACGGGTGGACGGGCGGGAGGGCGGACGGGCGGACGGGCGGACGGGCGGACGGGCGGACGGGCGGACGGGCGGGAGGGCGGACGGCGGGAGGGCGGACGGACGGACGGGCGGACGGGCGGGAGGGCGGACGGGCGGACGGGCGGACGGGCGGGAGGGCGGACGGGCGGGAGGGCGGACGGGCGGACGGGCGGACGGGCGGACGGGTGGACGGGCGGGAGGGCGGACGGGTGGACGGGCGGGAGGGCGGACGGGCGGGAGGGCGGACGGGCGGGAGGGCGGACGGGCGGACGGGCGGGAGGCCGGACGGGCGGGAGGGCGGACGGGCGGACGGGCGGACGGGCGGGAGGGCGGACGGGTGGACGGGCGGGAGGGCGGACGGGCGGGAGGGCGGACGGGCGGGAGGGCGGACGGGCGGGAGGGCGGACGGGCGGGAGGGCGGACGGGCGGACGGGTGGGAGGGCGGACGGGCGGGAGGGCGGACGGGCGGGAGGGCGGACGGGCGGACGGGCGGACGGGCGGACGGGCGGACGGGCGGGAGGGCGGACGGGTGGACGGGCGGGAGGGCGGACGGGCGGGAGGGCGGACGGGCGGACGGGCGGACGGGCGGGAGGGCAGGAGGGCGGGAGGGCGGACGGGCGGGAGGGCGGACGGGCGGACGGGCGGACGGGCGGGCGGGCGGACGGGCGGGAGGGCGGGAGGGCGGGAGGGCGGACGGGCGGACGGGTGGACGGGCGGGAGGGCGGACGGGCGGGAGGGCGGACGGGCGGACGGGCGGACGGGCGGACGGGCGGACGGGCGGACGGGCGGACGGGTGGACGGGCGGGAGGGCGGACGGGTGGACGGGCGGACGGGCGGACGGGCGGACGGGCGGACGGGCGGGAGGGCGGGAGGGCGGACGGGCGGGAGGGCGGACGGGCGGACGGGCGGACGGGCGGACGGGCGGGCGGGCGGACGGGCGGGAGGGCGGACGGGCGGGAGGGCGGACGGGTGGACGGGCGGGAGGGCGGACGGGCGGGAGGGCGGACGGGCGGACGGGCGGACGGGCGGACGGGCGGACGGGCGGACGGGCGGACGGGCGGACGGGCGGGAGGGCGGACGGGCGGACGGGCGGACGGGTGGACGGGCGGGAGGGCGGACGGGCGGACGGGCGGACGGGCGGGAGGGCGGACGGACGGACGGGCGGACGGGCGGACGGGCGGACGGGCGGACGGGCGGACGGGCGGGAGGGCGGACGGGTGGACGGGCGGGAGGGCGGACGGGCGGGAGGGCGGACGGGCGGGAGGGCGGACGGGCGGGAGGGCGGACGGGCGGGAGGGCGGACGGGTGGACGGGCGGGAGGGCGGACGGGCGGGAGGGCGGACGGGCGGACGGGCGGACGGGCGGACGGGCGGACGGGCGGACGGGCGGACGGGTGGACGGGCGGGAGGGCGGACGGGTGGACGGGCGGACGGGCGGACGGGCGGACGGGCGGACGGGCGGGAGGGCGGGAGGGCGGACGGGCGGGAGGGCGGACGGGCGGACGGGCGGACGGGCGGACGGGCGGGCGGGCGGACGGGCGGGAGGGCGGACGGGCGGGAGGGCGGACGGGTGGACGGGCGGGAGGGCGGACGGGCGGGAGGGCGGACGGGCGGACGGGCGGACGGGCGGACGGGCGGACGGGCGGACGGGCGGACGGGCGGACGGGCGGGAGGGCGGACGGGCGGACGGGCTGACGGGCGGACGGGCGGACGGGCGGACGGGCGGACGGGCGGACGGGCGGACGGTCGGGAGGGCGGACGGGCGGACGGGCGGACGGGCGGGAGGGCGGACGGGCGGACGGGCGGACGGGCGGACGGGCGGGAGGGCGGACGGGCGGACGGGCGGACGGGTGGACGGGCGGGAGGGCGGACGGGCGGACGGGCGGACGGGCGGGAGGGCGGACGGACGGACGGGCGGACGGGCGGACGGGCGGACGGGCGGACGGGCGGACGGGCGGGAGGGCGGACGGGTGGACGGGCGGGAGGGCGGACGGGCGGGAGGGCGGACGGGCGGGAGGGCGGACGGGCGGGAGGGCGGACGGGCGGGAGGGCGGACGGGCGGACGGGCGGGAGGGCGGACGGGCGGGAGGGCGGACGGGCGGACGGGCGGACGGGCGGACGGGCGGACGGGCGGACGGGCGGGAGGGCGGACGGGTGGACGGGCGGGAGGGCGGGAGGGCGGACGGGCGGGAGGGCGGACGGGCGGGAGGGTGGACGGGCTGGAGGGCGGACGAGCGGACGGGCGGACGGGCGGACGGGCGGACGGGCGGGAGGGCGGACGGCAGGAGGGCGGACGGACGGACGGGCGGACGGGCGGGAGGGCGGACGGGCGGGATGGCGGACGGGCGGGAGGGCGGACGGGCGGGAGGGCGGACGGGCGGGAGGGCGGACGGGCGGACGGGCGGACGGGCGGGAGGGCGGGAGGGCGGACGGGCGGGAGGGCGGAATGGCGGGAGGGCGGACGGACGGGCGGACGGGCGGACGGGCGGGAGGGCGGACGGGCGGGAGGGCGGACGGGCGGACGGGCGGACCGGCGTACGGGCGGACGGGCGGGAGGGCGGGCGTGCGGGCGGGAGGGCGGGCGGGAGGGCGGACGGGCGGGCGGACGGGCGGGAGGGCGTACGGGCGGACGGGCGGGAGGGCGTACGGGCGGACGGGCGGGAGGGCGGACGTGCGGGCGGGAGGGCGGACGTACGGGCGGGAGGGCGGGCGGACGGGCGGGAGGGCGTACGGGCGGACGGGCGGACGGGCGGGAGGGCGGACGTGCGGGCGGGAGGGCGGGCGGGAGGGCGGACGTACGGGCGGGAGGGCGGGCGGACGGGCGGGAGGGCGGACGGGAGGGCGGGCGTGCGGGCGGACGGGCGGGAGGGCGGACGGGCGGACGGGAGGGCGGGCGTGCGGGCGGAAGGGCGGGAGGGCGGGCGTGCGGGCGGACGGGCGGGAGGGCGGACGGGCGGGAGGGCGGGCGTGCGGGCGGAAGGGCGGGAGGGCGGGCGTGCGGGCGGACGGGCGGGAGGGCGGACGTGCGGGCGGGAGGGCGGACGTGCGGGCGGACGGGCGGACGGGCGGGAGGGCGGACGGGAGGGCGGGCGTGCGGGCGGACGGGTGGGAGGGCGGACGGGCGGACGGGCGGACGGGAGGGCGGGCGTGCGGGCGGAAGGGCGGGAGGGCGGGCGGGAGGGCGGACGGGCGGACGGGCGGACCGGCGGACCGGCGGACGGGCGGACGGGCGGACGGGCGGGAGGGCGGACGGGAGGGCGGGCGTGCGGGCGGACGGGCGGGAGGGCGGACGGGCGGACGGGCGGACGGGAGGGCGGGCGTGCGCGCGGACGGGCGGGAGGGCGGACGGGCGGACGGGCGGACGGGCGGGAGGGTTGACGGGCGGACGGGCGGACCGGCGGACCGGCGGACCGGCGGACCGGCAGACGGGCAGACAGGCAGATATACCAGAATGCTGCCAGTAAATGGTTTAGCTTGTATCTTATGATTATGATTGATTATGATTTTGTTGTCATTAAGCTATTACAGCAATAGACAACTTCAGTAAACTTTATACAATACAATATACAACAGTGATAAGGCAAAAGAAGCTAAGGCAGTTAAAACACTTATTATTACAAAAACCATAACCAATTTGAGTATAAATACATATTCAGTACAAACCAACATAAACTGAAAACCACTGGTAAGACACCTACAAAATAAAGAAAATGGAAGACATTATGGCAAAATACAATAGTAATAATAATACTAGACATCAAATACAACACAATTAAAAACTAGTAGAAATAAAGCAAAATACATACAAAAATTAAATTAATTCATATTAGGTATTATGTTCCAAGTATTCTTGAATAGAATAATAAGGATTAGCAAGCAATCTGTTAAATCTGTTGTAAGATAATTGAGTCATATCTATCTGTTGTTATACAACTTTATACCCAATACTTCACAGCTATTCTGTGAGTTAGATAATCTGCGTTGAGGTAGGTATATCAATTAAATTGTTATTCCTAGTAGTATATCTATGTACCTACATCCTGTCTATTTTGATGGATAGACAAATTTTCCTTGATATAAATGAGTACAGTATAAATATACAAGTTTATTACAGCCATTACTCTCAGTTCAATGAAAAGTGGCTTGCAGTGTGCCAACCTGTCTGATTCTGTTATCATATGCATAATCTTTTCTTGCAATACAAGGATAATATGAGAGCTATTACCCCAAAGTAAAATTCCATGTGTGATAGTGCTGTGGAAGAAAGTAGATCTGATAAATCTGTCAGGTACAGTTTTACTTTCTCTACTGGTAAGTAGGGGAAGTATTGTATTCCACCCAAAAATTTGATCTCAAGATTTCACCAGAAATATATGTTTTGAGGCCCCCTGAATCCAAAAAAACGGAATTGGTGTGCGTGCGTGCGTGTGTTTGTGTCTATGTCTCTCTGTAAAGAGTGTAACTCAAAAATGAAAAGTCAAGTAAAAACCAAAGTTGGTATTTAAGTTTAGTATATTTCAACGATGTGACACGAACATTCTGAAGAAAATTAATTTATCCTATACTACTCTTTACATGAAAAATTTTTCAGAACTTTTGATTTTCTAAAAAATAGCTCCAATGATTTTGATTAAAATGCTGTATGTTAAAGATATTTTTATGACAAATGAAATGTATATTTTGAGTTTTCTGACTGTAGTCTATGTAGTCCTGTTTACTCTGGATGACTTTTGTATAACTCATAAACTGTAAGAGATAGGCCAAATCGTAGACAAGTTATGTCCAAATGCATTTGTTTGTGAAGTGAATCATTTTAGAGATAGCTCTGGTTATTTGTGTGAGTTATACAATGCTTATACTTTTCTCAATTGGAAGGTGGTTATTCTATTTTTTATCTCTTGGCCATGTAAATAGAACAGAATTTTAAAGTCTTCATATAGCGACCAGCTTTAAAGTGTTTAACGATCACTCAAAGTCTACTGTAATCACATACTCTTCTTGCATCTACAAGAAAATTAGCAATAAGATAATTTGTACAAAAGTTTATCTCAACTAACATGTTTGTAAGAGGAGTAGAGAAAGTCATGTGAATGTTGACAGGGTCTAGGGACGCTGCAGCACCTGAATCTGAGTGGTGGTACTGTACAGACTCTACAAGAGGGTGGAGTGTCCAACCTGACACTCGTGACATTAGATGTGAGCAGGAACAGGCTCCAGTCTATCAGCAACAGGAACACGGCCTGTGCACACAAGCTGGTCGCCTCACACAACAGACTGACACACGTGGAGCTGTTTGAGTGTCAGGACACACGACATCTGGTGCTATCACACAACAGTCTGACTGAACTGCAGCCAGATATGTTACCTCCACAACTGGAGCACCTCGACCTCTCCCACAACCTGCTCTCAACGGTGCTCTTTCCACCCAGCGATGTTCTCAGGTAACAACCAACATGACATCATACTGGTTCACAACTACCTGTAACAGCAACAACAACAGCACTAACAACAGCCCAGCAATAGAACAGGAAGGTATATTATTAGTAGAATGTGAAGGTCAATATTAAGATTTGGGAATAATATTATCTAGCGTCAACTAGAGAGAGCTCTAGGGGATGTTTGATAGCATGGCCACCTTGAATAATATCTACAGTGACAAAAATGACAGAAGCTCAATTCAGTTACTTTTTTCTTACAAAACTTTTGCACAAACACACATTTCTATTTTACTAATGTTAATACAGCCTACAGTCTTTTGTGATATTACAACTCACAACTGTTTTCTTCTCATAACCATCACTCAGTCCTTTCACTGTCTTTCTTGTCTCTCATACCTATGACAATATCATCATTCAACACTCATTATAACTTGTTCACTTTGACACAACATTTTTCATGACAACAGTATCACTCACTCACACACACACACACAGCTGCCTTGGACTCACTGACACACTGGCTGATCTATGGCTGTAACTCGTAGCCTCATTTCCTTATATAGCAAGAATGATGTAACGAGAAACTTTCTCAAACTTCTACAATCAAGCCAGCCACTGGACACTTCTCAAATACTCTAGAAAACCCTTTATGTTACTGCTCAAATGTTGTTGTTAGCTAATGCTAGATTACTGACAATGAAGTCATTAATCCTCTTGCTCTCGCTGATGGATGGGAAGGGTACTAGAAGTGTGTGTTTGCTTGCGTGAATGGTGTGGGGAAGCCTGATCTTGAGTGCCTTTTTTATACTCTGTGCCAGTGGCAGCCTCGTCCCGACCATTGTTTGTTGTGTTGCCACTGAAGCCTGCACTACAATATGAATCTAACATGCCAGTGGCATCGGGCAGCCTGGTCCCGACCATTGTTTGTTGTGTTGCCACTGAAGCCTGCACTACAATATGAATCTAACATGCCAGTGGCATCGGGCAGCCTGGTCCTGACCATTGTTTGTTGTGTTGCCACTGAAGCCTGCACTACAATATGAATCTAATATGCCAGTGGCATCGGGCAGCGTGGTCCCGACCATTGTTTGTTGTGTTGCCACTGAAGCCTGCACTACAATATGAATCTAACATGCCAGTGGCATCGGGCAGCCTCGTCCCGACCATTGTTTGTTGTGTTGCCACTGATGCTTGCACTACAATATGAATCTAACATGCCAGTGGCAGCCTGGTCCCAACCATTGTTTGTTGTGTTGCCACTGAAGCCTGCACTGCAATATGAATCTAACATGGCAGTGGCATCGGGCAGCCTGGTCCCGACCATTGTTTGTTGTGTTGCCACTGAAGCCTGCACTACAATATGAATCTAACATGCCAGTGGCATCGGGCAGCCTGGTCCCGACCATTGTTTGTTGTGTTGCCACTGAAGCCTGCACTACAATATGAATCTAAAATGCCAGTGGCATCGGGCAGCCTGGTCCCGACCATTGTTTGTTGTGTTGCCACTGAAGCTTGCACTACAATATGAATCTAACATGCCAGTGGCATCGGGCAGCCTGGTCCTGACCATTGTTTGTTGTGTTGCCACTGATGCTTGCACTGCAATATGAATCTAACATGCCAGTGGCATCGGGCAGCCTGGTCCTGACCATTGTTTGTTGTGTTGCTACTGAAGCCTGCACTACAATATGAATCTAACATGCCAGTGGCATCGGGCAGCCTGGTCCCGACCATTGTTTGTTGTGTTGCCACTGATGCTTGCACTACAATATGAATCTAACATGCCAGTGGCATCGGGCAGCCTGGTCCCGACCATTGTTTGTTGTGTTGCCACTGAAGCCTGCACTACAATGTGAATCTAACATGCCAGTGGCATCGGGCAGCCTGGTCCGGACCATTGTTTGTTGTGTTGCCACTGAAGCCTGCACTACAATATGAATCTAACATGCCAGTGGCATCGGGCAGCCTGGTCCGGACCATTGTTTGTTGTGTTGCCACTGAAGCCTGCACTACAATATGAATCCAACATGCCAGTGGCATCGGGCAGCCTGGTCCCGACCATTGTTTGTTGTGTTGCCACTGAAGCCTGCACTACAATGTGAATCTAACATACCAGTGGCATTGGGCAGCCTGGTCCTGACCATTGTTTGTTGTGTTGCCACTGAAGCCTGCACTACAATGTGAATCTAACATACCAGTGGCATCGGGCAGCCTGGTCCTGACCATTGTTTGTTGTGTTGCCACTGAAGCCTGCACTACAATGTGAATCTAACATGTCAGTGTCATCGGGCAGCCTGGTCCCGACCATTGTTAGTTGTGTTGCCACTGAAGCCTGCAGTACAATATGAATCTAACATGTCGGTGGCATTGGGCAGCCTGGTCCGGACCATTGTTTGTTGTGTTGCCACTGAAGCCTGCACTACAATATGAATCTAACATGTCAGTGGCATTGGGCAGCCTGGTCCTGACCATTGTTTGTTGTGTTGCCACTGAAGCTTGCACTACAATATGAATCTAACATGTCAGTGTCATTGGGCAGCCTGGTCCTGACCATTGTTTGTTGTGTTGCCACTGAAGCCTGCAGTACAATATGAATCTAACATGTCAGTGGCATTGGGCAGCCTGGTCCTGACCATTGTTTTTTGTGTTGCCACTGATGCTTGCACTACAATATGAATCTAACATGCCGTGCTGAATTCTGGTTATTGTTACTGTTACTGATGGTTATGAACCATCCTTAACACGTCATTTCCACATGTTGCCAGCTTGGTGCTCCCTCTCACATTTCTATATGTGTTGCACTATTCTTATTTCTACTCAAATTCATGTTCCACAAATCTACCCAAAACATTAATATAAAATAATACATGAAATAAAACCTTGATTATCCATCCCTTGGTTAAACATTGGATTATTTATTTACTCTCCAAACCTGAAGACAAAACCTCCTGAAATTTCAGGCTGCCACAAAGACAAGGTAAAGCAAACAAGATCTTCATTATGAGAGAAAGACATGAGAATAAAAATAAAATAATATAACATGATTAATAATTATTGTTATGTGTATACAAATGATTTCGTGGTATATTTAGAGAGCCCTTGATGACTATAATAACAATCTCTTTCAGGCTGTTAACAGGAAGGCCAAAATGTTTGCAAGTCTCTATGAAGTAAGCAGTACATCTACCATCAGGCCAATGACTTCTATCTCAGCAGGATGAGGTGGGATTATAGAGCTGTTGTTTTTCTAAAGTAACTTCTTCAGGCTGGCCTTTGTGATGTTCGAATCTGATTGTGGGATCTAAAATATAGCCATGAGAGTCACCGACTTTAAAAGCTGTAATATCTATTCTGTGACAACTACTATTAGAGGCCAAACCATGCACTTCCTCATAAACAGTAAATCCCTTTTTACTTAGTTCTTCAGAGATAAAAGACCTGACCCGGTGGCGGCGGCAGTTCTGCAGTAACTCACCATGCAGGCAGGATCCCAGGACATGGGCAAGAGATTCCTGCATCCTGTGACATTGCCTACAGAGGGTGCTGTCCTGGGATTGGCTCAGCACAGATCGCACTGTGGATATATTTCCCAACATTTTTAAAGCCTCACACCACTCGTTGCAAGATAAATCTTCATGACCTCTGACCCAGGAGTTTGCGGCGTGTATTCCTCATAAAGGGATATGCCAATTCCTCTTTGTGGCAATTGACACCAAGCGATATATTTATGCTATCTCAGTTGTGTGGAAGTTTTTGTTACATCATATAAATTTGTTCATCTGTCTCATCTTCTCCCCATCTGTGCTCCTACATTTTAAGGAAGTTAAATTACTCGAAAAACAAATATCAATGATATGTGCTGGATACATATTTGCAGACATTTATATTAACAGATGGCTGCAGTATTCAAAAAACCTTATGCAAAATGCAGTTTAAAAATAATGCAACAAAAGTCTATTTTACACTCTGTGAAGAATGAGTTATTTAGGACATAAATGTATATGTGTCTTGAATATATATTTGCAGGTAGTTTGAGCATGTTGTATATCAAAGTTGGCTTCAAGTGAAGTGTGCTTTGAAAATAATGGAACAAAATTTATTACATCACTTTGCATGTGAATACAGCAGTTGAACATGTAGCATATTTCATCACATAATAGTCACACCTTGATTATTGACAAGGAATCAGGACTTAAACATTTCACCTTATAATTGTCACATTAATATTCCAGGTGTTCACTATTGTGAAATACAGAGGATTGTTTCTGATTTCTGATAATGAGTTACGAATGTGATTGCTGTGCAGCAAGACCAAGTGTTTGTGAGACAAACAAAGTAGTTCCTGTGCTGCCTTCATACCAGTGGGATGTGTGTGGTTCTCATTATGCCTAGGTAAATTGAACCATGTTGGGAAGGCTACATTACTGACACACAGTGTAGTTATTCTGCTATTATTGAAGCAGCATCCAAGAAGTGTCAAGGTAAAGTATTAGCTCAGTGTTCAACAAAAAGAGAAAGGGTCGCATGGGATTAAATCCAAAAGGAAACAAACAGGCAAAATTACATCCTGCTACCAGACACTCTCTAGAGATGATAAGGAAGGTTAAGGCTGTCATCTCTAGCCATGCAACCGACCATTGCAAACAAGCTGGGAATATCCCTCAAAACTGTTAACACCATAATAATTAATTTAAATATGGAGAAACGTCACAAAGGTGGAGTTCATTAGTTGCTGCCACATCGCATCTCAGAACACTGCACCAGTAGCAGGAAGTTGTGTGAGAAACACCTGGCAGGAGAAAAATGGGAATTTATGGTCACATTAGATGAGGCATATGTGTATCTCAGTGACTCAACAAACCCTGTGCAATTTACTACCAACCAAGGGGTCGAAAAAAATTTAACAAATGGTATGCAGAATGTAGAGAGAGTTTCTCAAACCAATTTGTGGTCATCGCTGGTTACTGCTGCAATGGAAACTGATAATTTTTAGAGTTGCTAAAAAGGACAAGATCAATTCCAAGTATTACCAGGATGAAGTTACCACACTGAAATCCTGACTCTCTATGGGAGACCAAAACAAAGTCTGGGTGCACCAATTTAAGACATCCAGTCACACTTTTGTTTCAACTCTCGCAATCTTGCAAAGAATGGAGCAGGAATCTGGAATACACGCTATTCTGTCCAGCAACATGCCAGTAAAATCTCCTGATATGCAACGTTTGTGCCTTTAAACTCTCAGAGCATGAGGAAGTAGGTGCTGTCACACAACTGACCGTCTTTGGAAAGGCTGTAAAGAGGAGTGAGAACTTCTGGACATAACTGCACTTGCAAGAGACTCCTTCGGTGAAAACTGAGGTGCAGAGCAACCACTCAGATCAAGGGAAAACAACAGCATGATCGGTGGTGAAGACATGGCTTTTCGTAAGATAGGAACACAGTCAAACTCATTATCAAACATAGGAAACAACCCTCTGTATTGATCAATAAGATGGCAGGCAGGCAGGCAGACAGGCAGGACTGTAACCTGTTAGGTCCATGGGAGAGAGTACAGAGTATGGAATATATTCCTTATTGTCAATGTCATCAGTTTGTGAGATGGCAGGCAGGCAGGCAGGCAGGCAGACAGGACTGTAACCTGTTAGGTCACTGGGAGAGATTACAGAGCATGGAATATATTCCTTATTGTCAATGTCATCAGTTTGTGAGATGGCAGGCAGGCAGGACTGTAACCTGTTAGGTCCATGGTAGAGAGTACAGAGTATGTAGTATATTCCTTATTGTCAATGTCATCAATATGTGAGGTGGTGTCAGGCTAGTCCATCAATGAATCTGATTGGTTCAAGTACCTAAAGTGTGCCAGACATGACTAAGTGATAAATGAATGGATTTAAACCATTTAGTTATCACACACACACCAAGTCAGTAACCATCTTATTCTTCAATTATGTACAACTAAATTATAATGCAAACTGAGTCAGATTAAAACACTTAACATCACTCACATGTAATTAGTAAGTGAGGTTAAGTGTTTCAATCCGACTCAGGTTTCATTATAATTTAGATTCACATCAGTGTTACTAGCTTATTCAAAGATACGTAATATGAACACCTGTTTGTGAGAGATTTATCTTTATGCAGGTCACTGAATCTGGCAGGAAATGAACTACGAGATTTTCCGCAGGATTTTGTTTTTCAACTTCCAGCTCTGGAGGCACTGGACGTGAGTCATAATGAACTGCAGTCATTGGGACAAGCGATATCTAACTTAAGAAACTTGACACAACTTCATCTCTCATACAACAGGTATGTTTTTCAAGTATTGTATTCCAACAACAAATATACGTTTTGATGGTCACCAAATCTTGAAAATGATCTGTATGTGTCTGAACAGCGTAGCTCAAAACTGAAAAGTTTGTAATTAACAAACTGTTATCAAGGTTGAGCAGCATCAAGGAATTCACCATGAACATTTTTAAGAAAATCCTCTATCCAGAATGACATTGAATTCTCCAACCGATTCATATTTTTTCTGGTAGAACAAAGATTGCCCACACATGGCTTGTGTGTTTAAAAACACCAACAGTAAGTTTGTTGGCATAAAGTTATTTAATCCTGGGACATAGGGTACTTACAATTGTAAGTCAACCTTGTGGTAATTGTCTCCAATGTGAAACTGCTTTTGTGGTTTACCAGGAGAAATGCGAGTTGGTTTGAGAATTTGGTGTCATTCCGGCAGGTTGTCTTAGTCACTTAGTGGTTAGAGCAGCTGCATGTAAAGCGGAAGATCTGTGATGTAAATTCCAGCTGTGATATTGAATTTTTCAGTTCCAATTCTCCCTCTCATTTCTACTATGTTTGAGAGGTAAAATCAGAACCAGCAGCAAGTTTGTTGGCATAGATAAATAATCATTTGTGCTATGTTTATGTTGATTAAGATGAATTTGAATAAGCACTTGTATAGAGACAGTCACACTGATGATTGCAGGTTGCTTTATCTTGAAGACTTTGGCGCTGGCTTGGATAAGCTGACATTGTTAAACCTGGAGGGAAACCAGCTGACTTCTCTTCGCTCTGACATGTTTACTGTGCTGCCATATGTGGAGTGGTTGTCACTGAGACGCAACAGGCTCTCCAAACTGGGCTCCACCGTGTGGCACATGTTCCCTAACCTACAGGAAAGTACAACTCCTCTACTTCATGTCCTTAGATTCCTAACTAGCATCTCTTTATTCATGAAATTTGCTAACAAATGTCAAAGTGTGTTACTTTTTGGTTTTTTATATTTTTATTATACTTATATACTTTCATGCTACATAACTGGCTTGTTAATGTCAGTTTTAAAGCTATAAATATCTATTTACCATTATTTATTTATGCCAACAAACTTACTGTTGATGTTTTTAAACACACAAGCCGTTTGTGGGCAAAAATTGAGAGGTAGAACTGGTTCTACCTCTCAAATCTATTTACCATATTTCATTGCTATCACACAATGGTCACACCGTGATTTCTAGAGGAGGAATCAGGACTTAAGTACTTCACTGTATAATCCTCACATTAATATTGCAGGTGTAGACTTTTGAACAGTAAGATGGCAGACAGGTAGGCAGGAGGCAGACAGGCAGGTAGGCAGGCAGGTAAGGAAGCAGAAAGGCAGGCAGGGAGGTAGGCAGGTAGGGAGAGTGGCAGGCAGGTACGGAGGCAGGCAGGTAGGCAGACAGGCAGGGAGGCTGGTAGGCAGGCAGGCAGGCAGGCAGGGAGGGAGGCTGGTAGGTAGACAGGCAGGCAGGAGGCAGGTAGGCAGGCAGGCAGGCAGGCAGGTAGGGAGGCAGGCAGGCTGGCAGGCAGGAAGGGAGGTGGGCAGGCAGGCAGGTAGACAGGTGGCCAGGCAGGCAGGTAGGCAGGTAGGCAGGTGGGCAGGGAGACAGGAAAGGAGGCAGGCAGGTGGGCAGGGGGCAGGTAGGGAAGCAGGAAGGCAGGCAGGTAGGGAAGCAGGAAGGCAGGCAGGTAGGGAAGCAGGAAGGCAGGCAGGTAGGGAAGCAGGAAGGCAGGCAGGTAGGGAGGCAAGGTGGCAGGCAGGTAGGGAGGCAAGGTGGCAGGCAGGCAGGTAGACAGGTGAGCAGGTAGGCAGGCAGGCAGGGAGGCAGTTAGGCAGGTGGGCAGGGAGACAGGAAAGGAGGCAGGCAGGTGGGCAGGGGGCAGGTAGGGAAGCAGGAAGGCAGGCAGGTAGGGAGGCAAGGTGGCAGGTGGGCAGGGAGGTGGGCAAGGAGGCAGGCAGGGAGGCAGGTGGGCAGGGGGCAGGTAGGGAAGCAGGAAGGCAGGCAGGTAGGGAGGCAAGGAGGCAGGTGGGCAGGCAGGTGGGCAAGGAGGCAGGCAGGGAGGCAGGTGGGCAGGGGGCAGGTAGGGAAGCAGGAAGGCAGGCAGGTAGGGAGGCAAGGAGGCAGGTGGGCAGGCAGGTGGGCAAGGAGGCAGGCAGGTGGGCAGATAGACAGGGAGGCAGGCAGTAAAGAAGGAAGGCAGGTAGGTAGGCAGGGAGGCAGGAGGGCAGGGAGGGAGGCAGGTGGGCAGGGAGGCAGGAGGGCAGGGAGGCAGGCAGGCAGGAGGGCAGGCAGGGAGGCAGGAGGGCAGGGAGGGAGGCAGGTGGGCAGGGAGGCAGGCAGGCAGGTGGGCAGGGAGACAGGCAGGCAGGCAGGTGGGCAGGCAGGCAAGGAGGCAGGCAGGTGGGCAGATAGACAGGGAGGCAGGCAGTAAAGAAGGAAGGCAGGTAGGTAGGCAGGGAGGCAGGAGGGCAGGGAGGGAGGCAGGTGGGCAGGGAGGCCGGCAGGCAGGTGGGCAGGCAGGCAGGCAGGCAAGGAGGCAGGCAGGTGGGCAGATAGACAGGGAGGCAGGCAGTAAAGAAGGAAGGCAGGTAGGTAGGCAGGGAGGCAGGAGGGCAGGGAGGGAGGCAGGTGGGCAGGGAGGCAGGCAGGTGGGCAGGGAGACAGGCAGGCAGGTGGGCAGGCAGGCAGGCAAGGAGGCAGGCAGGTGGGCAGATAGACAGGGAGGCAGGCAGTAAAGAAGGAAGGCAGGTAGGTAGGCAGGGAGGGAGGCAGGTGGGCAGGGAGGCAGGCAGGCAGGTGGGCAGGCAGGCAGGCAAGGAGGCAGGCAGGTGGGCAGATAGACAGGGAGGCAGGCAGTAAAGAAGGAAGGCAGGTAGGTAGGCAGGGAGGGAGGCAGGTGGGCAGGGAGGCAGGCAGGCAGGTGGGCAGGCAGGCAGGCAAGGAGGCAGGCAGGTGGGCAGATAGACAGGTAGGTAGGCAGGGAGGCAGGAGGGCAGGGAGGGAGGCAAGGAAGCAGGTAGGTGGGCAGATAGACAGGTAGGTAGGCAGGGAGGCAGGAGGGCAGGGAGGGAGGCAGGTGGGCAGGCAGGCAGGTGGGCAGGCAGGCAGGCAGGCAGGCAAGGAGGCAGGCAGGTGGGCAGATAGACAGGTAGGTAGGCAGGGAGGCAGGAGGGCAGGGAGGGAGGCAGGTAGGCAGGGAGACAGGCAGGCAGGTGGGCAGGCAGGCAGGCAAGGAGGCAGGCAGGTGGGCAGATAGACAGGTAGGTAGGCAGGGAGGCAGGAGGGCAGGGAGGGAGGCAAGGAAGCAGGCAGGTGGGCAGGGAGGCAGGCAAGGAGGCAGGCAGGTGGGCAGATAGACAGGTAGGTAGGCAGGGAGGCAGGAGGGCAGGGAGGGAGGCAAGGAAGCAGGTAGGCAGGGAGACAGGCAGGCAGGTGGGCAGGCAGGCAGGCAAGGAGGCAGGCAGGTGGGCAGATAGACAGGTAGGTAGGCAGGGAGGCAGGAGGGCAGGGAGGGAGGCAAGGAAGCAGGTAGGCAGGTAGGCAGGGAGGCAGGCAGGCAGGTAGGTGGGTAGGGAGGCAGGCAGGTGGGCAGAGAGGCAGGCAGGCAGGTGGGCAGGGAGACAGGCAGGCAGGTGGGCAGGCAGGCAGGCAGTTATGCAGGTATGTGGGCAGGGAGGCAGGCACGTGGGCAGGCAGGCAGGGAGGCAGATAGGCAGACATGCAAGCTGTTAGATTCATGGGAGAGAGTACAGAGTATGGAATATATTCCTAATTGTCAATGTGAGATGGTGTCAGTCTAGTCCATCAATGAATCTGATTGGTTCAAGTACCTGGCAATTAGCAGACATGACTAAGTAATAAGTAAACCATATGGTTATCACACACCAAGTCAATAACCATCTTATTCTTCAACTGTTTGTGTCTATAGTTATTCTAACAATTATGGACTTACTGTATGTGGAAATATACAACTTATCCAGCAGGTTTTACACTAAGAGTGATTGTATTCACAGAACAGAATACTAATCAGTTACAAGTTACAGACTTGTTCAATAGTTGAATAATATAAATTCCAGTTAAAAAGCACATGCAATTCAACAGTATTGTAAATATTTTTGTAAATAATAAATGCATCTCAATTTAATAAACACAAAGTTAAACTTTTACTTTCTCTATTGGTAAGTAGAGGAAGTATTGTATTCCACCCAAAAATTCGATGTTGAGATTTCACCGGAAATATATGTTTTGAGGCCCCCTGAATCCAAAAAGGGCATTTTTAGAAGCTCCATATGTGTGCGTGTGTGTGTGGGCAGCATAACTCAATAACGAAAAGTCGATTGAAAACCAAATTTGGTAATTTAAGTTCAATGTCTTTCAAGGATGCGACATGAAGATTTCGAAGAAAATAGCCCCACCCTAAACTACTGTTTACATGGAAACTTTTTTGATAATTTTGATTTCCTTGAAAATGACTAACAATGTTGATTAACATGTCATATGTTTAAGATATTTGTATGACAAATGAAATGTATATTTTGAAGTTTCTGGTTATAGCCTATGTAGTCCTGTTTACTCTGGATGACTTTTGAATAACTCGTAAACCGTAAGAGTTACACAAAATCTTGCTGTTAAAAAAATGTAGATCTCGCTAAAATGCACAATTAATGTCGGAATAAATTCTTTTGTAGAGTGAACCATTTCAGAGATATTCCTTGTTATTTGTGTGAATGCTGTGAAGCTTAAAAACTTTCATGAAATGGAACATTGTTCATTATTATATGTTAGCCATGCAAAGAGAATGGAATCTCAAAGCTTTAAAAAATTTGACTATCACACAAAGCCTACTGTATTCTAATAATCCCCTTGCACCTACAAGGAAATAAGCAATGAGATAATTTGTACAAATGTTTATCTCAACTAACACGAAGAAGATATAGGAATAAGAGTAAGAATGGTTAGTACAAGAGTAGAGAAAGTCATGTGAGTGCAACACGTCAGATGTTTTTCTTTCAACTAGAAACAGGTAATGTTGTTAATTAGAAGAGTATGCTTCTGGGCACACATACACACACATACACACACCTACACACACGCACAGACATACACACACAAACACACATACACACAAACACAGACACACACATACACACATGCACACACAAACACACGTACACATACGCACACACAAACACACATACACATGCACACACATACACACAAACACACATACACATACACAAATACACATACACACGCACACAGACACATACACACACGTACACACACACATACACACGCACACAGACACACACATACACACACACAAATACACACACGCATACACATACACAAATACACACATACATGCACACACATACACACACAAACACACATACACACACGCATACACATACTCACACATACACAAATACACATACACACACATACACACGCACACACACATACACACATACCCACAAACACAAATACACACACAGACACACACATACACACACACACAAATACACACACGCACACACAAACACATATACACACACGCATATACATACTCACACATACACAAATACACATACACACATACACACACACATGCACACATACACAGACGCACACACACACATACACAGACACACACATACACACACATACACATACACAGACACACACACACATACACATATGCACACACATACACAGACGCACACACACATACACACGCACACAGACACACAAACACACATACACATGCACACACATACACACACGTACACATACGCACACACAAACACACATACACATGCACACACACATACACACATACACACAAACACACACACATACACACACGTACACATACGCACACACAAACACACATACACACAAAGACAAACACATACACACACGCAGACACAAACACACATACACATACACACACAAACACACACACATACACACACGCACACACATCCACACATGCACGCAGACACATTGGTAATGCTAATGACACAGCTAGAAGTCTCATGAATGTGCTCTACCCCTTTTGTTTCATCCACTTGGATTAAGAGTCATATTCACACAGCAGACGCACGAGGCAGCCTAACGTTTAACATCTTTGCCCAGTCCAGCATGTGGTGTGAAGCAGCTTGGCTTCTTTTGCTACATAAGGCACCACAGGCGATGACATGATGATTCATTGGTCCACGGCCACGTACTGCTATAATAGGGGTGGGATATATGTGGATATATTGAAAATATGTAAATAGCCTATGTGAGTGTTTGCGTGAATGAGAGTGAATGAATGTGTGAGTGTAAATGTGTAAATATTGTATATATGTATAAAGAACAAAACAAGTAGAACATAACATAAAACAATCACAATACCAAACTGTTCTCGAGAACCCACAGTGGGCTCCCGTATGGGTTTGGGTAAACTCAGAAAGACTATAAATATTGTTGTTGTTTTCTAGTGCCTTGCATCTGGCAATGAAGCCATTAGCATTTCTTTAGGACTCATATTCATGTATGTGGCTTTCATGTAACTGTTTTATTAACGGGCACCAGTTTTACAATGTGGCAGTTACATCACCCGACTTAAACCCCCATTTTGCAAGGGGGACCACACCTATCGTTGGTCAACGGGTCCATCGGACCTAGCCGGGAGGACTAAATAGGTGGTATTTAGATCCACCGACCTTTCCCTCATGTGCCTCTGAGGGACGCTGTTGTACTGTGATAGGCCAGCACATATGTAAATGACATTTCCTCCATTTTAGATGAAACAGTAATACCGCTGTGATTCGGTCCCCAGAGCCTCATCTGTTAAAAGCAGGGTGTACCACGGGCAGGATGAGGATGGGAATTGGGTAGGAGAGGCTATAGGTGGCGCATCACTAAAGGTAGACAAAATTGTACAAAAGAGGAAAAACAGTGACGTGGTAATATTTCATCAAAATTGTCAGTATGTAAGTAACAAACGGGCACTAATAGAGTTAAATATAACAAATCTGAAGACTAGTATTATGATACAAACAGAACATGGCCTAAAACCAGAGGAAATTGTGGCAAATAATTACCATGGTTATACAGTAGGGTCACACTTTTGTAGGCAGCAACGCAAAAGTGGAGGTGTGGCTATTTATGTGGAAAATAATATAAAGTTCAAAGAGGTAGATTGTAGCAATTTTACTGGGGAAATAGTATGTGAACTAGCAGCAATAGAGGTATTTTTAAAAGAGGTCAGGATAGTACTAATAGAGGTATATAGATCACCTGGGGGGAAACAAAGATCTATTTCTTAAAATCATAGAAAATGTACTAAACAAAATAAACGAAAAAAAGATTAAAATACTAATGGGAGATTTTAACATTGACATGATAAAGGAAAGTACATATAAATCATCACTTACAGAAATCTTAAATAGGCATAATTTAAAAATTGGTATAAAAGAGCCAACAAGGGTAACAAAATATTCTCAAACTTGTATTGACAATGCTTTTATTAACTTACCAGAAACAAAATGGAGTACGTCAATCATTAAGTCAGGGATAGGTGATCATTCTGGACAACAGTTAAGAGTAAACTTTAAAAGAGATGTCACACAAGTTATTTCCGAGTGTAGGCGACAAATAAACAAGGAAAGCTTAAACAACCTTAGAAATTATCTTAGGGAAGTAAGCTGGGAAAAGGTGTATAATACTGATGATGTAAGTGAAAAATATAAAATTTTAAGTATAATACTGCAAAATGGTCTACAAAAAATGATGCCTTTAAGAAGAGTCAAAATAATTTCAGGTGGTAAGGGAAATGATTTCACAAAATGGATGACAAAAGGAATAAAAAGATCATGCGAAAGGGTGAGGTTTTTAAATTCAATAAAACAGCCAAATATGAGCGAGAAATGTCTAAATTATATTGAAAATTATAACAAAATACTAAATACAATAATTACACAGGCTAAAAAGAATTATAACAAGGAACTAATTGAAAAAGCAGAAAACAAAACAAAAGCAGTGTGGAAAATCGTAAATCAAATATATAAAAGCAGTAAAACTAAACAAATAGAAAATATTGAAATAAACCATAAAAATAATAAGATAACAGATCCTAAGCAAATATGTAATATATTCAATGACTACTATATGTTGTTGTTTTCTAGTGCCTTGCATCTGGCAATGAAGCCATTAGCATTCGTGCTTTCCAATACTTTTGAACTGTAGTATGACTACTATATAAATGTTGCAAAGCAGCTGGTTTCAAAGCCAAAAACTCTAAACTCAAAAATAACATCAAATTTTGCCCAAATAAATTATATGGGAATCTTAGAAACAACAGAAGAGGAAGTTTTAAGAGAAATAAATAAACTAAAATGTAAAAAAATCTGTTGGCTTGGATGAAGTATGAAACGAAATGCTAAAAAACATAAAATATGAAATTGTTGAGGTTCTCACTCATATAATAAACACTTCACTAATGCATGGAGTATTTCCAGATACATCAAAAGGAGTGATCGTTAGACCAATATACAAACAAAAAGAAAGCAGATGTAACGTAGAAAACTACAGACCAATCACATTATGCTCTGCAATATCAAAAGTGATGGAGGTTGTGTTTTTGAAACAACTACAAGGATATTTTGAAAAACAGAAAATCTTAGCAGAACTACAATATGGATTTCAAAAACATAAATCAACAATAAATGCAATAGATAAAGCAAATGATAAAATTATTAATGCACTCCATAATCGTGAATTTGTTGTTGCCATATTTCTGGATCTGTCTAAAGCTTTTGACTGTGTAAATATAAACATCCTAGAAAATAAGTTAGAAAAATATGGGGTTCGAGGCATTGCACAAAAGTGGACTATAAATATTAAAAGCCCAAAATATGTGTGTATATAAGTGTAAATTGTTAGCTCTGCAAGCCGGGTCCACTGTACCAGCAACAGGAAAAAAAATAGTAGCAAATAAATAACCTAACCTAACCTAACCATGATGATACATGGAATGAAGATGGAGCACCGGTGGAATGAGATGGCAGGGGAAACCTGCCCCAGCGCCGCTTCATGCAGTTGTCTGGGATTGAACCCGCACCACTTTGGTGAGAAGTGAATGGTCTAACCACTCGGCTACGGTGTGGTCGTGCCCCTTTTATCCATTGTTGTGTGCTGGGCCCACATCGCAATAATTTATTCTTCACATGATGATCATACTGTGCATTTTTACTTTATGAAGAAAGCGTAGAAACTACAGTGAAATACAGTAAATCAATAAATCTTTTTGGATTCTGAAATATTAGCTGTTACAGATATTAATTTGGTACACATTTTTGCATCTTGAAAGGTTCAGCGTTTTTCTTGATGCAAACATCTTATTTTAAAAAAGACAATTCCATTTTTTCAAGTTTTACTAATTTTGATCTTCCATTTTCTTAGGTAAATAAATGTGTTAATGAGTGCAGTGATGTATAATATGTTACAGGAACTGGATGTCAGTCAGAACAGCATCACAGCAGTAAGTGTGGAAGACCTGGACTCAATAAGCACTGGCATATCTTGTGTTAAACTTGAGGGAAACCCTCTGCAGTGTGACTGTGCTTTGCTGCCTGTGTGGAAATGGTTCCAGCTTTCCAAAGTAAGGATCACTTACACTCACATGGGTTACCCTACTCACTCACAGTCCACCCAAAAATTTGCTCCTGAGAAATACATATTTTGTAGGCCCCATGAAACCCCAACCAAAACGGACTTCAAAAACTCTGATGTGTTGCACTCACATGACTTTCTCTACTCTTGTACTAACCATTCTTACAAACTCTTATTCCTATATCTTCTTCGTGTTAGTTGAGATAAACGTTTGTACAAATTATCTTGTTTATTTGTTTGTAGGTACAAGGGGAATATGAGAATACAGTAGGCTTTGAGCGATAGTCAAATTTTTAAAGGTATGAAATTCCATTCTTTTTACATGGCTAAGATATAAAAAATGAATATCAATGTTCCATTTGACGAAAGTTTTATTTTTTCTAGAACTCACACAAATAACAAAGAATATCTCTGAAATGGTTCACTCTACAAAAGATTACATTTGGACATAAATTGTATGTTTTAACGAGACCTACATTTTTGTACAGTAAGATTTCGTCTATCTCTTACTGTTTACCAGTTGCAAAAGTCATCCAGAGTAAACAGGACTATGTGGGCTATAGCCAGAAAATTCAAAGTACACATTTCATTTGTCATAAAAATATCTTAAACATATGGCACTTTAATCAAAATTACTAGAGCCATTTTCCAAAGAATCAAAATTTTTCAAACATTTGCCATGTAAAGAGTGGGTTAGGGTGGAGGGAGTTTCTTCAAAATCTTCGTGTCGCATCCTTAAAGACATTAAACTTAAATACCAACTTGGGTTTTAAACCAACTTTTCGTTTTAGAGTTATACTGTCCACAAACTGACAGACACACACACACGGATCATCATCATCATCACCATCATCATCCTGGTTACAACCACAAACAGAATAAAATTGATAATGATGATGATGATAATAATAATGGTAATGATAACGATAACAATGACAATGACAACAACAATGACAATAATAATAATAGTAATAATAATACTAATAATAGTAGGAATAATAGTAGTAATAACAGTAGTGGTGCTGTCTTTTTAATATGTTGCTTTGTATGCGTTGAGCTGTGAGATTCTTTTGCTGCTCCAGGTCGTGGTACGAGTGAAATGAACGAACACAAAATGTAACTATACTATATCACTTTTATTTGCACCTTTCGCGTTTGCAATATTACACTCATTACGCCTAAATTAACCATCATTACATTAATATATTTCCCTGACAGTTCCTTCACGTTATTAGTTATTTTAGATCACTTTTAGCATCTGCATCTACGTGTGTCACAAAGAGGTGTCTTCTCTTTCTGGAGACTAGGACGCTATAAGAAAAAAGTTGGCACCTCTTTACATAATGCATTTGTATTCATACACACATGCATTCATTTCCCGCCAAGCACGCTTTGAAACCCTCCTACACTAAATAGTTCCTGTGATGTTAGGGAAACACTCATTTTATCTATCCTCCCTATACTTTTAACACCAAATATACATGGTTCTTATATTTATACATATTAAATTTGAACATGTTACTTAACATTTATGACATTTTTAAACAATTACTTTTTTATAACAATTGAGACAGTGGCAATACATTTTCAGTACTCAACAAATCCTTACCAACATGAAAAACAAACTATATTTACAACAAATATTTACATAAATGCTTTCTTTTCGGGGTCTAACCATATATTCTGTCTCAGTAGTAATAATAATAGTAGTAAAAGTAAGAATAAGAATATCCAGTATTAGAAACATCTATATCCCTTTATGTCAGTATTGTTTAAACCCTAAAATACATGATTTAAATTGTTCATGTTTTTCTTAACTATCGAAGTAGTAATCTTCATTAATACTTGAACAAATGTGTGTATAATTACAGTTACATTTGCACCTTTCCGGAATAACATTTAGATTCATGTTGATCTACCAAGATAGTGGCCTACTCAAGCAGTACGGAGACATATTGGGCGAGTGTTTTGTTTACATCGAAGCACACGCCGGTCAATGTTTTGTATGCAACTCAGGCAGTGCTGTTCTGGAAGCCACACACCGGCCTGGTACAATACAGGTGGCTGACGTGTGCACAGCATTGCCATTTACATTAGAGAAAAAGGGGAATTTTTACAAAACGATTAAACCTATCGAAATGAAACTTAGAATTTTATATTTCTTACACCTGCATCTATCAGCCAGATTATTCTGGCCGGAACAGTACCTTCCACCCTGTATATAAGAATTGCTCGTTTAAATATATAGGATATAAATCCAGAGCAATTAAATAGACCCATTGATTTGATGGTTTGGGCAAAAATATTCATTTTGAAAAATAGGGACCAAGTTTTGAATTTCGAAATACCGTCTATTGATTTTGTTAGTAAATTTGTTTAGATTAGTGGTGGGTAGTGATGATGTTGTTACGCTCCTTTTGCGTTTTGCTTACACCTACTACCTTTCCCTTTCCTTACTAGCGTATTCCGCAGGATCGTTACAGGGTACTACCAAGTAACACAACACACTACAGCATAGCATAACATTTATTATAGTGAAAGGTGTTAAATATTAACAAGCAATTAGTTAAAAAACAATAATTTTAACAATGGACTCCGTTACGTAGTAACTTAAAAATATTAAAATGAAACCACCAACTTGATAATGAACGCTATTAAATATTAACATGAAAATTCTAAAATGAAAACAAGAACCTTTCCTATATTTGGAATCAGTTAATTACAGAGAAAATACTAGCTGGAAATCTTGCGTACAGTCTGTGACAATATCCACTAACTAAACTACCGAGTTGCTCTCCGGTTTACTGATAAGGGGCCTCGTACAGAGCAATCCCCCTTTGTTAACTGTCCCTCTGGAGTTTTCCCACTCCTACAAAGTATTATTAACAAAACTGATACTCATCCCGATGTCGGCACTAGAAGATATAGGATGTACGGAGAACTTCCAGCCTGGAGTAGCCACGCCCTGGTCGACAGTGTACAACGGTGTCCTCAGCTTTCACCGCCATTCATCGAAGCCTCCTTGCACATAGGCGACGTCTCTAACCAGACTTAACTGGCTCAACCACCTCAGAAGTCCATACCGCTCCTTTGCCAAAGGGAACCACATGCACCAAGTCGTATTCCATGTAACTGGGAGAATGAAGTTTATGCGCCTATCTTGCATTCCCCACGACCAGTGGGTGCCGACTTGCACTGGTGCCCGGGTTCTACTTCCCCTTGTTGATGGCGGACGAACTCCTGGTCACATCTCACGGTAGACTCCAAAAAAAACGCACACTAACTACTCAGTAGAAACCTCTAGACCACAGGCTTTTTTCTCTGGCGTCATCTCAAGCTGTTCCATCTCTTGCCGACCACCCTCTCTTTTTGGCTCTTCCAACTGCTGTTCGTGCCCCCCACTAATTAATCCGTTACTCTCCCCCCCTTTAATCTATTGTGAAACAATAGCCTTGAAGAGGTGAACCCTTCATCCTACCCCGGAGAACATCTCAGTTTACAATTCCTATTCCTATTATTTCTTCAATTGAGACACATGCGCAAAGCTTGATTTTCCAGTCCCGCTCTCCGTCAATCGCACGGAGACTGGAGATGTGAATTCTTCTATAAGCCATGGGCCCTTATATCTCGGGGCGAGTTTAGCCGTGTACTTATTACTTGCCTTACTCTGGGGATGATTCTGTACGTACACTATATCGCCAACCTGAAAGTGAGGAGCTTGTCGTCCCGCATTATAGTACTTAGCCACTTTATCTCTAGCCTTCAATAAATTACGTCTGACCCGTTTCCAGGTCTCCCGAATCTCGGACTCGCTTACTTTATCCGGCAAAATGTCCTTAATCCCCCATAAATTAGATAGAGGACAGTTAGGCTGGAATTTAAACATTAACCTGAACGGGCTCTCGCCATGACTCTCGTGCCTAGCCGCATTAAATGCAAATTGCAACCAGTACAAGTTCTGGTCCCACTTGGTGTGATCATCTGAGTGATAGGCAATCAACGCATTCTTCAGGTTTCTATTAACCCTTTCACTTTGTGACGCCTTAGGATAGTAGGGTACCATGAATACGTTACGAATGCCACTTCCCCAACAAAACGATTTAAACGCCCTTGACTTAAAACACGTGGCATTATCCGAAACGACTTCCTCCGGTACTCCGAAGACAGCAATTATGCCTTGCAATTCCTTAATCACATTATGGGTGTTCGCTTCACGAACTGCTCGTATCCAAACATATTTTGTAAACGCATCAACTATCACCAGCGCATGTTTATTTCCCATCTTGCTCCTCGGAAATGGTCCGATGTAATCGACAAACAATCTCTCCATTGGCCGTTCAGCTACCTTGGAGGCCAAATACCCCACTTGCTTACTCTTTACAGGCTTGCTCTGTTTACACCTACGACACTGAGCTACTCTCTGGGTTATCTCTTTATCCATTCCTTTCCATCTGAAATACTGTTTGATCCTAGCTCTGGTTTTAAACCCCCCTAAGTGCCCCCCACTAGGCGCTTCGTGAAAATAGGTAAACAGCTCTGGCACTAAGCTCTTTGGTACCAGAATCTTTGCGTCCTGCGTTCTATTTTTACAACACAATACTCCATCCTGTACGACATATTTTGGTACTCCTTCCCCCCCCTCAACCTGTTGCAATAGGGGCCCCAATTCACTATCGTTACGTTGATAGGTCCGGATATCTTCAAACAACGAGGGAAGATTTGATAATATTGTACATACTTTTCCTGAAACTTGTTCACAATTATCCACTGGCGTATCATACATCCTTGACAGAGCATCCGCTATTGAATTACTCGAACTTCTGACATGTTTTACTGTGAACTTAAAGCTAGATAATTTTAATGCCCATCTGGCAATTTTCCCTGCTTTCCTCGGTTTCGCTAAGACCCATGATATCGCCTGATTGTCTGTTTCTAATTGAAATTCGGTATGTTCCAGGTAAAATCGATATTTCTCCAAGCCATATAACACCGCTAGGGCCTCCAATTCGTAAATTGAATATTTTCTCTCGGTCGCTGATAATCTTCGTGATGCATAAGCCACTGCTTTCCTCCCCTCGGCAGATTCTAATAGCAATACCGCCGAAATCGCTCCCGACGAGGCATCCGTTTGAAGCACAAATTTTTTTGAGAAGTCCGGTACTGCCAATATTGGAGGTGACATTAAACATTCCTTTAATTTAATAAACGCCTTTTCTTGCTCTATATCCCAATGAAACTTTACTCCTTTCTTACGTAATCTATTTAATGGTTCAGCCAAATCTGCATAAACGGGGATAAACTTCGAAAAATAATTAACCATTCCTAAAAATCTTGCTATATGCTTAACCGACCGTGGTCGCGGATATTCGCGAATCTTAAGTACTCTGTCAGGATCTACTCGTACTCCCTGTGACGAGATAATATGCCCCAAGAATCTCAATTCTGAAGTAGCGAACTTCACTTTTTGCGGATTAACTGTTAATCCAGCGTTACGTAATCTCGTAAACACCTCTCTTATATGGCAAAGATGTTCCTCAAAAGTACTCGAATAAATACAAAGATCATCTAAGTAATGATAAAGATAAGTAAATTTAATATCCCCAAAGATCTTATCTAGTAACTGTGTTAAGACCTGAGCTCCAACCGCCAAACCGAAAGGTAGTGAAGTAAATTCAAACAAATTATAATCTGTGGTGAAAGCTGTATACCGTCGAGAATTCTCATGTAAAGGGATCTGGTAATACGCACTGTTTAAATCCAAAGTTGTAAAATATCTTGCTCCTGCAAACCAATGAAATGAGTAATGAATATGGGGTAATGGGGTTGAATCAATCCGCAGTTTCTGGTTCAACTGTCTATAATCTACTACTAACCGCACGTCATTATTTGCCTTTGGTACTACGAACACCGGACTTGAATAATTTGACTGGGAGTGTACTATCACTCCAGTTTCTAACATTTCGTTTACTTTCTTTCTTAATAAATTTAGCCGATTTGGGGGTAGCCGATAAGGCGATAATCGTACCGGTGTTTGATCTTGTAACTGAATTTCATATTGCATAAGGTTCGTTCGTCCCAGGCGTTTCGTTAATACATCGGTAAACTCATCCAAAAGTGGTTGTAATTTACTCTGTTGTTGCGATGATAAATATCCCAGATCAATTTCCCTGTTTAACCGTTCTTCTTCCACATTAGAAATAACTGTACCCCCTGGACTCTGTTTTAACCAAGTTTGTAATGGAATATAAGTACTTGGCTGAAAACCGAAATAAGCTTTTGCTCTCGCTAAATCCACTACCATTTGTGTATGTCTAACAAAATCCGCTCCTAAGATCAGTGGTACAAATAATTCCTCTATGACATAAACTTTATAGTTCCAACGAAACTCCCCAATTTTCAATGGAATTACTAAGGATCCAATAATCTTCAACGGGCTGCTATCTACCGTAATGAATTGTGTTTCCTCAACCATTAGATCTCTACGCTTATCCTTAATATACTGTGCATTAACTAATGTTACCACACTACCCGTGTCAATCAACGCGAATGAGGGAATCCTATTTACCTCTATCTTCATAAAAGGCAATTCTTTATGCACTAAACCCTGTATTGCATTTATTCCGTGAACCAGCCTGTCCCTTAATTGTCAGGAATTCCTCCCGAAAGACGAGTTTTGAAATATCTGCTCTCCCTTAAGCCGTTTAACGTCACAATCTTTTACCATATGACCTGGCTTATTACAGTAATAACACACGAACACTTGTTTACTGTCTTGTTTCGTTAGTTCGGTATTCGATAGTGGCTGCCCCATTTGAATCTGAGACCCGCACGTATTTAAACTTGGCAATTGTGTACATTTCAAAGCTACCTCCTCCAACTCTTTAAAGGTCGTGGGCTTTGATTTACTCAAAAATAATGACCGGAGTTCGATATGAACTGTATTCTGTAATATATTACTCACAATCTCTTCTTCTGAAAGTACTACTTTTAGTGCCAAGGCTACCAACTTCTGCTGATTAATATAATCTAAAATACTTTCCGAAGTCCGTTGTAGCCTAAAAAAATGTCGATATAGGAGCTCATGAATTTGTGCTGATGACAGAAACATATGTAACACCTTACTATGAAAACTATCTAACGAGCCCTCTTCTGCAATTATTTGTAACAACACCGACTGTAAATTCAAGCCTACAAAAGGTTGTAACATCTGTAACACAGTCACTTGTGGTGTTCGGAAAGCTTCAGCTTGCATTTTAGCTTTCACCAAACAAATGAGAAAATCCAATATGTCGTCTGGTGATTTTACCTCAAATATTTTTAATGACGCTAAGAACGCTTGCCATGGATTCGGAACAACAAGTTTCGCGAATTTAACTTGAAGTAGCTCTGGATTGATATTTTCAGTATTTCCTGAACCAGTTGCTCCTTTATTTTCAATTCCGGTGGCATCTAATTGTGTTGCTAATGACGACAAGCGCCTCCCCAACTTATGAAGCTGTTCATTATTTTCTCCTTCTAACAATCGTGCATTTTCCTTTATCCTAAAACTCCAATACTTTAACCTTCCAACTATTCTTCGTTTCTGACTCGGTGTGATTTCCGATAACCTAAGTTCTTTTAACATTTCATCAAATAAATTAACATTCGCCTCACAAAGTCCGATTTCCTGTACCGGATCAAAACTCGCTCCGAGATTAATTGGGCTTGGTTGGCTTAATGCTTCTCGTAAACTTCTGGCCAATTCAACTACTGTACTTTTTGAATCATATTTTATCTGTCTTATTTTCAGTTCTCTTTCCAACTCCGTACGATGGAGGAATTCGGGCTGAAATACAATTTCCATTATGACACTGACAATATAATTGACCTGAAACACTATTTTGTGTACTTTGTAGTATCCTGTTAAATGTTCCCACCGACACTAAAATGTGTATGTAGGACAAAATGGCTCTGCTACCAGTGTTACGCTCCTTTTGCGTTTTGCTTACACCTACTACCTTTCCCTTTCCTTACTAGCGTATTCCGCAGGATCGTTACAGGGTACTACCAAGTAACACAACACACTACAGCATAGCATAACATTTATTATAGTGAAAGGTGTTAAATATTAACAAGCAATTAGTTAAAAAACAATAATTTTAACAATGGACTCCGTTACGTAGTAACTTAAAAATATTAAAATGAAACCACCAACTTGATAATGAACGCTATTAAATATTAACATGAAAATTCTAAAATGAAAACAAGAACCTTTCCTATATTTGGAATCAGTTAATTACAGAGAAAATACTAGCTGGAAATCTTGCGTACAGTCTGTGACAATATCCACTAACTAAACTACCGAGTTGCTCTCCGGTTTACTGATAAGGGGCCTCGTACAGAGCAATCCCCCTTTGTTAACTGTCCCTCTGGAGTTTTCCCACTCCTACAAAGTATTATTAACAAAACTGATACTCATCCCGATGTCGGCACTAGAAGATATAGGATGTACGGAGAACTTCCAGCCTGGAGTAGCCACGCCCTGGTCGACAGTGTACAACGGTGTCCTCAGCTTTCACCGCCATTCATCGAAGCCTCCTTGCACATAGGCGACGTCTCTAACCAGACTTAACTGGCTCAACCACCTCAGAAGTCCATACCGCTCCTTTGCCAAAGGGAACCACATGCACCAAGTCGTATTCCATGTAACTGGGAGAATGAAGTTTATGCGCCTATCTTGCATTCCCCACGACCAGTGGGTGCCGACTTGCACTGGTGCCCGGGTTCTACTTCCCCTTGTTGATGGCGGACGAACTCCTGGTCACATCTCACGGTAGACTCCAAAAAAAACGCACACTAACTACTCAGTAGAAACCTCTAGACCACAGGCTTTTTTCTCTGGCGTCATCTCAAGCTGTTCCATCTCTTGCCGACCACCCTCTCTTTTTGGCTCTTCCAACTGCTGTTCGTGCCCCCCACTAATTAATCCGTTACAATGTCATTGCTCACGTGTAATGGTTTGGTAGCAAGGTTGACCAAGGTCAGTTTATCTTGAGAGTGGCAGAGAGGAACTGCTGAAACAGGTTGGGTTGTATAATGTTTACACCGCAATTTTAAGCTGTTGGTTCCTACATTAGTGGTTTTTGTTGCACAGATAAATGTGAAGGCGAACTGCTGGAGCCCTGTTCATGTGTTTGGTCAGGAGTGGGGGGAAGTTCTGACCAATGTCCAGTGTGATGATGATGGAGACAGTACTCACATGGTGATACGAAGTGCTGGTGTCATGGAGCGTGACCTCGTCTTTCTGGGGAGTATATTCCTCTTAGCCGTGCTGTTTGGCCTTGGCTTCTGTCTCATTGTGACTTCCATCAGGAGCAGGGTCAACAGTGCTTCAAAATGAACATTATTCACTGTATGTCTTTGTAAATATCTTAAACATGCTGTATTTAAAGCATTTATTGCCAAATTTATTTTGCTACATATGCCACTCTTCCACTATTCACTAAACCTATTTCCATATTCCTTTCACAGGTGCCACTACCAAATGACTGTGATTGTTAGAGCAATATGCAATGGAACAGCCTAACATTGCAAGTACAAATCCTAGCAACTGCAAACAAATGTGCCTCTGGCAAAGGATGGGGAGGGCCCAAGTAAAACAACTGGCATAAAAGCACATTTGCAAGTCGATGGAGTTACATTTGTCTGTAGTTGCATGGATTTTGCTTCTTATTCTTAAAAAGATACCTGTAGTTTTATTGAAAAAATCTGATGTGTTGCACTCACATGACTTTCTCTACTCTTATACTAACCATTCTTGCAGACTCTCATTCCTATATCATCTTCGTGTTAGTTTAGATAAACATTTGTACAGATTATGTTATTGCTTCTTTCCTTGTAGGTACAAGGGGAATATCTGAATATAGTAGATTTTGAGCGATAGTCAAATCTTTTAAAGCTTTGAGATCCTGTTCTCTTTGCATGCTTAACATATAAAAAATGAACAAGGATGTTCCACTTCACGAAAGTTTTAAGTTTTACGAAAGTCACACACATAACAAGGAACATCTCCTAAATGGTTCACTCTATAAAAATTTATTCAGACATAAATTATGTGTTTTAGCGAGATCTACATTTTTTGTGTGGTAAGATGTCTTTCTCTTACGGTTTATGAGTTATTCAAAAGTCATCCAGAGTAAACAGGTCTACATAGGCCACAGCCAGAAAATTCAAAATATGCATTTCATTTGTCACAACAATATGTTAAACATATGACGTTCTAATGAAAATCGCTAGAGCTATTTTTAAGAGAATCAAAATAGAGAAAAAGTTTTGTTGGAAAGGGTAGTTTAGGGTGGGGCTATTTTTTTCGAAATCTTTGTATTGCATTCTTGAAAGACATTGATCTTAAGTATAAATTTTGGTTCTTAACCAACTTTTCGTTTTTGAGTTACGCTGTCCGCAGACTGACAGACACACACACACACACACACACACACACAAACACACACACACACATACGCAGCATTGACATCGATTTTTTGGCTGAAATACAGCACTTCCTCTATTTACCAGTAGAGAAAGTAAAAAATTAATACTTTTACAATATAAAACAGCTGTAATTAAAAGTGAGTGTCACAAAACATCCAGGCCAAGACTTACTGCCTGACCCCTGCGTCCTCCACCTCTGTCTACCATAGGCTTCACAGTGTGTTGTGTGGTCTTCTCTACCAGGGGCGGTTACTTTTCAATCAAGTAATTCCTGAATTAGCCATTCAGGGACCTAAGGAGCCTGAGTGCATCTTGTGTGGGGCCTTGCTAGTGGGGGAAAAATCTTCACGCTGATATCAGGGATCGTACGGGCTCCACCATTCCAGAGTCAGGTGTGCTACCATTGCAATACAGAGGCCGTCAGAACTGTAAATTGTATTTCATTGTTGGAGGTAAGTATGTATAAGGAGTCATTAGAAGAAAAAGCCTGTGAAGAAATTTTAGAAGTTTGCAAAACACAGTTGAATTAAATTTCACATTGGCTATATACTTATACACTATATATACTATATCAACAACAACAATGATAGTGCGTATATAATACTACATCACGTAAGCCACTACAACAACAACAATAGTACTTTGTTGTCTCTTTTAAGAAAAAGAGTTTCGCTATAAAGGATGTATAGTAAGGGCTGTCTGCCGTTCAGTGAAACTTTATAGTGCTAAGTTTGAAAGGTAGAACTGGAACTTAAAAATTCAATGCCACAACTGGGCTTTGATGTGAGACTGCCTTTGTGGTTTACCAGGGGAAATACGAACTGGTTTGAGAATTTAATGCCATTCTGGCAGTTTGTCACAATAGCTCAGTGGTAGAGTGTCCGCCCGGTAAGCGGAAGGCCTGTGGTTCAAATCCCAGTTGTGGCATTGAATTTTTAAGTTCCAGTTCTACCTTTCAAACTTTGCCCACACACGGCTTGTGTGTTTAGAAACACCAACAGTAAGTTTGTTGGCATAAATAAATAATAATTTGTAGTGCTAGTTCAATGAAAACTTTTTTAGTAGCCGGATGGCCGCCGATCCCTAAAATGAGTTTACCAGTTTGATAAACTACGGATGTAATTTTATTTTGCCATCCAGTTGGATAGGCAGTAGTAGTGATGGCTCCGTAGTCCACTTTTGATTGGCATAGGGCTTTGAATATGAAATGGCGGTAGCGTGGGCGAGCTCCACAATGTCTACCTTGTATGTATTTAAATATGGGAAGGGTTGATCTAAGTGTGGAATGAAGATAAGTAGCATGATTTTTCCAGCATAGGTTATAGCCAAAAGATAAGCCTAGGAATTTAGTTGATTGCTTGAGAGGTAGAGTATGTCCATCAATATGTATAGGTGATTGTGAAATTAGTCTGCTGCGTTTAAAGAAAATAGAATGACTTTTGCTGACATTGAGTTGCAACCCTAGTCGTAGGAGGGTTTGCACTAATAAGTCTATGTCATGTTGCATCTTAGATGTCGAGAAGCGGATTTACTGAATCATTGCCGGAGAGTAGAGGAGAATATTGTCAGCAAAAAGGAGAAGTTGCCTCTGTTGAAGAGGAAGAGTAGGTACTAAGTTTCTGGAGTAGTGGGCATAGAGGAGTGCCCTGGTGTAATCCCTGAGAGCTGTAGCAAATTTGGGTATAGGAGTAGTGTGTAGTTGTCGGTCAGTAAACAGGTGGTAAATACATCGTACTATAGGTACTGAAAATAGGGACGAGGATATCTAACGGTACGGAATCATATGCGTGAGAAATGTCTAAGAAGTGTGCTATAAGTCCTCGTTTATGAGTCCAATTGATGTGTATGTCATGCGTAGTTGTAGTAGGTTGTGATTTGTGGAAAAGAGTTTTCTGAATCCGTATTTTCCTTTGGGCCAAAAACCGTATCGTTCCATATAAAACGCGATATGGTTTCTGAAAATTTGTTTAAATAATTTCCTGTTGTGTTGGCTAGGACAATCAGTCTATAGTGAGGTGCCGTCCTTCCTGTTTTATTTGGTTTCAAAAGTTGGAGCATGTAGAAGTGTTGCCATGAATCTGGGATGTGATCTGTGTAAGGAATGTACGAAAACCCTTGTGTAAGCAAAAGATTTATTGTATGTGGAAAGTGTTTGATCATTTCGTATGTGGATTTATGATGCGGTGGATTTATGATGGGAGTTGAGTGCATTAGTCAGTTTGTGTGTTGAAATGGCTGACATGAGTGCTAGTGCACCCTCAAATACAGGCTCGTCCTGTGTCATGGAGATCGGAAAACGAAGCTTGTTACGTACCGAGTCTGGAGTGTGTTGTTCCAGAAATTGTTGTTGAAGATGTATGTCCATGACTATGGGAGTGGTACGGTGTCCGGTATGTCGTATGAACCAAAGTAGCTTACGCCACATTGTGCAAGTATTGAAGGCGAAAATTCCGTACGCCAACCTTTGCATTTATGGTATCCGATGATGCGTCAGTGGATGTGAATTGTGCTTTTAAAACTATAAATTGGGTATGGGTTAGTGTCTGTCGGTATTGGTTTATTGATAATCTATGTTTAGCAATGGCCTCTGAACATTCTGGAGACCACTAAATGGGTTTGTACCTAGGTGTGCCGGAAGATTGTATCCGGGTTGGGGATATATGGGATAGTACTGCCGCCACGAGGTAGCACACGTGATCCATAAGATGTTGCGTTGTGTATGATATGTTAGATGTTAACACTGTTGATGGTAGACTGTTTGTAAAATCATTCCAATCCTGTATACGTTGACGAGGGATGGTTGGTCGACATGCATCTAAAATTGTTGGTTTGTATATGTTTACAAATATGGGAAAATGATCACTTCCCACAGAATCAAGATGTATTTTCCAATGAGTAAAAAGTGTGAACCGGTCAGGCAGGGAATATAAACATGCCGTTGTCGTAAAAAACCCGAAGAAGAAAGGCATCAATGTACGTCGTGTTATAGCACAGGTAGACGATTTTGTAAAGAGTGCTATCCGAAATAAAGTTCACCAATTTTTCTTTAAAAATGAGCCGCCAGCATTGTTTAACCCTTTCATGCCTGAATTATTTTGCTACTGATGCCGTTCTTCCTCTAATTCGAAACCAGTTTAGATTAGGCGGTCTAAGACACCTTCAGCCTGCTGGCTTGAATAGCCATGATCGTTAAGGCAACACGTAGTGCATTTTTGTTGTAGTGCTTAACGCCTGCTTTTACTACTACGGCACCGCAGGCGGTGACACTGATGATACATGGAATGAAGATGGAGCACCGGTGGAATGAGATGGCGGGGGAAACCGGAGCACCCGAGAAAACCCGCCCTGACGCCGCTTCGTCCACCACGAATACCACATGCGGGTCCCTGGGATCGAACCCGGGCCGCCTAGGTGGTAGGCGAGCGCGCTAACCGCTAACACGTAGTGCACTGGCCATGCACTCAGAGCCTGAAGTCGTGAGTTCGAGTCTCGACAACCGCAGTCAAATGTGCCTGTAGTAAGGACGGGGAGGGCCCACGTAAAATAATCGGTGTGATGGCACGCGTGGATGATGACGGGGTATCATTTGACTGCGGTTGCATGGATTTTGCTTCTTTTCTTATAAAAGAACCACTACAATATAAATTGTAAAAAAATATTTTTTACAATTCAAAACGTCTCAAATATGTATTTTTAATTGGTGACAGACAGTATAACAAGAGTATAGCAGAAAAAAAGTTGAAATTAGTACAAATAGGAAAAAAAAGCCTATGTATCTTATAATACACACTAGGCATGAAAGGGATAAGGTACTTTCTATTGTAAACAGTGATGGTGATCTTCCAAATTTTAAAATAAGCATATTTTATAGATTGTTGCTACAAATAGGCTTCCCATTTTCTAAAAGAACTGAGAATAACGTTGATAGAGACGATATTGTGTTGTGGAGAAGACGTTATCTCAGATCTGTGCGTCAATATCGGGCAGAAGGTCCCAAATTGTATTATTTAGATAAGACTTGGATTAACGAGGGGCACAGAACTTTCAAAGTTTGAATAGACACTACTGTAGGCTCAAAACAAGAAGCTTTCCGGGCAGGTTTATCTTAAGGATTAAAAAACCCGAGTAGCAAAGGCAAGCGCTTAATTATCACCCATACAGGCATGACAGTGGTTTCGTGGATGACGGATTACTCATTTGAGTGATTACCATGAGGAGATGAATGGTGACGTTTTCCGTAACTGGTTTGAAAGTGTTTTGCCAAAACTCGAACCCAGTAGTTTGATCGTAAGGGACAATGCACCCTACCACAGCGTGCAACTTTATCGTCGCCCAAACAGTTCTTGGCGTGAGCAAGAAGTGACAGGGTGGTTGTAGGAAAGGAAAGTGTCTATCGACGAAAGTAGTGTAAAAGCTGAATTAGTGCACCTAGCGCAGGAAGTTACTCACAGCGATGAAAGAAAGTGTGTGATAGACGATCTTGCATCTAAAGCTGGACACCGAATGCTGAGGCTACCTCCCTATCATAGCAATTCAAATCCGTTCAAATTACTTTGGGCATTTCTGAAAGGTTATGTCGCTAGAAACAATGAAACTTTCAAACTGGCTGAAGTTAAAGAACATTTTAACAATGCAATCGCGAAAATGACACCTGGCAGGCGGACATCGGGCACATTACAGAAGAGGAGAATAGAATGTGGGAGCTCGATTTTGTGTGCGACAGGGTTGTGGACAAGCTTGACATTAACTTAGAGGATACTTCTGGCTCCAGTGTGTCAGCTATATCATCTTCGGAGGATTCGGGCCTTTGCCCACCTTTGCCCAAGGAGTGCAATGAACGTAAGTAAACTATATATTTCCGCATGCTTTAAAATCGATCGCTATTTCAGTTTGCATTTTCAACTATGATTTTCGCGTAAGGCGCATTTTGTGGATTTAAACATTGTTCAACTGTAAGTGATATGAATTAAGCACATGCGAGAGGAAAAATCAGCTGCTACAGGCGGGAACTGCGAACTACTTTTGCGCGGATTAATTCAAAGAGCGTGTTTATAGTAGGAGGCACTTTGGTTTGGAATGGACAGTATAACTATAATTATGAGACCAGAACGTAATATAAGACACATAGGTTGGTTTAAGTGTAATTTTTGTATGATGAAATTTGTAAAGTGAAGTTGCCTCTTGAACGTATGTGAACTTGGGTGCATTTCTGAATGCTATATATCGACAGAGGATAAACATCTTTTGTCATTTTTCGCTAAGGGACGGCTTGGCCTTAAAGGTCCAAGGACACAGCTGGGGAAACAATATACCCCGCCCCCCCATAACGGGACGAGAGAAAGCAGCGGGGGTAGAACAGTATAAATGTTGAACATTTAATACGACCAGGATTTCTCGTGTTGTTGTTACCAAGGATGAATCTGTGAACAACGAAGGTCTAGTTTCGCGCCAGAAACATTGCAGTGTCGAAAGTGACCGAGATTAGCGTAAAGATGCTGTAAATAACTGGGGCGATACGATATGGTAAAACACAATAACAGAAACTCGCTCAGGTTTGTTCTTCGAGGCATTTATGTGATGGAAAATAAAACTGGAAACGTTGGTGCAGTGCACTTTGTTATTTAACCTCGCACCTGAGATGACTCAAGTATCAGACTCATGCCTACCTAAATCTCAGCACCTAATCCCATACAAAATCAACGTAGCGACGTACAGCGACTCAGGCTGGTAGGTACTACAAGTACTTTTCTCGATTTGAGAAAATAGGCAGCCTCATTGGATGGATTAAAAGATTAATTTCAAGCTGTAAGTCTACAAGTTCACGGCGAGGAGAACTTACATGTTCAGAGATAGAGGAGAGTGAAAAAACAGTGATTAAGTTGATTCAAAGACAGCATTTCCATGAAACTGAGGATCAGAAACTACCTCAGTGGATGAACACGGCATTCTGCGAGTGAAGACAAGAATAATTGAGAGAGATGACATCCCAGAATTGCGACAATCTGCTGTCATACTTGCAGATAGTCCTGTAGTTCAGCGACTGATTTATGATGTTTATGTTCGACATGGTCATGCAGGCCCACAGACTCTGTTGGGTATTCCCAAAGAGAAACTTTGGATCCTAGATGGAAGAAGGATTGTGAGGTCAAACGTACGAAGATGTGTCATCTGCAGAAGGCACAAGACAGAATAGCTGAAGGTCACTACTCCACCTCTACCAAAAGATCGTGTGAGAGATGCAAAGGTTTCTGAAATTGTTGGCGTTAACTTAACTGGTCCATTATTTGTGAAGGATAGTCAGAAGGTATGGATTTGCCTGTTCACATGCGCAGTTTATTGTGCTACACATTTGGAAATGCTTACGTCATTATCTATAGATTCATTTTTTTCAAGGTTTACGAAGATATGTTTCACGCCGAGGAAGGCCTTCAACAATCAGTTGTGATAATGGAACGAATTTTAGAGGTGCCCATAGTATGATGATTAAACTTGACTGGCATAAAATAGAAGCGTATAGCAATATCCAATGTGTCGCATGGAAGTTTAATCCACCCACAGCATCCTGGTGGAGTGGGTGGTGGGAGAGATTGATTGATTGGACTTGTGAAAGATGCCCTGCGTAAGATACTTGGTAAGTCGTGCCGATCTGTTGAAGAATTACTGACTATGCTATGTGAGTGTGAAGTCCTTGTTAACAGCCGTCCTCTGACTGCAGAAACTGAAGGTCCTCATGACCAAGGCCTATCACGCCCGTCCGGTTTTTACAGGAGGTTGAGGAAATAGGTGTAGCAGATCTTGATCAAATAGACGAAGACAGACTTAAAAGAAGGGCAGCATATTGTCTGCAGTAAAGAAATGGCTGCGCCAGTGATTCCGTAGAGAGTACCTTGGACAGTTACTGTTCAAGCGGAACCAGCATGATCATGTGAAGAAAGGAGATGTGTTAGTCGAAGCAGACAACCTGAAGAGCCTTGAGTGGCCGCTAGAAGTGATTGAGGAACTCCTCCCTGGAAAGGATGGGCGAACTCGTATTGTAAGGGTTCGAACAAAGAATGGAATTATAATGCATCCTGTTCAATGTTTGGTTCCCTTGGAGTGTTCTACACAATAATCTGAGGAGACTACACAGAAGACTGATTCTTCAGAACAGGGAGAAGATCCCAATGAGCCCCTACAGGGCAGAGACATATTGTCTACTCATAGTGGGAGATTGTTGAAGGACCCTGCAAGATTTTATGAATGAACCTCTCGTATTGCAGGTTTTGAAGTTCAAAAATTACAAGGCGGGACAATGTTGTGTGAAGTTAAGTTTTAGAGTTAGTAAATTGTATTCCCTTTGTAAAAGAGGGGCGACATTCTTTTGTTTTACTATGGACTACAATAAATATTTGTTATTAGAAACCGAGAGTTATTTATGTGTAGATTTTATAAGTATTCGCCATAATTAAGCGGAATTGCCGTTCATTTAGTTTGTTAACGTGTGATACGTAACACTTTTACTACTCGAAGTGCAACCACTCACTTCCCCCTCAAAATGACGCTAGTTTCTGCTATGTAAGTAAACCTGCATAAAAGGGAGGGCGGATTGGTCCAATGATTTCGATGTGACATCCTCTGTTTAAACCACTCCTGAAATACATGGATTTATTATAGAGCTACTCTCGGCTTAGCTGTATATTTTTATGTATTACATTTCTTTCAAGATACAAGAGCGGTGCGGAGACTTTTACCGCTGTTTCGAATTAGGACAACGTAGCACGGTTGCCTTACGCTCTGATTTTGGTCAAGGTAACTAGAGAAAGAGAGTAAGAGATTTTGGTGAGTTTAAATCTCCTACCGTGGAATTATCGCATTCTGCACTTTCGGTAATGTTACTTATGTGCAATTGCCAAATGCGCAGTAGCAACTGTGAAACAGAAAAAACGCTGTGCCTGTAAGAAGAGCTGAAACAGTATTACCAACAAGTATTACCGCACTTTGTTCAGCAAAGCAGAGGCGACAACCGCTGGCGATCCTGTAAAGCAGAATATATTTGCATTTATTTGTGTAGTTTAATTTTTGGTTAAAAAATTAACTGAATCACTGAACGTAATGTAATCTAAAGAAAAACGAAGCTGAAAGTAAACATAAACTTGGCAACATCGTTAAAACCTTTCTCTAGTTACCTTGGTTAAAACGTGTGTAACCGTGGTTGTCATATGTCATATGAGGATGCTTCATACTCGAAATGGTGCTGGTTGGTTAGTTTTGTGATGGAGCTTAACCAAGAGGATATTAGTGGAAACAGAATTTGAGTTCCTCACACAAAATGCAGTACGTAATAGAAATATATGAAACTTTAGGGTATTGTGTAGTATAGGTTATGAAAATTGGAGGGGAGCATGTAATATACATATTCGTTGATAATAATCTAACTAGTAATTCCTTTATTTGAACCATGTTCTTTGAATCTACCAGTAGAAGTGTTAATAATTCGGAAACGTATACCGAATAAATCAGTAAACACAAAGAGTTTGCGAATCGTCATTTGGTGCAAGTTTTTTGAAATACATTGGTTAGAAAGTAAATTTAGAAGGAAATTAGAAATTTAGCGAATATAAAGTAGAATTATGGATCTTAGGACTCTTCACTTCGACCCAATGTGTCTCTCGCAATAACTGCAGTACACACACACAACTGTGTCGCACTCATTGACACTGAGTGACTCTTGTCTGTAATTGTAACTGAGTGTAGCTTGTTGCTGTGTCTCCTTATATAGTGGGGATGACGTCGCACAGTCTGCAACTTTTACAAACAAACTGGCTGCTGGATGCCTCTTGAAGATTCTAGCAATCCTTTGTTAAGTGCTACAGTCATTGTTATTAAGTCTTAAGTCATGTATACACAGTCATGCGAGGCAGCGTGACTGGAGTGCCTTTGTTTGCTTGTCAGCATGGTATGTGGTGTGAAGTAGCTTAGCCTCAACCATCCTTTGTGGTGCGCTGTGCCAGACATCACAGTAGATACAAATCAAATGCATTATAGAAGTTATTAAAAGAGCTTTTCCTTTCAACTTCCATTTTCCCTCCAGCTTCATCCAGTTGAAAATAGTACCAGTTAACAAATGTTGTGTTTCCAACTTGAGGATGGCTGTAAATATTTGTGGAGTGAAGAAATATCACAAAGGAAAACAGCAAAAATCTGGTATAAAGCAAATAATTTTAAATGTGTTTAATAGGCTAAAGTAATCCACCTAGGATAGTCAATGAATGACATAATGAAACTAACATCTGAATATACACACGTCAGTGAATATTCAGTAGCAAACACCCATAAGGAGTTTAAAGAAATGGGTACATTAACAGCACCAGGGAAGAAAAGAGTCCAGCAAAAATGAGTCATAGGAAATGTTCTGGTAAGATAAGATACACCTACGTTTAAAACATTTATTGAGCAAAACTGTGACTCTTCAAAAAGAATTACAATATTCACATAAAGGCAATATAATTTGCATTTATATACAACAAGAATATTTTCTAAGATACCAGCAAGTTACAAATGACAAAAGTATTATGAGAATTAAAGTTCAAGCTTGTCATTTATATATTGACCTGCTGAATAGATGATCTTGTTAATTAAGACACTTTTTACTATTTTGTTGAAACATGTGATTGCACTAATATTGCTGGGTAATTTATTGTATACGTTTTATTCCAGCACATAGCATAATGTCAGTCTGCACATGAGTGGTTTCAGGTTATTTGTTGCTGTAGTTCCATGACAGTGATGAATTTGTAAATTATATAGAGTTTTAAAATAAGTAAATAAATGAATATATGTATATATTTATTTAATTCATGTAGACATTGTGATGGCAGAGTTAATATATTCAGATCATTGAATGGTTTCCTACAAATGATTCTTTAGGTTTCATTTGTGTCAATGTGCAGATTATTTTCTTTTGACTTTTAAAGATTATTTCCCAGCCAGTAGCATTACCCCATGTGACATTATGGAGTAGAAGTAACTGAAGTAAACAGTTTTTCTTGTCACTATGTTGGTAATTTTTGCTATACAGCTCACATTAAAACAGGCACTATTTAGTATTTATTTATGCCAACAAACTTACTGTTGGTGTTTTTAAACACACAAGCCGTGTGTGGGCAAAGTTTGAGAGGTAGAACTGGAACTTAAAAACTCAATGCCACAACTGGGATTTGAACCACAGACCTTCCACTTACCAGGCGGCTGCTCTAACCATTGAGCTACTGTGACAAACTGCCAGAATGGCATTACATTCTCAAACCAGTTTGCATTTCTCCTGGTTAGAGCAGCCGCCTGGTAAGCAGAAGGTCTGTGGTTCAAATCCCAGTTGTGGCAATAAATTTTGAAGTGCCATTTCTACCTCTTAAAATGTAATGTAGATATTTCTGCAAATATTCATCTCAATTAAAATGAAGTAGTTAGAAGAATAACCTTTCATAGCAATATTCGTATACAGTAATAATAGAAGAAACTATTTCTGGAAATGGTTATATAGATCAAGATGAAGTAGATGGAATAATAGGCTTCTTGTTCAAGGGGGATAGAGAAGAAAATGTTAAAGTAACAAGACTTCTTTTGTAAGATTTAAAGCTTTCACAGCGCGCATTATTTATTACAGCTTCACGGGTGATCAGCCGTGTGAAGAAAAAAGACTTCTTTTCATTGTTTTAGTTTAATACAACATTTTTCTGCTCAGTTTTCAGGGCAAAGATGAGGAGGAAGAAGGTTTAGATAGAGGAGATGCTGATGAAGCATTAACCAATGAAGAAAATGTTGAAACAAAGCCAGCAAAGACTGAAGACATGGTGATATATGGTTTGGATGACGGTGATGAAGCATTGGGTAGTGAAGAAAACCTTGAAACAGAGCCAGCAAAGACTGAAGACATGGTGATATATGGTTTGGATGACGGTGATGAAGCATTGGGTAGTGAAGAAAACCTTGAAACAGAGCCACCAAAGACTGAAGACATGGTAATATATAACAGTGTTCAGTACAATCCAACCTTCTGCAATCACTAACCATATATGTAAGTTAGGTTATTTGATGTAGCAACTAAAAGATGTTAGACAAATTCACAAACAAATAGTTTGTCCTATATAAAATGTTGTTTTTTCTATAATGCTTTTTTATGCTTGACCATACCCAAATTTATTAGTTATAAGTCTGATAGCGATCCTTTAATAAACCTCCTTAAGTTCAAACTTTATTAAAGGATTGGTCTTCATCCAATCAGGGAATTCAATTTTCATTAAAGGACAAGTGTTCCACCAATCAGAGAATTCCCATGCAGAAATAGCAAAGCACAATATTGATTAATTCTCGAAACGCAACTAGCGCAAGTTTAGAAAATGCTGAAATGTTGGACAAACATAAAACACACAAATTAACCTCAATACAGCATCAACTTCCAAGAATATTGCACTAAGCACAGTCCCACAAATTAATTTTGCTAATTGTACAATAAATAATGTATACTTGAAATAAAGTTTCATCTGAAAATCAGTATATTCGATTTGTCTTCTATTTGTCAATGTTACATAGCATTTCAAGGTTATCATTTTCATTATGCGGCTGCGACATGCTGGAAACAAATTGATTGTTTATCGCTTACACAGAATTCAAATATCAGCTGATGCAATATGTGGTCATTGTCCCTGGTGAGTGTACAACATTTTACAATATTTCAACTATCAAATTAGGTATATGGTCAAGCATAAATTGTTGTATGAAACTTAACTATAATGGTAATTAAGACACTCTTATGAAAATTAGGAAACTCACGTCTTAATTACTACCATTATATTCTCGTTGCATAATATACTATTAGAATTTACAAACTTACATGCTCTAGGTGAAATGACTCCTACATGTGTAGTACAGAGCCTTTGTTTGCACGTGCAGCAGTTATTTTTAAAGGTGGTCCTGAGTAAATAAAATTAAAGAGGCTATGTCCTGAAATTTGGAAGGATGCAGGCAATATAGTCCGGCAATGCAACTACATAAGTGTAAGTTATCTTAGAGGACTTACAAGAAATGGGTTAATAACCACAGGAGAACCCAAAAGGAAAGGATAATGGGGATGTTTTAGTTTATTTCGACATCATGTGTCACCCTTTGGGTAGACAAATTTGAGTACATCAAGGAAATTATAAATATAAATCCTACAGCTAAATTTGTCCCAGTATAGCTAATGTTAAACATAAAACCTAAACAATTAACTAACAATATTGCCACCATGATAGTAGCTTTAAGAGAATTGACGGAGAAACAAGGAAGAAAAAAGAAATAGCAAGGTGGAAAAGTTTTACAAAAGAATGGATACCTGAAGTAGAGGAACATTTACTTTTAAGAAAGCACAATATTTCAAAGGCATCTACGAAAAAATAATAAAATGGACATATATCTGGATCTTTGATAATTGCAAAACAATTAGACCATAATATGGATTACAAAATCTAAATGGCAACATAATTGGAAGATGCCATAAAAGAAAAGTAAAACCATTTAAAGAAGGTAGTATTTAAAAATCGACAAATATAAAAGTAAACTTGGAGGTTTGAAAAATTTGGAATATTTAACAACGGTAACCAGTCAAATAGAACATGAATTTGTACAGCCATGGAAAAAATGACTAAGGACATTAGGAGAGCAGAATATTTTTAAGTTCAAACTTCTGTTGCAGTGCAGTTTACATAAATCAATGTTTCCAACATTCTCTTCAATATCATCAGTGAAAAATATTGGAGAGCAAGAGGATTAATGACTTCATTGTTAGAAATCCAGCATTAGCTAACAACAACATATTTCCAACATGCAGGTGAGTTTATTGATAGTTGCTGTTCCATATGTTATGTGTCGTATACACAAATAATCTCTGTCCAACAGACGATATGTTGGAAATATTGACTTTGTAAACCACGCTGCAACATGATATGGCACTTGGAAATATTCTGCTCTCCTAATGTGCTTGGTCATTTTTTCCAAGGCTGTACAGTGTGTCTCTTCACAAAAGGTATGCAATGTTGTTTAACTTTTCCTGAACGATCATGAAGAATGGTCTGTCCCACCACATATCTCAGTTCAGAATACATCTGCATCTGTAGGGAAGAAACAATCAATGAAAGAAAATTAATGAAGGTTTCAAATATAAAATAAATAACAAGGAGCAAGACCAGACATTGCAAATGTTACACTAATTCAGCAGATAACTGTGATACAACTGAAAATCACATGCACATAATTCCTATACCAGGTGAGTCAGCCGCACTTTATTTTTTAGAAGGTAGGCCACCCATCTAACGGAATGTGTGCCTTAGTCCAGTTTTGCGCTTACTAAAATGTATTGCTTGACGTTCTTAAAGAGAGAAATGTGCAAAATTGAGAGCAACACTGGTTTAAAGGACAGAACGTACTCCTTACTAAAGTACACCTCAAAAACAAATGACTCCTTTACTGAGAGCGAATTCTGGTTTCCGGTCGATTTTACAAACTTTTTATTAGAGTATACATAGCAACGTAATTCAGTAAACGCCTCGGAAAAAATGGACCTATCATATGAGTACACTAGCAACGTCAGCTAAAAAGAAAATGGTGGATTCTTGTACTTAGAGCAGGGGCTGGCTGCCAAAAATTAGGAAAAATTTAGAGACACGCCTCATCCATCATGGACCCATACAGTCAAAGCGGACATTATTAAACAACAGTTTATTTACATTTTTTTGCATTAACTACGCCTTGTGCATCTCAATATGCATAACATCTTTTGCCATTTAAGTAATAATATTAAAATGCCCAGTAAATGATTAAAACTGTCTTAAAAGGCTAAATCAAGCACAAAAACTTGCGAGGTGGCAATGGCATAGCGCCAGGCATGCAAGTCCTACTATTGCATGCGGTACGTGTTTTCAGTCAAGTCTCAAAATAGCTGAATAGGATTGTGACTTGTACTCTCCGCTAACCCCCAATGACACAGGTTCGAGTCTTAGCATAAATATTTTTTTTATGTTCATCAAAACTTGGAAACCGAATTCACAATAATCTAATTATAAAGCCTCTAAGGGTTTAGGACATTATAATTTAAATAGTTTTTGGATGTCTGAATTTTGTAATTGAACAGATATGACTTCTGCCCCATTGGACTGGCATGATGTAATGTGTTGCGAATGCTGACCCCTGCGTTCTCCACACGTATGCTGTCGCACAATATTTTGTGCCAGTCTTTCATTATGTATTCGACAGACAAGTACGTGGATATGTTTTTGATCTACGGAGAAGCAAGAACAAATACACCAGCGGCTAGGCATCTATATCGGGAGAGATATCCGAACAGACGACAACCAACAGCAAACACCTTCCGGAATGTCGAAAGGCGTCTGTGTGTAACATCGTCACTTGCAAGAATGCCTCCTCATAGACACGCACCAGCAACATCGGGTGTTAATGTAGAAACAGTTTTGAACGCCACCCAGAACAATCCGCATACTAGTACACGGTCACTTGCTCAGGAGGCGAACATCAGCCAATCTTCTGTAGTGCGAATATTGAACACCAATAAGTTCCACCCTTATCGTTTGCACCTACACCAAGCACTTCACGGGAGAGATTTCGAAGCTCGAGTAACCTTTTGTGAATGGTTGCTGGAGCGAGTAGCAAGTGATGTGGGATTCGCATCCAGGATATTGTTTTCTGACGAATCAAGATTCCAGAACAATGGAACTGAAAATACTCACAATATACGCTATAGGAGTGTTGATAATCCTCATTGGGTAAAGGAGGCAGCATTCCAAGAGCAGTGGGGTGTAAATGTCTGGTGTGGAATCTTGGGAGACCACATTGTTGGACCATTATTCTTCGAGGGGCATCTAACAGGAGCACGCTACCTGGAATTCCTCCATAGCTCACCCCTTATTATTAGGGAATGTGCCACTGCAGGAGCGAATGACAATGTGGTTTCAGCACAACAGCACTCCTCCATATCGGTCGAGGATCGTCTGCAATAATTTGAATGCTGCACATGGTGGTCTTTGGATAGAAGACAAGGACCAGCCTCCTGGCCTGCCAGATCACCTGATCTGACACCCCTTGACTTCTTTCTCTGGGATTATTTAAAAGAACGCATTTATGCAGAGGAGCTGGGCAATCCAGAAACCCTTCATCAGCGTATTAAACTGGCTTGTAGAAATGTTCAACCCACCATGCTACACCAAGTCAGGGGCTCCATCCAACAGCGTGCCCAGGCGTGCATTAGCCAAGAAGTTCACCAGTTCGAGCACTTGCTTCGTTTGTTCCAGGAATAGAAAAAGGCTCATTCCAGCGCCGCAAAACATATCACTATGAAACATTTTTAATAGCACAATAATTCACTGTTTGCAAAATTGAGCTTAACTTCCATGTTAAACTCTGACAATGTAATTTCCTTGGTTTCTGTGTTCAAATGTGTATAAAGGATCCTTATTTCAATTGCACCTACCTATAGGCGTGTTTAAAAAAATACACAATTGTAGTTCACCAATAAAGAAACATCAAACAGTGCATTAAATATAAATAAAACAATAAAAATGAATATAACAGTATTCAGAACAATAATTTGTAAATAGTGAGGATTGCACGGTAAAAAAATTAGTACATGCCGGTGATTCGAACCACCTTCACTTCAGACAGATTACTTCGGAGTCTTGGGCTCATTCCAATTGAGCTACCTAGTAACATGTGAGGTAAACATTCCATTTAAGATGTAATATTCGCTGGTTCCAGTGAACATTTACAGAAGTGCAAACACCAGCTGTCTAATTACGAATATATTAAAAGGTGATGTGATAACATCTATATTAGTACTAATTTCATTGAGTGTTTAACATCCATGTTAAATGTGCGGGTAGAATCTATTAATGGGGTCAATGTTTTCATGTTGGACTATAAAATGTGGATTGCATAAAACTCGAGAATAAGGGGCAGCTGACTCACCTGGTATTTGTTTCTTAAACTGCTTGTAAGGAATGCTAAAATCCAGCTCTGTTTTGGTTGAAGGTTTATTGCATTTGATACATAACCTGAGAATGGGAGAATTTCTATTTCTGTAGTCCTAAATTGAAACAAATGATGGTTTCTGAAATTAGCAGTAGTGACATTAAAATATACTCTGTCAAGCAATTCTTCACTGTATACCAAAGCATTCATGAGTTTATATAAGAATGATTCTTTAGTTATTCTGTGATCAGAAAGTAGGACTAATTTGAATTCATTAAGCAATTGACTATACGGTAAGTTCTGATTATTAATCAAATCACTATGAATTTTGTAATACAACTATCCGAGGAACTTTTTTTGGATGTTCTTTAGTTGATTGTTGTGACTTTTATATACTGGTAACCATACAATTTAGACAAATTTCAAGTTACTACGAACAGGGCTTTTATATAGAATTAGTATAACCTGAGTGTCTTTTAAGTCCCTACGATTCTGAATACAAAACCTAGTTCCTTAAGGGAATCTTTGGTTATATACATCTAATGTATGGAGAAATTCTGGGTCATGGTAACACCTCAGTCTATGGTAGGATGTAGTTTTACTAGTGGAGAATTATTTAAATAATATTTAGAATTTGAGTGTTGCTTGCTTCTGACATATATAATATAGGGACATTTTTTAATATTGAAGTGAAGTTTGTTTGCCAAGCTCCATTTATGAACTTTTCCACATCCGATTGTAATTTCATTTCATCTTCAGCATTACATTTGCTCTGTGTATGCAATATCATCAGCATATAATGGACAATTTGGAATAATTAATGCAATGTGGTAGGTTGTTTATGAAGAGCAAGAAATATAAAGGCCCTAAATTTGACCATTGGGGAACTCCAAAATTAACAGCAAAGGTATAAGATTTTGATTGATTAAATTTTACATATTTTCTCTGTTATAGAGATAGGAGGAAATTAAATTTAACATTTGAACTGAGAACCCAAAATTAGAAAGTTTATATAGGAGAATGTGATCTACCTTATCAAAGGCTTTAGAGAGATCAGTATATGTAGTATCAATTTGGCAGGCTTCCTCTAAACCTGTAGAAACGAATTGTACAAAATTAATGAGATTTGTGATAGTACAGCATTTGGTAATGAATTCATGCTGATATTTTTAAATATAAGGATTAACATGCCAAAACATTCTACTGTACAAAATATGTTCAAAAACCTTCTCTGGAGCAGAAAGAATTGCTATTGGTCTTGTAATTTTCTGTTTTGGTTGCATCACCTGTTTTAAATGTAGCATTTATATAAATATAGGATTTTCCATTGTGAATTAAAATATTGTTTTTTTTTAAGATGTTATATAAAATTTTAAGAGGAAACAAAAGCAATTCAGAACAACCTTATAAAATAAGGCAGTAAACCATTGAGACCACTAGTTCCTTTGAGCTTTAATTTATTTGTTGCAAGTTTAATCTCCTTTTTAGATAAAATTTATAAATAATGAATATGAAGTTCCCTAGATTTCAGATTTTGGAATGTCATATGAAGGTACTGTATTGAAATATTTAATAATCATGAGAGTAGCATTGATATTGTCTGAAATTCAAGTGAGAAAATATTTGTTTGATTAAATATGAATAGGTTTTCGATGGATTATGTAGTCAAGTATAGTGTTGAGGGATTTTAGCTGCAGTGAAGGAGATATATTTATGGGAATCGTTTATGATGAAATATATTGTGACAGGCATAGGTAAATAAATAAGGTCTACTATGGCATAAATGTCTTTTTTTGTTTTTGTTTTAACCTCTGATAGGAGATGAAACCAAAACCAACGTGAGTAGTAAAATGGTTTTCTTCACAAAGTTCACTACATCCATAATGTACTTTTCAGCTAAATGTCATGAAGATTGAGATGTTTGTAGTAACAATAGTCTCTGCAAAGGCACTTGTCGCCTGTTTCTTGAGCTAGTTTACACAGTGACCTTAACATCATTGTAGCAGAAATACTGTCCCCAGAAAGCTTTTCAACAATGAGTAAAGATGGAAGTCACTTGGTGCTAGGTCTGAGCTGTAGGAAGGGTAATGAAACACTTCTGTCCCTTATAACCTTCATCCTGAACATCCAAACTTCCTTAACCTCTTGAGGGATATCGACGTGAAATCACGTCCATTTAAAATGACGGATGAGCGTTATGGGCACCCTGTGCGTTTAAGCATTTAACCCTTATTTATCCCTTATCCAACTCAACTTATTATAACTTTCCCTTTATGAAACATTTTAGTAAGGTCTATATACTTTATTGGCTTACCTTAATATGTTCGTTCTGCAGTGATTTACCTCAAAACAGGGATAAACACACAAGGGTACGTACATCTCCACATTCGCGAATTCCCTTCTTGCGGCACACGAAACACTTTGGAGATGGGTGGGACTTCTTTGCTGTTGGTGGTATCCTTTTAGGATAATGTTTTCCTTGAAGTCTGAGGGGTGCAGGGGTTTTGGATTTTCAACCCCCAACGTGGTATTGTTCAATTAGGCTGCGAGCTATTTATAGTCGGTAGTCAAGGTCATTGTCCTGTGTGGGTTTAGAGAGCTGTCCAAATCCCCAAACAATTGTATATGGTTTTATCCAGTTGGTGCAAAAACACCTTTTTACACCATTTCTCCCTTCAGCTACAAGCAGGAAAGTATACGTATGTATTTCAACAAAGAAAGACACGGACTCCACTAAGTTACGAAACTCGCGTAAGCAAAAGTTGCAATGTTGATCTGTTCTGATGACTCAAGAGACCACGCATACAGTAGCGCTTTATTACACAGTATGCTGACGCATAAGCCACACATACAGTGGGTGTTTCTTTACTGTATCTTTCCGAGAACGTATATTAGATGCGTTCGACAGAGCAAAGTTGACTTTTCACCACAGTGAAACAAAATTGTGCCATTTCAACGTTTTGTAAATACAACTCAACTTTGCTGATGATGTACATTTATACTGCAAATAACGAGTTTTATATCAGTTTTTGTTTCATTAAAATAACTTAATATTTACACAAAATACAGCTGTGTATATACGAAGTGCATTTAACAATTTAAATGCTAGCAGTTCTCGGCTCACGGACGTTTTAAATGGCCATCGCTCAAGAGGTTAAGGATACCCATCTGTGAAAATTTGTAAATCTACAGTTTTGATTGGATTGATTTGAAATTTTAACACAACAATCACTGTATAGTGAGGAGTAACTGCAAAATTTCATACATTTAGTCAGATTAGTTGCTAACATATTAATATTTTATTAATTTTTTTTAGTATTTATATAAATGGTTCCCCATGATGCAATTTTGATTTGAAAAACTTAATAATTTTCATTTATGTCCTGCAATAGAATGTTAGCAAATTGATGAGATAACTTCTTAATCTTGTTATTAGTTTGGATAAAAATAAATTTTAAAGTTTAAAATCATAATTTTTTTCATTTAAATTTCGAAATGTAAACTTTAATATTTAATTACTCAGCAGTTATTCATGTTATGAAACAATTCTGTCATCATTTCTTTTTAGTATTACTTCTAAGCAGGTACACCAAATTTCATGCATAAGTAGTGAAAATTGCATCATGTGGAGCATTTTAAAGAGCAAACAGTGCTAAAAATAAAAGCGTGGAAAAACTGAGTTTGAAGTCATGGTAAGGATAATGGAAGTGTATTGATTTAAATGGACATGACCACTTACAATTAATCAGTTAGACGGCCACGTGACATAGTTAAAACAGCCGTAAGGCTATAAAAAGCATATCAAAATAAAGTAGAAGGTTAATACTATTTGATAAAACAAAAATTCATTTTTGGAAATTTTTGAAATTTTAAGCCTTTTTTCACAGATGCGTATCCTTAACCACGCTATCACTCCTAAAATTGTCACTATATGTACCACTCATTTTGTGGTGGATTTCTACTAAATTATGCCCCTCTTTGTGTAGACACACAACATTGTGTAACTTGCACTTGGTAGGGGAGCCTTTTGTAACAGCATCTTTAAGTGCCTTTAGCCAAGCTGTAACTGTGGCAGCAATGATGCTAGTGGTGACAAGACAGCCAATCACATTGTGCAATTCCCCACCCCCTGTCTCTACTTGGGTTGCTTTGCAGGCCCATTGGAAGTTGAAAAAAAAAACTGTGAATATGATGGGAGCAATATGTTAATTTTCTCGTGAAATTGCCACAACAAAAGGATTGAGCTTACGTACTTACTGAAGCAGCAATAATAATAAATGAATTGAATGGGATTAACAAGTATATGCATGTAAGAAGGAATAATGTACATTCCTTGTAATAGAGCTTCAGATGGGTTACTGTAACCTGTAGATGGAAAAGATCTCATCCCTCAAGTTAAAGAATCCTTGCAACTTTTAGCACTCAAACCCAGGATACAGATTGGAAAACTAAACTTTGGTTCTAAAATCTGCTGCAAAGTACAAATTACAGAGTATTTGTAACTTTCGGAGATCACTTTTGTCCTTATTTTCAACCCTGTAAAGTTAGATTACTTCCTTAAAAGCCCTGGCTTACCACATGAGCGCGTTTCACTAGTGATGGTCATGGCTTAGGTGTGAGGTGATGCCATCTAGCGTGTTGTCTGAGCAGTCATCGGAAACGTCCAGTTCCACCTTGGCTCATATTCAGGTGTTGCTGAGTATTCACTTTCCGAATCACTGCTGCCATTAGGTTTTCCAGCTCTGTTTCTAGAAGTCTTTCAGTTTTTGTATATTGCTGTTCCACTTTTGAGCACGCCAGGTCCCTTCCTGCTTCTCCTATTTCAACAAATCACTGTTCACACAAATGCCACATGTCTCGCATTGTGAAGAGCAATCCATTCTTTTAAATTTACCCAAAGTTCTTCTATGGCATTGAGGTTGGAATGGTACAGTGGTAAGTGAAGAACTACGTGCCCACCTTCTTCCAAAATTTCATCCACAATGTATTTCTGTAGCCTTGGCTTATACAGCTGTATAAGATCAAGTAGTTCCGTTTTCAGTGTGTCACTTTAAGATGGAATCCTGTCCTTACGCAACCAGTGTTGCTGCTTTTTTGCGTTCAATATGGGCCACCTGTCTCTGGTCACATTCTGAATGAGCATTATCAATCACAACAGACTTTTCTGGAAGGTCAGGCTTAAAGTATTTCAAATAATTTTTGCCGTTCATTTCCCTGAGAGTCACCACTTTTTGTATTTGATTTAAAGATCAATTGTGCATTGGTAATGAAACCTTTTTCTGTTCCTGCACTAACAATAATTAACCTTTGCCCCTTGGAAGTAGGTGCCATGTAACCCTATGTGCTATTGTCAGACCAAACTTTTCTTTTTTGTGTGCGATCTGTTTATGTATGTCTCATCACTATAGACAATAGGACGACCTTTGTTATAGCACGTAGAAATGAAACACGAGCGCTTCTTATGGCATGGTTTTCAATAAGAATGCACCTCTTCAGATGCATATTTCACCTTTGATCCTAGACACTTGAACACTTGGAGCAAACTTGAATGTTTGCCTTTATAACCTATGGTCTCTCTTAATTTATGTAACACAGCTTTCACTGTAGGAACTCTCTTTTCATGAATGTAGAATTCACTTATTCCTACAAACTACACACATATCAAAATTGTGCAGATTTGTGAACCATCTAGACCTGTTTTTGTTTTGCAGAACCGAACGAGGAAACTAAGCTACCCTGTACATCAATCATCTTTTTTATTTTCTTAACTATTGATAAGGAAATGCCCATTACAGCTGCAATATCTCCTTAACCTTATTCATAGGGATTATGAAATTCTTTCCGTTGGCTTCTGTCACATAAATTTCAGCACATTTGCTACTGTTTCTTGAGCTCGTCCTTATATAGTTCTACAATAAGTTTTAGAGCATCTGATTGCCATAACACCCCGGTTTTAATGCACTGTAAAACTTGCATACAACAACAACAATAAATGTTAATAATCACAAGCACATGCTAAGCAGGTTGACTGGTCTAGACGTGGAAGGAAGGAGTGAGATGGCAGGCTTGCCCACTATAGAATGCAGGTTACCAGGGTTTTTATGGAAATATGAATACTTTACCATTGCAATGATAGCTAGTATTCAATAAAACCATTGTATGTGGGACAGCACCTGAGTATAATTTAGAGAAGCATTTTCATGATATTTGAACTTTAATGGCTGTTATCTGTGTGTGTTTTAGGTTGACTCTTCCACAGACAGGCAAGGCAGGGACCAAGAAAAGCCTTGGTGAGTAGTTAAAGCTTATATTAGAGTGTTACAACACTGCATTTAAGACTACATTTTGTCTTTGGCTATATTAAGACTTTCATAACGTTTAAGGGAAAAAACACTAAAAATAAAACTAAATTTTGAGAGTCATCAATTACCAAAAACAAAGGAAGCAAAGTATTTAGGAGTTACATTTGATACCAAACTTACATGGACCAAACAAATAGAAAATGTAATACAAAGAGCAGAGAGGCGTCTTTCACTGTTCAACAGGCATGAAGTGGGGATGTTCCAGAACAACTCTTAACACAACATACAATGTATATATAATGCCATTATTTACTGACTGCCACAAAATTCTTGTAACAGCAAATACAAAAAACAATTCAAAACCACACCAATGCCCCATTGAATATGAAATAGAAAAAGCGGCTCTTATTCAACACGAAAAGCTGATCAGACTCCCATTCAATACATGGCACAAGAGAAATTTTTACACATACACTAAAGACTCAGGAGAGCTTTCTTTCCAAAATTCAAGACATCAAGAAGAATGTATACCTTCCTAATTCAAAGGAAAACTTCATATCTAAAGTCAATCCGACACATACATTAGACATGACATATTATTTACACCTGACAGAAGAAGTTAAGAAAAGTGATACTCCAACTAGTGTTCTAAAATTATTGGCATTAGAGACAATCCATACTAGATTTCCAGAACACGAATGGCTCCATATTTATACTGATGGATCATTGATATCAAACCAAGATGGAGCAGGTGCTGGAGTCACATGTCACCTCTTTTCCTATTACAAATCTTTAAGTTATGGAACTACTAACTTGGATGGAGAAATTGAAGTAATTCGAATGGCCCTACAAAATCTTTTGTACAGAATTTCACATTTTCAGCAAGCAGTTATTCTCTCAGACTCCAGGGCAGCAATTATAGCAATTACTTCCAAGTTGTCACCAAAAAACCAAACAATTATAGAATGTTGGAAAATCCTTACCGATCTAACAGCACTTCAAAAACACCTAGTCTTCCAATGGATACCGGCTCACTGTGGACTGAGTGGTAATGAGAAAGCTGATTTTCTTGCAAAAAAGGGTACCAGCAATGTGCAGAAATCAATAGTTAATCTACTATTTTATGCAGCTAAAAGATTAGTCAACTCTGAATTGAAAAAAATTAATGCAAAATATTACTATGAAAAATCAAAAAATAAACTATGGGAACTACCAAACATTCAAACAGTAATTCTTGAGTATCCTCGAAAAATGGCAGTTGTTAGTGATTGTCTGGCAAAACATTTAAACAGAATTGGGATATATTCTTCACCACTCTGTCCTCTATGTGATCTGCAAGAGGAAATGGATCGAGACCACCTTCAAATATGTCCGGCCACTTCTAGCGCCCCATCCATCAGTGAAAAATATTGGAGAGCAAGAGGATTAATGACTTCATTGTCAGAAATCAGCATTAGCTAACAACATTTAAAAAAACATATTTTTTTAATAATGTTGAAAAAATGGTGAAATTTTGACGAATTCAATTATGGTCTTAACTTTCTCTTACATAAATACTGAGATGTGTGGAAATACTGTATCTCTCGCCCATATACTTGGTGCCGTTTTTAATGAAACTAATGGAATGGGCTGTGCTATGAGACTCGTTTTCTATCTACAAGGTCGTGGTAACAGATGGAATGCATATATCAATGTTTCTTTATCACAATGTATTTATTTATTAACACTTCGATACTTTACACTCTCGGCACCATATTAAATACTTAAAAACCTTTACACTTTTGTAATTTGGTAGAATTTATGCTGGATAAAAGTTTGGTGAAAGTTCCATGTTCACATGCTACCAAAACACATCTTATCACCTTGAACATATAGACGCTACTGAATCGTTTCTTGGCGTCGCTTTTACATGACACACCACCATCTTCGTCTTCATCCGCGGTATTCATCCACGCAAATAGTTCTTTCTCGTTAGGGAAGTGATCTAAATTATCGTCTCCTATTTTCATTATGGAACACAAACAATTCTAATATTTATACACTTTTAACAAACATTTACATGAACAATTTTCTATTGGGGTCTAATATTCTGTCTCATATGCCCCTTGTTTTGTTTTTCAAGTTGTCACCTATATTTACAATCTTGAAACACAATACAATCCTTCTCCCTACTCCTCTGATGCAATCACTTTGTACAATATTTTTTTCCTTTTCTTTACAGTCTTCTTCGCTGTTTGTCTTTGTCTTTTGTTTTGGCATGATACAGCATGTCTTTATAAATTTCACATATTCAATTACTACACAATATATGTTCAGTTGTTATACATCACATATTCAGTTATTATATAATACATATTCAGTTATTGTACAACACATTCAGTTATTACACAACATATCCAGTTATTATACAATACATATTCAGTTATTACACAACATATCCAGTTATTATACAATACATGTTCAGTTATTGTACAACACATATTCAATTCTTATACAACACATACTCAGTTATTGTACATTTGACATTGACACAAATATAATTTAAGTGTATCATGGTTTATTATGTGGTTTTTGACTTGTATTCTTTGTTATGAGGAGAGAAAAACAGGATACAAATTTTGAGCTAATGATTATGATCATGTTTATGGCAATATTTTATTCAGTTCTTTGCCTTCTTTGCCTTGTAAGCGTATTATGTATAGGCAGGTCATTGAGTCGGTCCTTAAACTCTGATGTTACTAATGGTACCATTTTTCTTAATTGGGTTATTATTCATTATTATTTGGTTCAATATTTCTTCGAGCTTAGCATTGGCTAGATCCATCTTAATTCATGGGCATTGCTTTTCTGATTATGGCTTTTCTTGCTTCACTAATTGTCACTTCTTTGTGTCTTATTTCAATAAGAGAAAACTTCTATACTTATAATTATTCTGCAGTTGTATTATTTTTCTTCTCAATTCACCCTCGACATCTTTGTGTCGAAATATTTTATCTTTGTCATCATAATGGATTCCTCTTTATTTTTGTCCCTGACATCCTTATGTCAAAAACACATTATCTTCCGTCGCTACAATTCATTTCTTTAATGACAATCAGTGTCCTTATCTGTCTTTGTTGACAATGCTCTTTGTGGTCAATATAGCCAATGACTATGTTGATTTTCTTTCTTGTCGTATTTTCTAATCTGAACATAATTTTCTATAAGTAACCCATTAAAAATTGTTATTTTCCATCATCTCTACTATTCCTGCCTTACATATTTGTTGGCAAAGACTATTTGGTCCTTTCTTTGTATGGCTTTAATTTATTTTTATGGTATCTTCCTACCAACTTGCCATTTGTATTCTGTAGCTCATACGTGTGGTCACCCAGCTGTTTTATGACCAGTGGTCCAGTGTACAATAGCTCCATCTTTCCAGATCTTTTATCAGATGCCTTGGATGCTTTGTGGCTTTTTAGGAGCACCTTTTCTCCAATTTGTGGGGACCATTTCCTGACGAATTTTTTTACCTTGTTCCTCCCTTTTTCAGCCTTTTGCTGTAATCTTCTGAATGCCAATTGACATTTTTCCTTCTCTGACAATTCCCTTTGAGCAGCCATCGTAGTGTCAATGTCAATTGTCAATCTCTTGGGTTTCGTGTTGGTCATCAATTCGATTGGGGCGAACTTGGTCGTGGGGTTCACCAAATGGTTAATCACCTCCTCTATGTACCCGCATTTTTCCGTCCAGGAAGTGTGGTCTCTGTGGCAGAGTAAGCGGAAATATATGCTTATATCCCTCATGGTTCTCTCAGTCGGTTTTCCTTGGGGATAATACGCTGAGGAATAGTACAATTCTATTCCTAATGTTCTTAAGGTGTTCTGGAATAACTTACTCTTATGCATTGTTGCATTGTCCGATAGAATACATTTTATCCTCCCATATTTTGGGATGTAGTCCTTGACGATTTTATCTAGGCAAGTTCTGCTTTTAATGTTCTTAATGGGGTATATTTTAGTGAATTTTGTGAAAACATCAAACATGACAAAGATGTATCTGTTTCCATCTTTCCCCCTTGGTAGCTCTCCATGTTCGTCAATACACACCAATGCATTTTTCTCGTTCCTCACGATGGATTGTGGAACGACATCGTATCTTAAATAATTGGCTTGGCCTTCTGACATAGGTCGCATGAGGAAATTAACTTCCTGACTTTCTTGCCAAGATGTTTGATGTACAGTAAGTACTTCCTCAATTGCAAGCATTGTTCTCTCAGTACCAGAGTGAAGCATTGAGTGGTGTAATGCCAAAATGACCCTGTCCTGTAAGGAATTTGGTACCATCATTTTCCACTTCCTTACGTCGCGACCATGTAATTTAAATAGGATGTTCCTAAATTTGCCTATCTTGGCTTCCAATTTTGGTACTATGTCTGGAGCCTTGTCGAATAGCCTCTTCAATTCAGGGTCTTCTTGTAGCTTCGCTATGTTTTTGAAGTCTTGTAAGATTTCGTTGCTTTCTTTACTATTTATCTGCATGATTTTAATTTCATGGTGTGGATTGTATATCGTCTCGGGTATGTGACTCTCCGACCTTAACCTTGACAATAAGTCACTAAAGATGTTCTCCTTCCCTGGGATATGTTTGACCTCTATGTCGTGTGATGTTATTTCGTGTATGTACCTTGAGATTTTGGAGTTGGTTAGCTTGCATTTTTGAATGAAGGACAGGCTTACGTGATCTGTATATATAATTATTTTATAATGATATATATACTGCCTGAACTTTTGTAACGCAAAATGGATTGCACCTATTTCCAATTCTGTTATGCAGGCATTGGCTTCTATCTTGTTTAGTAATCTAGAAGCTGTGGCAATCACATGTTTGTTGCCATCTGCATCTTCTTGTGCTAATATTGCTCCATATGAGTGCGCACTAGCATCGGTGTATATTAGAAAAGGTGAATTTGGATCCGGTCGTTCCAGGAGAATACTGTGCTTGAAAAGTTCTTTGATATTCTCAAAGGCCACCTGGTGTTGAGCATTCCATTCCCACTTAGTATCTTTTTTCAACAGTGCTCTAAGGGGTACCAATTCCTTAGCGTAGTTGACCACGAATTTTGACTGGTACTGTAAAATGCCCAGAAAACTTCTCAACTGTTTCAAGTTACGTGGGGGTGGTATATGCTCTATGGCCTTGACCCTCTCCGGATTAGGTTGTATACCATCAGGTGTAATGATGTGGCCTAGAAATTCTGCCTCTTTGACGAAAAATTCACACTTTTCCAAATTTAGGGTCATGTTGCTTTCCTGGAACTTGGACAATACATAATCTATGTGATGTAAGTGTGACTCGGGATTCTTGCTGTATATTAAAAAATCGTCAACATATTGCGTTACAAAAGCCTCGATAGTATCCCCAAAAACTTTGTCTAGAGCCCTCAGTAGTGCACTGCTACTGGTCGATAATCCAAAGGCACATTTTAAAAAATGGTACACCATTCCTTTGTGCAAGAAGCAGGTATATTTCCTGACATCTGGATGAAGAGGAATTTGCCAGAATGATGCTGTCAAGTCAAGACTTGTAAAATGTTGACCTCCCTTCAATTTTGATATCAGTTGGTCTACCCCCTGAGGCCTGTAATGATCTGGCAAGGTTGATGGTCATCCTCAATTTTCCCTCTTTCTTATGGACCCATACCACTGGATTCACATAACATGAGTCCAACGGCTCTATTATTCCGTCCGCTAACATTTTCTGGATCACTCTGTCAGCTTCCTCCCTGATGGAGTTGGGGATGGGCCTGGATTTATGTGAATAGGGGGTGATATCTTTTACTGTAAAAGTATGTACGTACTTATTACACGTACCTGGCTTTTTATTAAAAACTTTCCTGTTTTTAATCAATATTTTTCTAAGTTGGTTCCTTTCCTCTTCAGAGATGCCATGTGCCCCCCAGACCTTCTCATCGATTAGCTGTGACATCGGTTCTTCTCCATCTGTTGGTAGTGATTCAGGTTGGTAGTTGTTCGAGGTAACATGCTCGTCTTCTGTGCAGATCCAATGGCTGCAAACATTAGTTTCCTCCTCGCTCGTCCAACCTGTTTTCTCCTTATTTACCCTTAGGTCTACCAACCTATTCTTGTGGACATTGATGTTCTCCACAAAGAATTGTTCATCCGGATGGATCCCTGTCTGGTCTGGTTCCTCCTGGCAGGTTTCTTCCTCCAGGAACTTCGCAGTGCATTCTGAGGTTCCTTCCTTAATAATGAATTCATGTAGGTCATAATTAATCACCGACCTCCAAAGATTAAGCAAATCACTGCCAATGATTAGGGTAGCTGTTAGTCTAGGTATTACCAGGGCAATAAAATCGAACTTCCAACTTCCGATTTCTATTACCAGCCTTACCTGGTATTTAACATGTTCCTTTTTCTTGCCAATTGCTGTGCTGCAACACACTCCACACACAGGCAAGAATTCAGCATTTCTCTTCGTTATTAATTCCTGGAATAGCTGTTCGTCACATACTGATGTGTTGGCTCCTGTATCAATCATCGCTGGCAATTCGATACCCCATACCTTCAGCCTAATCATTGGTGGATTGGTTATTTCCTTTCTTTCACTTGCCTGTCTTCTCAAGGTACCTACATTATATTGGTCAATATTGCCCCTACTGCCACACAGGTCAACTTCCGGGACACAAAGTTGACTTGTACTTAGTTTTCCTGGGTGTTGGAGGTGATTGTTGTTTCTGTATTCTGCGCAGCATCGGTCCTATCCGGCACATTTTCATTCTGTTCCTGTTGTCTTACGTTGTCGGTGTTCCATTGGTTTCTGCCCCTTTGGCGTGAACCCCTATTGTATGACGACCTTTGGCTGTTTAAGTATTCCCTACAGAATCGTATGTGATTCACTTCATGGGTACGGTCTCCTGGTCTCCCCCGATCATATCTATGCGTTCTGTATCTCGATTCACCCCTTGGTATTGTGTCGTGGTACCGCTGTCTTGTGTTCTCCATCCTCTCGCCATGATTATGTGGTTGTGGGAAATGGTGTGCCCCTCTCCCCCTTTCATGGGTGCTCCTAGTATTTCTATCTTCTCCTTCACTCTGGTTCATAGCCGTGCTCCGGTTTAAGATGGGTGAGTTTGGGTGACCGTTCCTATGTCTATGCTCATTAGGCCGACCATTTTGTGTTTCTAAGGCTGTCAGCAATTCTATCATATCTGCAAAATCTACTGGCCTCGCAATAATTAACCCTGTTCTCACTGTGTCTGGAAAATGTCTTGTTATGCTGGTAATTAGTTCTGCTTCCGACAAGTTGGGGTCTAATAGCTTTCCTTTGTTGGCTACTTTCATAAAATAATCGACTAGCGATAACCCTTTGATTGGATCATATCAACCTGTCGCTAGCTCTACCCTAGTTTGGTTTTGCTTAGCTGGGCCCCAATACCTTGATAGGAATAAATTTCTGAATGAACTATACGACTCATAACCAGCTAGTGTTAACCTGAGCCATTCTAATGCCTTGTTTTTAAGCTTTTCTTAACTATCATCATCCTAAGCTCATTTGGTATCCTTTTCACTTTAAAATACTCTTCCATCTCTTTAACAAAGAGTTTTGGATCATCTCCCTTCTCCTCGTCAAATGTAGGTGGTGTGATTTCATGTAATATGCTGTTGGTGTAACATGTGTTATGTGTTGTGTCATTGTTTGGTTGTGAACCTCTTTCTCTGTATGGTGAGTCAACATTTTGTACATTATTCAAATAACTCTCATCTTGTACATTACTTACAACTAAATCATCTTGCCTTTGTAATGCCTTCACAACATCATTTACATTAGCCAAACTTTCTTTCCCTTTTTTCATTTCTTCACAAATTGATTTTAAATCATTCTTTATTTCTAAGTGACTGTTTCATATCATTTATAGCATCCTGTTGCAAATGCACCACATCAGTCATCGTCTTAATTTTAGGAATTACAATTTGTTCTACAGTTTCATTAAGAATGTCTTTCCTTAATACCTCAATCTCTTTCCTTAATTCCTCAGTTATTTCTGCTTTTACATTTGTAATCTTACAGTCTACACTTGTATTACATTCTGTTATTTCCTCTCTACACCTAGCAATTTCTCCTTCTAATACAATCTTATTTTCTCTCATTTCTGATTCTATTTTTCCCATCCTATCTCCTACGATTTCTATCCTAGCTTCTAAGGCTTCCTTTGTCTCATTTAAGTTTTTATGTACTAATTTTAAATTATTTTCCATCACTTTCATATTTTCTTTACACTCCTGTCTTTCTAATTCTATCTTCTGTTCTAAGTTCTGTCTTCCTAATTCCATTTTCTGTTCTAAGTTCTGTCTCACTTCCTCCATTTTCTGACCTATTTCTTCCTTATTCTGTTCCAGTTTGTGACCTATTTCTTTTTTATTTTGTTCTAGTTTTTGTTCTATACTCTGACCTAAACTTTGTTCCAGTCTTTCAAACATGATCATTAATAACCTTTGGTCTTTTCCTATTTTAACCTGTTCCTCACTTTCTGATTCTACCTGATAACTAGGCCTATCTGCCCCTTCCCCCACTCCTGTTTCTATCTCTTTTCGCGACATTTTAGTTTCTTTATTCAATTCACTTAGGGTTAAAAGTCCCACTACTTTGCCGCTTCTCAGTAACATAAAAATGAAAATAAACTGTATGTGAAACCAAAAATTTTTGATCCTACTTTTTTTTTTGTTGCTTCGTCCAGTTATGTACGTATCCTGGGCAGTTGGCTTCGCTAGATGATCTCCGGTGTTTTCCCGCGTTGATTATCCGTGCATCGGTGTCCTGAGGTATCATTGATTATCCGTTCATCAGTGTTCTGTTGGCGATATCAAACGATGGTCTAATGGCGTCTTCTTTCCTTCTTCCTGCCAAGTTGTCTCTGCAGCGTCACTTGATGTTTATCGTGATTTCAATTCCCGTAATTTGCATTCCATCCTAAATTTGAGCTCCACGTTGGGTAAGCCATTTTGGTGTAGTTTTTAATGGAATTATTGGAAATTGGCTGTGCTATGAGACTTGTTTTCTATCTACAAGGTCGTGGTAACAGATGGAATGCATATATCAATGTTTCTTTATCACAATGTATTTATTTATTAACACTTCGATACTTTACACTCTCAGCACCATATTAAATACTTAAAAACCTTTACACTTTTTTAATTTAGTAGAATTTATGCTGGAAGAAAGTTTGGTGATAGTTCCATGTTCACACGCTACCAAAACACATCTTATCACCTTGAATATATAGACGCTACTAAATTGTTTCTTGGCGTCGCTTTTACACAACACACTGCCATCTTCGTCTTCATCCGCGGTATTCATCCGCGCAAATAGTTCTTTCTCGTTAGGGAAGTGATCCCAATTATCGTCTCCTATTTTTATTATGGAACACAAACAATTCTAATATTTATACACTTTTAACAAACATTTACACGAACGATTTTCTATTGGGGTCTTATATTCCGTCTCACAATAATAATAACTTTCTGCCATAAAGCATGCTCTGTGACCACAGACCTTTCCGGCTGTCCCAGACGATAGCATATCTTGTGTTTTGTCAGTCGTGTATTGACACTGCATTGGGTGAAGTCATATGCTGAACATGGAATCTGGTGTACGAGTGCCAGCCAAAGTGAGAGTCTTTGGGATCTTTGGCAGAGCATAATTGCTTTTCTTCCTAGTGTGTTTAAAAGTTGTATTGATACTGTGGCACTTAAGTAAGTTTTAATCCTGTCTGTGACATTTTTGAAATATGACAGGAAGTCTGTGCCTTTGTTCTTGGGTTGTTCTTTGAGACTGGCAGATCGAGGTGAAGGGGAACGTAAAGCTCTGCAAACTTCTTGGCCTGCATAGCATTGGAACATACTGGAGACCATGCCACTGATGATGTTCACCGCAGATGTGAATGAAACATCTGAACATGAAAATGCCAGCAGACCACAATTTATCAGCCTGGAACAATGATTTTTTCTGACTCTAGCCATGAAAGCTTACGATCACTCTAATGTACTATATTCATATGAGTCCCTAACCTTGTTGTTTATTAGTTTATATAAGCTAACTTTTTTGTCTACTTAATTTTCATCAAGAGAAACCTTCACGGAAATAGCTAGTTAATGAAACGACACATTCTCTTATGGATACAAACTGAACAAGGTGGTGCAAGGTGATTCGGGAGGTCCCATGTTTGATTACTGGCAACTGTGCACTCTGACTTGGGTTTTACAATGGTTTCTCCTTGTCACTTAGGCAAATACTAGGCTGCTTAATTTCATATCACAATTTCCCTTCAGAGCATGGTGTATGGCAGTGCCGGACAGATAGCGTGGATGCTTGCACACTGTAGCCACTGTTCTCTCTACTACACCGGAGTTGGAGTGATAAAGAGCTCTTAGCACTTATTAGGGACTTCTGCACTTCATCCCTTCTTTCTGGCCATTTTAGCCCCTTTACTATATATTTTTTTGTATTTATTGTAAAAGTGATGTAACTCTGAGCTTCCTGTGATTTTTAGGTCTCTAATAGCATTCGCTTTCTTTTGCTTAATAGCCAGATACTACATGTGCACCAATCAAAGTTAAACCTTTTAGTATTTGCTGGCATTTAATCTTTGGAAAGCAATAGTTATATATGATTAGAAAAACCCTAAAAAATCCTTATAGTGTTTGTTGAGTTTTTACTTTCTCTACTGGTAAGTAGAGGAAGTATTGTATTCCACCCAAAAAATTCGATGTCGAGATTTCACCAGAAATATATATTTTAAGACCCCTGAATAAAAAAAAACTTTTTTAGAAAATGGTCTGCAAGTGTGTGTGTCAGTCTGTGGACAGCATAACTCAAAAATGAAAAGTCAGTATTTAAGTTTAATGTCTTTGAAGGATGCAACCCAAAGATTTTGAAGAAATTGGCTGCACCCTAAGCTACCCTTTACATGGAAAATATTGATTTTCTTGAAAATGGCTCTAACAATTTTTATTAAAATGCCAAATGTTTAAGATATTTGTATGACAAATGAAATGTATATTTTGAATTTTCTGGCTATAGCCCATGTAGTCCTGTTTACTCTGGACTACTTCTGAAAAACTCGCAAAGTAAAAGACAGACAAAATCTTACTATACAAAAATTGTAGATCTTGCCAAAACACACAATTTATGTCTGAATAACTTTTTTGTAGAGATAATATCTCATTTCATGGATATTTCTTGTTATTTGTGTGAATTTTGGAGAACTTATATCTGTCAAATGGAACATCGTTATTCATTTTTACTTTCTCTACTGGTAAGTAGAAGGAAGTATTGTATTCCACCCAAAAATCTGATGTTGAGATTTCACCGGAAATATGTTTTGAGATCCCCTGAATAAAAAAAAAAAAAAAGCATTTTTAGAAAGAGGTCCATGTGTGTGTGTGTGTGGACAGCATAACTCAAAAACGAAAAGTTTATCAAAAACAAGAATTGGTATTTTAGTTTAATGTCTTTGAAGGATGCGACACGAAGATTTTGAAGAAAGTAGCTCCGCCATAAACTACCCTCTACATGGAAAATTTTGATTTTCTTGAAAATGACTTAGTAATTTTGATTAAAATACCATACGTTTAAGATATTTGTGTGACAAACGAAATGCATATTTTGAGTTTTCTGGCTATAGCCAATGGAGTCCTATTTACTCTCGATGACTTGAATAACTCGTAAAGCATAAGAGATAGACAAATTCTTACTATACAAAAAATGTTCGTTGTTAGCTAATGCTGGATTTCTGACAATGAAGTCATTAATGCTCTTGCTCTCCAATATTTTTCACTGATGGATGGGAAGGGCACTAGAAGTGGCCGGGCATATTTGAAGGTGGTCTCGATCCATTTCCTCTTGCAGATCACATAGAGGACAGAGTGGTGAAGAATATATCCCAATTCTGTTTAAATGTTTTGCCAGACAATCATGTCCTGTAATCAACCTGAAGGTTGCAACTGCTGTTTTTCGAGGATACTCAGGGATTACTGTTTGAATGTTTGGTAGTTCCCATCTTTTATTTTTTGATTTTTCATAGTAATATTTTGCAATAACTTTTTTGAATTCAAAGTTGACTAATCTTTTAGCTGCATAAAATGATAGATTAACTATAGATTTTTGTACACTGCTGGTACCCTTTTTTGCAAGAAAATCACCTTTCTCATTACCACTCAGTCCACAGTGAGCCGGTATCCATTGGAAGACTAGGTGTTTTTGAAGTGCTGTTAGATGGGTAAGGATTTACCAACATTCTATAATTGTTTGGTTTTTTGGTGACAACTTGGAAGTAATTGCTATAATTGCTGGCCTGGAATCTGAGAGAATAACTGCTTGACGAAAATGTGAAATTCTGTACAAAAGATTTTGTAGGGCCATTCGAATCGCTTTAATTTCTCCATCAAAGTTAGTAGTTCCATAACTTAAAGATTTGTAATAGGAAAAGAGGTGACATGTGACTCCAGCACCTGCTCCATCTTGATTTGATATCAATGATCCATCAGTATAAATATGGAGCCATTCCTGTTCTGGAAATCTTCTAATGCCAATAATTTGAGAACACTAGTTGGAGTATCACTTTTTTTTAACTTCTTCTGTCAGGTGTAAATAATAAGTGATGTCTAATGTATGTGTCGGATTGACTTTAGATATGAAGTTTTCCTTTGAATTAGGAAGGTGTACATTCTTCTTGATGTCTTGAATTTTGGAAAGAAAGCTCTCCTGAGTCTTTAGTGTATGTGTAAAATTTCTCTTACGCCATGTATTGAATGGGAGTCTGATCAACTTTTCGTGTTGAATAAGAGCCGCTTTTTCTATTTCATATTCAATGGGGTATTGGTTGGTTAGTATTTCCATAGCTGGCATTGGTGTGGTTTTGATAGCACCTGTAATTAATCTCAGACTTTGGTTTTGAAAGGTTTGAATTTTTTTTTTGTATTTGCTGTTATAAGAACTCTACTGCAGTAAGTAAATAATGGCTTTATATATACATTGTATGTTGTGTTAAGAGTTTCTCTGGAACATCCCCACTTCATTCCTGTTAGAAATTTTAACTCTCTGCTCTTTTGTATTACATTTTCTATTTGTTTGGTCCATATAAGTTTGGTATCTAATGTAACTCCTAAATACTTTGCTTCCTTTGTTTCTGGTAATTGCTGACCCTCAAAATTTAGTTTATATTTTTAATGGTTTTTTCCTTAGTGAAAAGATTTCGTAGTTTGATTTTGTTGTATTAACAGTCATTAAATTTTCTTTGGTCCACTTTTGTTGCCTCGGGGGTCTCCGCCTAGGGGATATGTGAGTGGCGACCACAAGGTACCCAAGCTGAGCAGAACATTACTTCCACTTACTGGTGTCTAGGGGATATGTGAATAGTGATCACAAGGTACCCAAGCTGAGCAGAACATTACTTCCACTTACTGGTGTCTAGGGGATATGTGAATAGTGATCACAAGGTACCCAAGCTGAGCAGAACATTAATTCCACTTACTGGTGTCTAGGGGATATGTGGATATCACCACAAGGTACCCAAGCTGAGTAAAACATTTCTTCCACTTACTGGTGTCTAGGGGATATGTGGATAGTGACCACAAGGTACCCAAGCTGAGTAGAACATTACTTCCACTTACTGGTGTCTGGCGAATATGTGGATAGTGGCCACAAGGTACACAAGCTGAGCAGAACATTACTTCCACTTACTGGTGTCTAGGGGATATGTGGATAGTGACCACAAGGTACCCAAGCTGAGCAGAACATTACTTCCACTTACTGGTGTCTAGGGGATATGTGGATAGTGACCACAAGGTGCCCAAGCTGAGCAGGACATTACTTCCACTTACTGGTGTCTAGGGGATATGTGGATAGTGACCACAAGGTACCCAAGCTGAGCAGAATATTTCTTCCACTTACTGGTGTCTAGGGGATATGTGGATAGTGACCACAAAGTACCCAAGCTGAGCAGAACATTACTTCCACTTACTGGTGTCTAGTGGATATGTGGATAGTGACCACAAGGTACCCAAGCTGAGTAGAACATTACTTCCACTTACTGGTGTCTAGGGGATATGTGGATAGTGACCACAAGGTACACAAGCTGAGCAGAACATTACTTCCACTTACTGGTGTCTAGGGGATATGTGGATAGTGACCACAAGGTACCCAAGCTGAGCAGAACATTACTTCCACTTACTGGTGTCTAGGGGATATGTGGATAGCGACCACAAGGTACCCAAGCTGAGCAGAATATTACTTCCACTTACTGGTGTCTAGGGGATATGTGGATAGTGACCACAAAGTACCCAAGCTGAGCAGAACATTACTTCCACTTACTGGTGTCTAGGAGATATGTGGATAGTGACCACAAGGTACCCAAGCTGAGCAGAACATTACTTCGACTTACTGGTGTTTTGCTCCTCACTGTAACTTTTCTATCTGACTTTACCTTGGTCATCTCTTGTTCTCTTCTGACCCCGATGCTATTAGGGTTCCTGAAGGCTAAGGAGTCTTTATTTTTCCAACCTCTCCATTTCTCTAAAATATTAACCCCTAACATGCTGACCTGTCATGGCATGTAGTACGTCCTCTGATTAGTAATCAGAGGATATGGTCGGTGAATTTGTTTTGATAACTCTCTCGGTCAGGTCGGTGAGACCTGTAAACCAACGACAGGTGTGGTCCTCCAGACATTCTGCGGGTTGTGAGAGAGTGATGTGACATGCCAAAACATAAAAATATGGTGCTCTCTAAAAAACGGTTACTATTACGGCTATTGCTCTCTTCAAGAAAAGTGATACTCTTAGTGTTCTCAAATTATTGGCATTAGAGACAATCCACACTAGATTTCCAGAACACGAATGGCTCCATATTTATACTGATGGATCATTGATATCAAACCAAGATCGAGCAAGTGCTGGAGTCACATGTCACCTCTTTTCCTACTACAAATCTTTAAGTTATGGAACTACAAACTTTGATGGAGAAAATGAAGTGATTCGAATGGCCCTACAAAATCTTTTGTACAGAATTTCACATTTTCATCAAGCAGTTATTCTCTCAGATTCCAGGGCAGCAATTATAGAAATTACTTCCAAGTTGTCACCAAAAAAGGAAACAATTATAGAATGTTGGAAAATCCTTACCCATCTAACAGCACTTCAAAAACACCTAGTCTTCCAATGGATACCAGCTCACTGTGGACTGAGTGGTAATGAGAAAGGTGATTTTCTTGCAAAAAAGGGTACCAGCGGTGTACAAAAATCTATAGTTAATCTACCATTTTATGCAACTAAAGGATTAGTCAACTCTGAATTCAAAAAAATTATTGAACAATATTACTATGAAAAATCAAAGAATAAACGATGGGAACTACCAAACATTCAAACAGTAATTTCTGAGTATCCTCGAAAAACAGCAGTTGCAACCTTCAGGTTGATTACAGGACATGATTGTGTGGCAAAACATTTAAACAGAATTGGGATATATTCTTCACCACTCTGTCCTCTATGTGATCTGCAAGAGGAAATGGATCGAGACCACCTTCAAATATGCCCGGCCACTTCTAGCGCCCTTCCCATCCATCAGTGAAAAATATTGGAGAGCAAGAGGATTAACGACTTCATTGTCAGAAATCCAGCATTAGCTAACAGCAACAACAACTTTTGTAAGTTGGTTAAGGATTGTTGCATGGTTTTTTCTAATTCTGTACTTTTGCATTTTGGTTTTGAAGTCCACATTACTAAGTCATCAGCAAATAGTGCACACTTCACACTTGATTCTTGCATTTGTTGTGGCAGATCGTTAATAAATATATTAAAAAGTGTAGTGCTGAGCACTGCGCCTTGTGGTAAGCCACGGTGTATTTGTTTGTATTTAGATACATTTCTTCCATATCTGGTTGCAATAAAGCGTTGTGTTAGGAAATGACAGCCATGAAAACATTGGACCTTGTATCCTTATTTTTTTTACTTTCTTTAGTAGTTTTGTTCTGCATATAGAATCATATGCACTTTGGAAGTCAATAAAAACTAATACATTATCTTCTTTTCTATTGAAGGAGTCTTTGATTTCTTGACTGAGAAGTAAGACTTGTTCATTTGTAGAGTAGAACTCTCTGAATCCAGCTTGACATGGGGATATTAAATTTTGTGATTCTAGAAACCAATTTAACCTGTTTGACAACATTCTTTCCATCACTTTTGCTATTATGCTAGTAAGAGCTATTGGTCTATAATTTTTTTATTCCTGATGCTGTTTCATCTTTCTTCAAGAGTGGAACAATTATTGCTTTTCGCCATTCAGCAGGTACAGTGGTTTTCCAGGATAGATTGTAGAGTTTTAGTAATTGTTGTTTTGCTGTTTTTCCAAGGTTTTTTATGAACTCTGGATGTATGTAATCTGGTCCAGGAGACTTTGTTTTTTAGATTATTTATTGCAATGTTCAGTTCTTGCATTATAACATTTTGAAAAAAGATACTGCATTGAGTGTTAGGATCACATTCTCTTTCTTGTTTCACTTCTTTCTTAAATTGTTTACGTTCCTTTTTATTATTCCTTGTTACTTTGTGTGCATTAGCATAATATTTATTGAATGTTTTGGCTATGACTGCATCATTTACTAATATTTTATTGTTGTGTATGATAGGTGTGCTGTTGTTTTCTTTCCTGTGCTTGACATTTTTTATGAACTTATGGGCTTTGTTACCATCTATCCTATAATCCATTTTCCTAAGAAATTATTATATTTTTTGTTTGTTCAGCTGTATTTCTAGCTATATCCCTTTGCTTTCTCAGTTCTTCTAAATGGGGGTTCCAAAAGGATTTGAAATTTGTAATTCTTCCATAAGGAAGATGGTTTTTTTTTTCTTTTCTTTCTTTTTGCAGTTTCTACGATGACTTTACAAAAATTTCTGTTCATATGATCTGGTTGGTCATGCAGCTGTGAGTTTGCCTGTTCTTTAAATTTATGTTCCAGTTCAGTTTTATATTGTTTCCAATCTGCTTTTTTGAAGTTCCAATACAGATTCGTAAGACCTTGACTGTTATTTGTATTCTCTAGTTTTATATCAGCAATTACCGCTCTGTGACCAGAACTTGGGTCTTCTATAACTTGTTTTTTAATTTTTGAAACAATATCTGTTGTAGCTAACAAGAGGTCTGAGTTACTGCCTGCTCCAGAGTAATGTAAGAAGGTTTTGGGATCTTCTTTACTATAAATCAGTTCAAAGGTTGTGATCTTAAAAAATTCTTCCACTATCTTCCCTGTAGAATCTACTTTTTCATAACCCCATCTTTTGGAATGGGCATTGAAATACCCAGTTATGATTGTTTTATTTAATTGGTCAATAAGTGAGAGATCCGGTTCATTCCTGGGAGGACTGTAAATACTGTATAAATGAAGATGTGTTTTGTTATTCCAAAAATTTAGCTTTATTAATTCACCTTTAATCTGTGTTACCCATTTCCTTAACAATTTCAAAGGAGGATTTAATATCATTTTTGACTCCAACTAATAGTCCACTACTTACCTGTCTATTTTTGGGTAGTAGGTGTAGTAGAAACCACTAAAATTGAAGTATTTAAGTTGATCACTTGGCAGATTTGCTTCTTGTATGAAAAATATATGTTATAGTCAAATACAATTTTATTGAGTTCTATTCTTTTTGTTTGGGTGAGACCACCCGCATTCCATTGTAGAAGTCTGGTGTTAAATCTTCTATTAATATAATGTTTTGGTTCTCGACAAGTAGTCCACGCCCAGAGATCCGAATGGGGGGCTATTTTAACTCCAGAACATTTTACCCCTAGAGTCATATTTCATAAATATTGCAGAGACTTATCAGTAATAGTAACCGCTATTTAGAGATCACCATATTTTTTAGGTTTTGGCGGTTACATCCTTCTCTCACAACTCCCAGACTGTCTGGAGGACCACACCTGTCATTGGTTTACAACTCTCACAGACCTGACCGGGGGAATTATCAAAAAAATTCACCGAACATATCCTCTGATTACCAGTCAGAGGACGTACTACATGCCATGACAGGTCAGCTTAAGGTTAAGGGTTAATATTTTATAAAGAAATTAGAGAAATGGAGAGGTTGGAAAAATAAAGACTCCCTAGCCCTCGGGAACCCTAATAGCCTCGGGGTCGCAAGAGAATAAGAGATGACCAAGGCAAGGTCACATAGAAAAGTACCTTGTGGTCACTGTTCACATATCCCCTAGACACCAGTAAGTAGAAGTAATGTTCTACTCAGCTTGGGTACCTTGTGGTCACTATCCACATATCCCCTAGACACCAGTAAGTGGAAGTAATGATCTGTTCAGCTTGGGTACCTTGTGGTCACTATTCACATATCCCATAGACACCAGTAAGTGGAAGTAATGTTCTGCTCAGCTTGGGTACCTTGTGGCCACTATCCACATATTCGCCAGACACCAGTAAGTGGAAGTAATGTTCTGCTCAGCTTGGGTACCTTGTGGTCACTATCCACATATTCGCCAGACACCAGTAAGTGGAAGTAATGTTCTACTCAGCTTGGGTTCCTTGTGGTGACCGTCCACATATCCCCTAGACACCAGTAAGTGGAAGTAATGTTCTACTCAGCTTGGGTACCTTGTGGTCACTATCCACATATCCCCTAGACACCAGTAAGTGGAAGTAATGTTCTGCTCAGCTTGGGTACCTTGTGGTCACCGTCCACATATCCCCTAGACACCAGTAAGTGGAAGTAATGTTCTACTCAGCTTGGGTTCCTTGTGGTCACCGTCCACATATCCCCTAGACACCAGTAAGTGGAAGTAATGTTCTGCTCAGCTTGGGTACCTTGTGGTCACCGTCCACATATCCCCTAGACACCAGTAAGTGGAAGTAATGTTCTACTCAGCTTGGGTACCTTGTGGTCACTATTCACATATCCCCTAGACACCAGTAAGTGGAAGTAATGTTCTGCTCAGCTTGGGTACCTTGTGGTCACTATCCACATATCCCCTAGACACCAGTAAGTGGAAGTAATGTTCTACTCAGCTTGGGTACCTTGTGGTCAATATCCACATATCCCCTAGACACCAGTAAGTGGAAGTAATGTTCTACTCAGCTTGGGTACCTTGTGGTCACTATCCACATATCCCCTAGACACCAGTACGTGGAAGTAATGTTCTGCTCAGCTTGGGTACCTTGTGGTCACTATTCACATATCCCCTAGACACCAGTAAGTGGAAGTAATGTTCTGCTCAGCTTGGGTACCTTGTGGTCACTATCCACATATTCCCTAGACACCAGTAAGTGGAAGTAATGTTCTGCTCAGCTTGGGTACCTTGTGGTCACTATCCACATATCCCATAGACACCAGTAAGTGGAAGTAATGTTCTTCTCAGCTTGAGTACCTTGTGGTCACTATTCACATATCCCCTAGACAGCAGTAAGTGGAAGTAATGTTCTGCTCAGTTTGGGTACCTTGTGGTCACTATCCACATATCCCCTAGACACCAGTAAGTGGAAGTAATGTTCTGCTCAGCTTGGGTAGCTTGTGGTCATCGTCCACATATCCCCTAGACACCAGTAAGTGGAAGTAATGTTCTGCTCAGCTTGGGTATATTGTGGTGCTATCCACATATCCCCTAGACACCACTAAGTGGATAATGTTCTGCTCAGCTTGGGTACCTTGTGGTCACTATCCACATATCCCCTCGACACCAGTAAGTGGAAGTAATGTTCTGCTCAGCTTGGGTACCTTGTGGTCACTATCTACATATCCCTAGACACCAGTAAGTGGAAGTAATGTTCTGCTCAGCTTGGGTACCTTGTGGTCACTCTCCACATATCCCCATGACACCAGTAAGTGGAAGTAATGTTCTGCACAGCTTGGGTACCTTGTGGTCACTATCCACATATCCCCTAGACACCAGTAAGTGGAAGTAATGTTCTGCTCAGCTTGGGTACCTTGTGGTCGCCATTCACATATCCCCTAGACGGAGACCCCTGAGTATACATACAGATCTGGGTAGCCTATGTGAGCCTATACTAGCCTATCTTCACAGCCTATACTAGCCTCTCTACACAGGCTATACTTATATACAGATCTGGTGTAGCCTATGTGAGCCTATACTAGCCTATCTCCTCAGTCTATACTTATATACAGATCCGGTGTAGCCTATGTGAGCCTATACTAGTCTATCTCCTCAGTCTATACTTATATACAGATCTGGTGTAGTCTATGTGAGCATATACTAGCCTATCTCCTCAGTCTATACTTATATACCAATTTGGTGTAGCCTATGTGAGCCTATACAAGCCTATCACCACAGTCTATACTTATATACACATCTGGTGTAGCCTATGTGAGCCTATACAAGCCTATCTCCACAGTCTATACTTATATACACATCTGGTGTAGCCTATGTGAGCCTATACCAACATATCTCCTGAGCCTATACTTATATACAGATCTGGTGTAACCTATGTGAGCCTATACTGGCCTATCTCCACAGTCTATACTTATATACCAATCTGGTGTAGCCTATGAGAGCCTATACTAGCCTATCTCCTCAGTCTATACTTATATACAGATCTGGTGTAGCCTATGTGAGCCTATACTAGCCTATCTCCTCAGTCTATACTTATATACACATCTGGTGTAGCCTATGGGAGCCTATACTAGCCTATCTCCACAGTCTATACTTATATACCAATCTGGTGTAGCCTATGAGAGCCTATACTAGCCTATCTCCTCAGTCTATACTTATATACAGATCTGGTGTAGCCTATGTGAGCCTATACTAGCCTATCTCCTCAGTCTATACTTATATACACATCTGGTGTAGCCTATGGGAGCCTATACTAGCCTATCTCCACAGTCTATACTTATATACACATCTGGTGTAGCCTATGTGAGCCTATACAAGCCTATCTCCACAGTCTATACTTACATACACATCTGGTGTAGCCTATGTGAGCCTTTACTTATACACAGATCTGGTGTAGCCTATACTAGGCTGTCTCCTCAGCCTATACTTATACACAGATCTGGTGTAGTCTATGTGAGCCTATACTAGCCTATCTCCCCAGCCTATACTTATACACAGATCTGGTGTAGCCTATACTAGCCTATCTCCTCAGCCTATACTTATATACAGATCTGGTGTAGCCTATGTGAGCTTATACTAGCCTATCTCCTGAACCTATACTTATATACAGATCTGGTGTAGCGCATGTGAGCCTATACTTATATACAGATCTGGTGTAGCCTATATGAGCCTATACTAGCCTATCTTCCCATTCTATACTTATATACAGATCTGGTGTAGCCTATACTAGGCTATCTCCTCAGCCTATACTTATATACAGATCTGGTGTAGCCTATGCAGCCTATGTGAGCCTACACTAGCCTATCTCCCCAGTCTATACTTCAATACAGATCTGGTGTAGCCTATGTGAGCCTATACTAATCCATCTCCACAGCCTATGCGTATATACAGATCTGGTGTAGTCTATGTGAGCCTATACTAGCCTATCTCCTGAGCCTATACTTATATACAGATCTGGTGCAGCCTATGCAGCCTATGTGAGCCTATACTAGCCTATCTCCCCAGTCTATACTTCAATACAGATCTGGTGTAGCCTATGTGAGCCTATTCTAACCCATCTCCACAGCCTATGCTTATATACAGATCTGGTGTAGTCTATGTGAGCCTATACAAGCCTATCTCCTGAGCTTATACTTATAGACAGATCTGGTGTGGCGCATGTGAGCCTATACTAGCCTATCTCCTCAGTCTGTACTTCAATATAGATCTGGTGTAGCCTATGTGAGCCTATAATAGCCTATCTCCACAGCCTATGCTTATATACAGATCTGGTGTAGCCCAGGTGAGCCTATGCTAGCCTATCTCCTGAGCCTATACTTATATACAGATCTGGTGTAGCGCATGTGAGCCTATACTAGCCTATCTCCTCAGTCTATACTTATATACAGATCTGGTGTAGCCTATGTGAGCCTATACTAGCCTATCTCCACAGCCTATGCTTATATACAGATCTGGTGTAGCCTATGTGAGCCTATGCTAGCCTATCTCCTGAGCCTATACTTATATACAGATCTCGTGTAGCCTATGTGAGCCCATGCTAGCCTATCTCCTGAGCCTATACTTATATACAGATCTGGTGTAGCGCATGTGAGCCTATACTAGCCTATCTCCTCAGTCTATACTTATATACAGATCTGGTGTAGCCTATGTCAGCCTATACTAGCCTATCTCCTGAGCCTATACTTATATACAGATCTGGTGTGGCGCATGTGAGCCTATACTAGCCTATCTCCTCAGCCTATACTTATATACAGATCTGGTGTAGCCTATGTGAGCCTATACTAGCCTATCTCCTCAGCCTATACTTATATACAGATCTGGTGTAGCCTATGTGAGCCTATACTAGCCTATCGTCTCAGTGTATACTTATATACAGATCTAGTGTAGCCTATGTGAGCCTATACTAGCCTATCTTTCCAGTCTATACTTATATACACATCTGGTGTAGCCTAAGTGAGCCTATACTAGCCTAACTCTTCAGCCTATACTTATATACAGATCTGGTGTAGCCTATGTGCGCCTATACTAGCCTATCTTCTCAGTGTATACTTATATACAGATCTAGTGCAGCCTATGTGAGCCTATACTACCCTATCTTCCCAGTCTATACTTATATACAGATCTGGTGAGGCCTATGTGAGCCTATACTAGCCTATCTTCCCAGTCTATACTTATATACAGATCTGGTGTAGCGCCTGTGAGCCTATACTAGCCTATCTCCTAGGCCTATACTTATATACAGATCTGGTGTAGCATATGTGAGCCTATACTATCCTATCTCCTCAGCCTATACTTATATACAGATCTGGTGTAGCCTATGTGAGCCTATACTAGCCTATCTCCCCAGTCTATACTTCAATACAGATCTGGTGTAGCCTATGTGAACCTATACTAACCCATCTCCACAGCCTATGCTTATATACAGATCTGGTGTAGTCTATGTGAGCCTATACTAGCCTATCTCCCCAGCCTATACTTACATACAGATCTGGTGTAGCCTCTGTGAGCCTATACTAGCCTATCTCCCCAGTCTATACTTCAATACAGATCTGATGTAGCCAATGTGAGCCTATACAAGCCTATCTCCTGAGCCTATACTTATATACAGATCTGGTGTAGCCTATGTGAGCCTATACTAGCCTATCTCCTCAGCCTATACTTATATACAGATCTGGAGTAGCCTATGTGTGCTATAGGTATATACAGATCTGTGTAGCCTATGTGAGCCTATACAAGCCTATCTCCTGAGCCTATACTTATATACAGATCTGGTGTAGCCTATGTGAGCCTATACTAGCCTATCTCCTCAGCGTATACTTACATACAGATCTGGAGTAGCCTATGTGTGCTATAGGTATATACAGATCTGTGTAGCCTATGTGAGCCTATGCTTATATACAGATCTGGTGTAGCCTATGTGAGCCTATACTAGCCTATCTTCCCAGTCTATACTTCAATACAGATCTGGTGTAGCCTATGTGAACCTATACTAACCCATCTCCACAGCCTATGCTTATATACAGATCTGGTGTAGCCTATGTGAGCCTATACTTATGTACAGATCTGGTGTAGCCTATATGAGCCTATACTAGCCTATCTCCTGAGCCTACACTTATATACAGAACTGGTGTAGCCTATGTGAGCCTATACTAGCCTATCTTCCCAGTCTATACTTCAATACAGATCTGGTGTAGCCTATGTGAACCTATACTAACCCATCTCCACAGCCTATGCTTGTATACAGATCTGGTGTAGTCTATGTGAGTCTATACTAGCCTATCTCCTGAGCCTATACTTATATACAGATCTGGTGTAGCATATGTGAGCCTATACTAGCCTATCTCCCCAGCCTATACTTATACACAGATCTGGTGTAGCCTATACTAGCCTATCTCCTCAGCCTATACTTATATACAGATCTGGTGTAGCCTATGTGAGCTTATACTAGCCTATCTCCTGAACCTATACTTATATACAGATCTGGTGTAGCGCATGTGAGCCTATACTTATATACAGATCTGGTGTAGCCTATATGAGCCTATACTAGCCTATCTTCCCATTCTATACTTATATACAGATCTGGTGTAGCCTATACTAGGCTATCTCCTCAGCCTATACTTATATACAGATCTGGTGTAGCCTATGCAGCCTATGTGAGCCTACACTAGCCTATCTCCCCAGTCTATACTTCAATACAGATCTGGTGTAGCCTATGTGAGCCTATACTAATCCATCTCCACAGCCTATGCGTATATACAGATCTGGTGTAGTCTATGTGAGCCTATACTAGCCTATCTCCTGAGCCTATACTTATATACAGATCTGGTGCAGCCTATGCAGCCTATGTGAGCCTATACTAGCCTATCTCCCCAGTCTATACTTCAATACAGATCTGGTGTAGCCTATGTGAGCCTATTCTAACCCATCTCCACAGCCTATGCTTATATACAGATCTGGTGTAGTCTATGTGAGCCTATACAAGCCTATCTCCTGAGCTTATACTTATAGACAGATCTGGTGTGGCGCATGTGAGCCTATACTAGCCTATCTCCTCAGTCTGTACTTCAATATAGATCTGGTGTAGCCTATGTGAGCCTATACTAGCCTATCTCCACAGCCTATGCTTATATACAGATCTGGTGTAGCCCAGGTGAGCCTATGCTAGCCTATCTCCTGAGCCTATACTTATATACAGATCTGGTGTAGCGCATGTGAGCCTATACTAGCCTATCTCCTGTCTATACTTATATACAGATCTGGTGTAGCCTATGTGAGCCTATACTAGCCTATCTCCACAGCCTATGCTTATATACAGATCTGGTGTAGCCTATGTGAGCCTATGCTAGCCTATCTCCTGAGCCTATACTTATATACAGATCTCGTGTAGCCTATGTGAGCCCATTTTAGCCTATCTCCTGAGCCTATACTTATATACAGATCTGGTGTAGCGCATGTGAGCCTATACTAGCCTATCTCCTCAGTCTATACTTATATACAGATCTGGTGTAGCCTATGTCAGCCTATACTAGCCTATCTTTCCAGTCTATACTTATATACACATCTGGTGTAGCCTAAGTGAGCCTATACTAGCCTAACTCTTCAGCCTATACTTATATACAGATCTGGTGTAGCCTATGTGCGCCTATACTAGCCTATCTTCTCAGTGTATACTTATATACAGATCTAGTGCAGCCTATGTGAGCCTATACTACCCTATCTTCCCAGTCTATACTTATATACAGATCTGGTGAGGCCTATGTGAGCCTATACTAGCCTATCTTCCCAGTCTATACTTATATACAGATCTGGTGTAGCGCCTGTGAGCCTATACTAGCCTATCTCCTAGGCCTATACTTATATACAGATCTGGTGTAGCATATGTGAGCCTATACTATCCTATCTCCTCAGCCTATACTTATATACAGATCTGGTGTAGCCTATGTGAGCCTATACTAGCCTATCTCCCCAGTCTATACTTCAATACAGATCTGGTGTAGCCTATGTGAACCTATACTAACCCATCTCCACAGCCTATGCTTCTATACAGATCTGGTGTAGTCTATGTGAGCCTATACTAGCCTATCTCCTCAGCCTATACTTACATACAGATCTGGTGTAGCCTATGTGGCCTATACTAGCCTATCTCCTCAGCCTATACTTATATACAGATCTGGAGTAGCCTATGTGTGCTATAGGTATATACAGATCTGTGTAGCCTATGTGAGCCTATACAAGCCTATCTCCTGAGCCTATACTTATATACAGATCTGGTGTAGCCTATGTGAGCCTATACTAGCCTATCTCCTCAGCGTATACTTACATACAGATCTGGAGTAGCCTATGTGTGCTATAGGTATATACAGATCTGTGTAGCCTATGTGAGCCTATGCTTATATACAGATCTGGTGTAGCCTATGTGAGCCTATACTAGCCTATCTTCCCAGTCTATACTTCAATACAGATCTGGTGTAGCCTATGTGAACCTATACTAACCCATCTCCACAGCCTATGCTTATATACAGATCTGGTGTAGCCTATGTGAGCCTATACTTATGTACAGATCTGGTGTAGCCTATGTGAGCCTATACTAGCCTATCTCCTGAGCCTGCACTTATATACAGATCTGGTGTAGCCTATGTGAGCCTATACTAGCCTATCTTCCCAGTCTATACTTCAATACAGATCTGGTGTAGCCTATGTGAACCTATACTAACCCATCTCCACAGCCTATGCTTGTATACAGATCTGGTGTAGTCTATGTGAGTCTATACTAGCCTATCTCCTGAGCCTATACTTATATACAGATCTGGTGTAGCATATGTGAGCCTATACTAGCCTATCTCCTGAGCCTACACTTATATACAGATCTGGTGTAGCCTATGTGAGCCTATACTAACCCAGCTCCACAGCCTATGCTTATATACAGATCTGGTGTAGTCTATGTGTGCCTATACAAGCCTATCTCCTGAGTTTATACTTATACACAGATCTGGTGTAGCGCATGTGAGCCTATACTAACCCATCTCCACAGCCTATGCTTATATACAGATCTGGTGTAGTCTATGTGTGCCTATACAATCCTATCTCCTGAGTTTATACTTATACACAGATCTGGTGTAGCGCATGTGAGCCTATACTAGCCTATCTCATGAGCCGACACATATATACAGATCTGGAGTAGCCTATGTGAGCCTATACTTATGTACAGATCTGGTGTAGCCTATGTGTGCTATAGTTATATACAGATCTGTGTAGCCTATGTGAGCCTATGCTTATATACAGATCTGGTGTAGCCTATGTGAGCCTATACTTATATACAGATCTGGTGTAGCCTATGTGAGCCTATGCTGGCCTATCTCCACAGCCTATACTTATATGCCGATCTGGTGTAGCCTATGTGAGCCTATTCTAGCCTATCTCCTCAGTCTATACTTATATACAGATCTGGTGTAGCCTATGTGAGCCTATTCTAGCCTATACTTATATACAGATCTGGTGTAGCCTATGTGAGCCTATACTAGCCTATCTCCTCAGTCTATACTTATATACAGATCTGGTGTAGCCTATGTGAGTCTATACTTATATACAGATCTGGTGTAGCCTATGTGAGTCTATACTTGCATACAGATCTGGTGTAGCCTATGTGAGTCTATACTTGCATACAGATCTGGTGTAGCCTATCTGAGCCTATACTAGCCTATCTCCACAGTCTATATTTATATACTGATCTGGTGTAGCCTGTGTGAGTCTATACTAGCCTATCTCATCAGCCTACAGCTATATACAGATCTGCTGTAGCTTATACTAGCCTATCTCCTCAGTCTATACTTACATACAGATCTGGTGTAGCCTATACTAGCCTATCTCCTCAGTCTATACCTATATACAGAATTGGTGTAGCCTATCTCCTCAGCCTATACTTATATACAGATCTGGTGTAGCCTATGTGCGCCTATACTTGGCTATCTCCTCAGTCTATACTTATATACAGATGTGGTGTAGCCTATGTGAGCCTATATTAGCCTATCTCCTCAGCCAATACTTATATACAGATCTGGTGTAGCCTATGTGGACCTATACTAGCCTATCTCCTCAGCCTATACTTATATACAGATCTGGTGTAGCCTATGTGAGGCTATACTAGGCTATCTCCTCAGTCTATACTTAAATACAGATCTTGTATAGCCTATGTGAGCCTATACTAGGCTATCTCCTCAGCCTATACTTATATACAGATCTGGTGTAGGCTATGTGAGCCTATACTAGGCTATCTCCTCAGCCTATACTTATATACAGATCTGGTGTAGCCTATGTGAGGCTATACTAGCCTATCTCCTCAGCCTATACTTATATACAGATCTGGTGTAGCCTATGTGAGCCTATACTAGGCTATCTCCTCAGCCTATACTTATATACAGATCTGGTGTAGCCTATGTGAGGCTATACTAGGCTATCTCCTCAGCCTATACTTATATACAGATCTTGTATAGCCTATGTGAGCCTATACTAGGCTAACTCCTCAGCCTATACTTATATACAGATCTTGTATAGCCTATGTGAGCCTATACTAGCCTATCTCCTCAGTCTATAGTTATATACAGATCTGGTGTAGCCTATGTGAGGCTATACTAGGCTATCTCCTCAGTCTATACTTAAATACAGATCTTGTATAGCCTATGTGAGCCTATACTAGCCTATCTCCTCAGTCTATAGTTATATACAGATCTGGTGTAGCCTATGTGAGGCTATACTAGGCTATCTCCTCAGTCTATACTTATATACAGATCTTGTATAGCCTATGTGAGCCTATACTAGGCTATCTCCTCAGTCTATACTTATATACAGATCTGGTATAGGCTATGTGAGCGTATACTAGCGTGTCTCCTCAGCCTATACTTATATACAGATCTTGTATAGCCTATGTGAGCCTATACTAGGCTATCTCCTCAGCCTATACTTATATACAGATCTGGTATAGGCTATGTGAGCCTATACTAGCCTATCTCCTCAGCCTATACTTATATACAGATCTGGTATAGGCTATGTGAGCGTATACTAGCCTGTCTCCTCAGCCTATACTTATCTACAGATCTGGTGTAGCCTATGTGAGCCTGTCTCCTCAGCCTATAATTATATACAGATCTGGTGTAGCCTATGTGAGCCTATACTAGCCTATCTCCTCAGCCTAAACTTATATACAGATCTTGTATAGCCTATGTGAGCCTATACTAGCCTATCTCCTCAGCCTAAACTTATATACAGATCTTGTATAGCCTATGTGAGCCTATACTTATATACAGATCTGGTATAGCCTATGTGAGCCTATACTAGGCTATCTCCTCAGCCTAAACTTATATACAGATCTTGTATAGCCTATGTGAGCCTATACTAGCCTATCTCCTCAGCCTATACTTATATACAGATCTGGTATAGCCTATGTGAGCCTATACTAGGCTATCTCCTCAGCCTATACTTGTATACAGATCTTGTATAGCCTATGTGAGCCTATACTAGCCTATCTCCTCAGCCTATACTAATATACAGATCTGGTATAGCCTATGTGAGCCTATACTTGTATACAGATCTTGTATAGCCTATGTGAGCCTATACTAGCCTGTCTCCTCAGCCTATACTGATATACAGATCTGGTATAGGCTATGTGAGCCTATACTAGCCTATCTCCTCAGCCTATACTTATATACAGATCTGGTATAGGCTATGTGAGTGTATACTAGCCTGTCTCCTCAGCCTATACTTATCTACAGATCTGGTGTAGCCTATGTGAGCCTATACTACACTATCTCCTCAGCCTATACTTATATACAGATCTGGTGTAGCCTATGTGAGCCTATACTAGCCTGTCTCCTCAGCCTATAATTATATACAGATCTGGTGTAGCCTATGTGAGCCTATACTAGGCTATCTCCTCAGCCTATACTTATATACAGATCTGGTGTAGCCTATGTGAGCCTATACTAGGCTATCTCCTGAGTCTATACTTATATACAGATCTGGTGTAGCCTATGTGAGCCTATACTTATATACAGATCTGGTGTAGCCTATCTCCACAGCCTATACTTATATACCGTTCTGGTGTAGCCTATGTGAGCCTATTCTAGCCTATCTCCACAGCCTATACTTATATACAGATCTGGTGTAGCCTATGTGAGCCTATACTAGCCTATCTCCTCAGCCTATACTTATATACAGATCTGGTGTAGCCTATGTGAGCCTATACTAGCCTATCTCCTCAGCCTATACTTATATACAGATCTGGTGTAGCCTATGTGAGCCTATACTAGGCTATCTCCTCAACCTATACTTATATACAGATCTGGTGTAGCCTATGTGAGCCTATACTAGGCTATCTCCTCAGCCTATGTGAGCCTATACTAGCCTATCTCCTCAGCCTATACTTATATACAGATCTGGTGTAGCCTATGTGAGCCTATACTAGCCTATCTCCTCAGCCTATACTTATATACAGATCTGGTGTAGCCTATGTGAGCCTATACTAGCATATCTCCTCAGCCTATACTTATATACAGATCTGGTATAGCCTATGTGAGCCTATACTAGCCTATCTCCTCAGCCTATACTTATATACAGATCTGGTGTAGCCTATGTGAGCCTATACTAGCCTATCTCCTCAGCCTATACTTATATACAGATCTGGTGTAGCCTATGTGAGCCTATACTAGGCTATCTCCTCAGCCTATACTTATATACAGATCTGGTATAGCCTATGTGAGCCTATACTAGGCTATCTCCTCAGCCTATAGTTATATACAGATCTGGTGTAGCCTATGTGAGCCTATACTAGCCTATCTCCTCAGTCTATACTTATATACAGATCTGGTGTAGCCTATGTGAGCCTATACTAGCCTATCTCCTCAGCCTATACTTATATACAGATCTGGTGTAGCCTATGTGAGCCTATACTAGCCTATCTCCTCAGCCTATACTTATATACAGATCTGGTGTAGCCTATGTGAGCCTATACTAGGCTATCTCCTCAGCCTATACTTATATACAGATCTGGTGTAGCCTATGTGAGCCTATACTAGGCTATCTCCTCAGCCTATACTTATATACAGATCTGGTATAGCCTATGTGAGCCTATACTAGGCTATCTCCTCAGCCTATACTTATATACAGATCTGGTACAACCTATGTGAGCCTATACTAGCCTATCTCCTCAGCCTATACTTATATACAGATCTGGTGTAGCCTATGTGAGCCTATACTAGCATATCTCCTCAGCCTATACATATATACAGATCTGGTATAGCCTATGTGAGCCTATACTAGGCTATCTCCTGAGTCTATACTTATATACAGATCTGGTATAACCTATGTGAGCCTATACTAGCCTATCTCCTCAGCCTATACTTATATACAGATCTGGTGTAGCCTATGTGAGCCTATACTAAGCCTATCTCCTCAGCCTATACTTATATACAGATCTGGTATAGCCTATGTGAGCCTATACTAGGCTATCTCCTCAGCCTATACTTATATACAGATCTGGTATAGCCTATGTGAGCCTATACTAGGCTAACTCCTCAGCCTATACTTATATACAGATCTGGTATAGCCTATGTGAGCCTATACTAGCCTATCTCCTCAGCCTATACTTATATACAGATCTGGTATAGCCTATGTGAGCGTATACTAGCCTGTCTCCTCAGCCTATACTTATCTACAGATCTGGTGTAGCCTATGTGAGCCTATACTACACTATCTCCTCAGCCTATACTTATATACAGATCTGGTGTAGCCTATGTGAGCCTATACTAGCCTGTCTCCTCAGCCTATACTTATATACAGATCTGGTGTAGCCTATGTGAGCCTATAATAGGCTATCTCCTGAGTCTATACTTATATACAGATCTGGTGTAGCCTATGTGAGCCTATACTTATATACAGATCTGGTGTAGCCTATCTCCACAGCCTATACTTATATACCGTTCTGGTGTAGCCTATGTGAGCCTATTCTAGCCTATCTCCACAGCCTATACTTATATACAGATCTGGTGTAGCCTATGTGAGCCTATACTAGCCTATCTCCTCAGCCTATACTTATATACAGATCTGGTGTAGCCTATGTGAGCCTATACTAGCCTATCTCCTCAGCCTATACTTATATACAGATCTGGTGTAGCCTATGTGAGCCTATACTAGCCTATCTCCTCAGCCTATACTTATATACAGATCTGGTGTAGCCTATGTGAGCCTATACTAGGCTATCTCCTCAACCTATTCTTATATACAGATCTGGTGTAGCCTATGTGAGCCTATAGTAGGCTATCTCCTCAGCCTATGTGAGCCTATACTAGCCTATCTCCTCAGCCTATACTTATATACAGATCTGGTATAACCTATGTGAGCCTATACTAGCCTATCTCATCAGCCTATAGCTATATACAGATCTGCTGTAGCTTATACTAGCCTATCTCCTCAGTCTATACTTACATACAGATCTGGTGTAGCCTATACTAGCCTATCTCCTCAGTCTATACCTATATACAGAATTGGTGTAGCCTATCTCCTCAGCCTATACTTATATACAGATCTGGTGTAGCCTATGTGCGCCTATACTTGGCTATCTCCTCAGCCAATACTTATATACAGATCTGGTGTAGCCTATGTGAACCTATACTAGCCTATCTCCTCAGCCTATACTTATATACAGATCTGGTGTAGCCTATGTGAGGCTATACTAGGCTATCTCCTCAGCCTATACTTATATACAGATCTGGTGTAGGCTATGTGAGCCTATACTAGGCTATCTCCTCAGCCTATACTTATATACAGATCTGGTGTAGCCTATGTGAGGCTATACTAGCCTATCTCCTCAGCCTATACTTATATACAGATCTGGTGTAGCCTGTGTGAGCCTATACTAGGCTATCTCCTCAGCCTATACTTATATACAGATCTGGTGTAGGCTATGTGAGCCTATACTAGGCTATCTCCTCAGCCTATACTTATATACAGATCTGGTGTACCCCTTTGTGAGGCTATACTAGGCTATCTCCTCAGCCTATACTTATATACAGATCTTGTATAGCCTATGTGAGCCTATACTAGGCTAACTCCTCAGCCTATACTTATATACAGATCTTGTATAGCCTATGTGAGCCTATACTAGCCTATCTCCTCAGTCTATAGTTATATACAGATTGGTGTAGCCTATGTGAGGCTATACTAGGCTATCTCCTCAGTCTATACTTAAATACAGATCTTGTATAGCCTATGTGAGCCTATACTAGCCTATCTCCTCAGTCTATAGTTATATACAGATCTGGTGTAGCCTATGTGAGGCTATACTAGGCTATCTCCTCAGTCTATACTTATATACAGATCTGGTGTAGCCTATGTGAGCCTATACTAGGCTATCTCCTCAGTCTATACTTATATACAGATCTGGTATAGGCTATGTGAGCGTATACTAGCGTGTCTCCTCAGCCTATACTTATATACAGATCTTGTATAGCCTATGTGAGCCTATACTAGGCTATCTCCTCAGCCTATACTTATATACAGATCTGGTATAGGCTATGTGAGCCTATACTAGCCTATCTCCTCAGCCTATACTTATATACAGATCTGGTATAGGCTATGGGAGCGTATACTAGCCTGTCTCCTCAGCCTATACTTATCTACAGATCTGGTGTAGCCTATGTGAGCCTGTCTCCTCAGCCTATAATTATATACAGATCTGGTGTAGCCTATGTGAGCCTATACTAGGCTATCTCCTCAGTCTATACTTATATACAGATCTGGTATAGGCTATGTGAGCGTATACTAGCGTGTCTCCTCAGCCTATACTTATATACAGATCTTGTATAGCCTATGTGAGCCTATACTAGGCTATCTCCTCAGCCTATACTTATATACAGATCTGGTATAGGCTATGTGAGCCTATACTAGCCTATCTCCTCAGCCTAAACTTATATACAGATCTTGTATAGCCTATGTGAGCCTATACTAGCCTATCTCCTCAGCCTAAACTTATATACAGATCTTGTATAGCCTATGTGAGCCTATACTTATATACAGATCTGGTATAGCCTATGTGAGCCTATACTAGGCTATCTCCTCAGCCTAAACTTATATACAGATCTTGTATAGCCTATGTGAGCCTATACTAGCCTATCTCCTCAGCCTATACTTATATACAGATCTGGTATAGCCTATGTGAGCCTATACTAGGCTATCTCCTCAGCCTATACTTGTATACAGATCTTGTATAGCCTATGTGAGCCTATACTAGCCTGTCTCCTCAGCCTATACTGATATACAGATCTGGTATAGGCTATGTGAGCCTATACTAGCCTATCTCCTCAGCCTATACTTATATACAGATCTGGTATAGGCTATGTGAGCGTATACTAGCCTGTCTCCTCAGCCTATACTTATCTACAGATCTGGTGTAGCCTATGTGAGCCTATACTACACTATCTCCTCAGCCTATACTTATATACAGATCTGGTGTAGCCTATGTGAGCCTATACTAGCCTGTCTCCTCAGCCTATAATTATATACAGATCTGGTGTAGCCTATGTGAGCCTATACTAGGCTATCTCCTCAGCCTATACTTATATACAGATCTGGTGTAGCCTATGTGAGCCTATACTAGGCTATCTCCTGAGTCTATACTTATATACAGATCTGGTGTAGCCTATGTGAGCCTATACTTATATACAGATCTGGTGTAGCCTATCTCCACAGCCTATACTTATATACCGTTCTGGTGTAGCCTTTGTGAGCCTATTCTAGCCTATCTCCACAGCCTATACTTATATACAGATCTGGTGTAGCCTATGTGAGCCTATACTAGCCTATCTCCTCAGCCTATACTTATATACAGATCTGGTGTAGCCTATGTGAGCCTATACTAGCCTATCTCCTCAGCCTATACTTATATACAGATCTGGTGTAGCCTATGTGAGCCTATACTAGCCTATCTCCTCAGCCTATACTTATATACAGATCTGGTGTAGCCTATGTGAGCCTATACTAGGCTATCTCCTCAACCTATACTTATATACAGATCTGGTGTAGCCTATGTGAGCCTATACTAGGCTATCTCCTCAGCCTATGTGAGCCTATACTAGCCTATCTCCTCAGCCTATACTTATATACAGATCTGGTATAACCTATGTGAGCCTATACTAGCCTATCTCCTCAGCCTATACTTATATACAGATCTGGTGTAGCCTATGTGAGCCTATACTAGCATATCTCCTCAGCCTATACTTATATACAGATCTGGTATAGGCTATGTGAGCCTATACTAGCCTATCTCCTCAGCCTATACTTATATACAGATCTGGTGTAGCCTATGTGAGCCTATACTAGCCTATCTCCTCAGCCTATACTTATATACAGATCTGGTGTAGCCTATGTGAGCCTATACTAGGCTATCTCCTCAGCCTATACTTATATACAGATCTGGTATAGCCTATGTGAGCCTATACTAGGCTATCTCCTCAGCCTATAGTTATATACAGATCTGGTGTAGCCTATGTGAGCCTATACTAGCCTATCTCCTCAGTCTATACTTATATACAGATCTGGTGTAGCCTATGTGAGCCTATACTAGCCTATCTCCTCAGCCTATACTTATATACAGATCTGGTGTAGCCTATGTGAGCCTATACTAGCCTATCTCCTCAGCCTATACTTATATACAGATCTGGTGTAGCCTATGTGAGCCTATACTAGGCTATCTCCTCAGCCTATACTTATATACAGATCTGGTGTAGCCTATGTGAGCCTATACTAGGCTATCTCCTCAGCCTATACTTATATACAGATCTGGTATAACCTATGTGAGCCTATACTAGGCTATCTCCTCAGCCTATACTTATATACAGATCTGGTATAACCTATGTGAGCCTATACTAGCCTATCTCCTCAGCCTATACTTATATATAGATCTGGTGTAGCCTATGTGAGCCTATACTAGCATATCTCCTCAGCCTATACATATATACAGATCTGGTATAGCCTATGTGAGCCTATACTAGGCTATCTCCTGAGTCTATACTTATATACAGATCTGGTATAACCTATGTGAGCCTATACTAGCCTATCTCCTCAGCCTATACTTATATACAGATCTGGTGTAGCCTATGTGAGCCTATACTAAGCCTATCTCCTCAGCCTATACTTATATACAGATCTGGTATAGCCTATGTGAGCCTATACTAGGCTATCTCCTCAGCCTATACTTATATACAGATCTGGTATAGCCTATGTGAGCCTATACTAGCCTATCTCCTCAGCCTATACTTATATACAGATCTGGTATAGCCTATGTGAGCCTATACTAGGCTATCTCCTCAGCCTATACTTATATACAGATCTGGTGTAGCCTATGTGAGCCTATACTAGCCTATCTCCTCAGCCTATACTTATATACAGATCTGGTGTAGCCTATGTGAGCCTATACTAGGCTATCTCCTCAGCCTATACTTATATACAGATCTGGTGTAGCCTATGTGAGCCTATACTAGCCTATCTCCTCAGCCTATACTTATATACAGATCTGGTGTAGCCTATGTGAGCCTATACTAGCCTATCTCCTCAGCCTATACTTATATACAGATCTGGTGTAGCCTGTGTGAGCCTATACTAGCCTATCTCCTCAGTCTATACTTATATACAGATCTGGTGTAGCCTGTGTGAGCCTATACTAGGCTATCTCCTCAGCCTATACTTATATACAGATCTTGTATAGCCTATGTGAGCCTATACTAGGCTAACTCCTCAGCCTATACTTATATACAGATCTTGTATAGCCTATGTGAGCCTATACTAGCCTATCTCCTCAGTCTATAGTTATATACAGATCTGGTGTAGCCTATGTGAGGCTATACTAGGCTATCTCCTCAGTCTATACTTAAATACAGATCTTGTATAGCCTATGTGAGCCTATACTAGCCTATCTCCTCAGTCTATAGTTATATACAGATCTGGTGTAGCCTATGTGAGGCTATACTAGGCTATCTCCTCAGTCTATACTTATATACAGATCTGGTGTAGCCTATGTGAGCCTATACTAGGCTATCTCCTCAGTCTATACTTATATACAGATCTGGTATAGGCTATGTGAGCGTATACTAGCGTGTCTCCTCAGCCTATACTTATATACAGATCTTGTATAGCCTATGTGAGCCTATACTAGGCTATCTCCTCAGCCTATACTTATATACAGATCTGGTATAGGCTATGTGAGCCTATACTAGCCTATCTCCTCAGCCTATACTTATATACAGATCTGGTATAGGCTATGGGAGCGTATACTAGCCTGTCTCCTCAGCCTATACTTATCTACAGATCTGGTGTAGCCTATGTGAGCCTGTCTCCTCAGCCTATAATTATATACAGATCTGGTGTAGCCTATGTGAGCCTATACTAGCCTATCTCCTCAGCCTAAACTTATATACAGATCTTGTATAGCCTATGTGAGCCTATACTAGCCTATCTCCTCAGCCTAAACTTATATACAGATCTTGTATAGCCTATGTGAGCCTATACTTATATACAGATCTGGTATAGCCTATGTGAGCCTATACTAGGCTATCTCCTCAGCCTAAACTTATATACAGATCTTGTATAGCCTATGTGAGCCTATACTAGCCTATCTCCTCAGCCTATACTTATATACAGATCTGGTATAGCCTATGTGAGCCTATACTAGGCTATCTCCTCAGCCTATACTTGTATACAGATCTTGTATAGCCTATGTGAGCCTATACTAGCCTATCTCCTCAGCCTATACTAATATACAGATCTGGTATAGCCTATGTGAGCCTATACTTGTATACAGATCTTGTATAGCCTATGTGAGCCTATACTAGCCTGTCTCCTCAGCCTATACTGATATACAAATCTGGTATAGGCTATGTGAGCCTATACTAGCCTATCTCCTCAGCCTATACTTATATACAGATCTGGTATAGGCTATGTGAGCGTATACTAGCCTGTCTCCTCAGCCTATACTTATCTACAGATCTGGTGTAGCCTATGTGAGCCTATACTACACTATCTCCTCAGCCTATACTTATATACAGATCTGGTGTAGCCTATGTGAGCCTATACTAGCCTGTCTCCTCAGCCTATAATTATATACAGATCTGGTGTAGCCTATGTGAGCCTATACTAGGCTATCTCCTCAGCCTATACTTATATACAGATCTGGTGTAGCCTATGTGAGCCTATACTAGGCTATCTCCTGAGTCTATACTTATATACAGATCTGGTGTAGCCTATGTGAGCCTATACTTATATACAGGTCTGGTGTAGCCTATCTCCACAGCCTATACTTATATACCGTTCTGGTGTAGCCTATGTGAGCCTATTCTAGCCTATCTCCACAGCCTATACTTATATACAGATCTGGTGTAGCCTATGTGAGCCTATACTAGCCTATCTCCTCAGCCTATACTTATATACAGATCTGGTGTAGCCTATGTGAGCCTATACTAGCCTATCTCCTCAGCCTATACTTATATACAGATCTGGTGTAGCCTATGTGAGCCTATACTAGCCTATCTCCTCAGCCTATACTTATATACAGATCTGGTGTAGCCTATGTGAGCCTATACTAGGCTATCTCCTCAACCTATACTTATATACAGATCTGGTGTAGCCTATGTGAGCCTATACTAGGCTATCTCCTCAGCCTATGTGAGCCTATACTAGCCTATCTCCTCAGCCTATACTTATATACAGATCTGGTATAACCTATGTGAGCCTATACTAGCCTATCTCCTCAGCCTATACTTATATACAGATCTGGTGTAGCCTATGTGAGCCTATACTAGCATATCTCCTCAGCCTATACTTATATACAGATCTGGTATAGCCTATGTGAGCCTATACTAGGCTATCTCCTCAGCCTATACTTATATACAGATCTGGTACAACCTATGTGAGCCTATACTAGCCTATCTCCTCAGCCTATACTTATATACAGATCTGGTGTAGCCTATGTGAGCCTATACTAGCATATCTCCTCAGCCTATACATATATACAGATCTGGTATAGCCTATGTGAGCCTATACTAGGCTATCTCCTGAGTCTATACTTATATACAGATCTGGTATAACCTATGTGAGCCTATACTAGCCTATCTCCTCATCCTATACTTATATACAGATCTGGTGTAGCCTATGTGAGCCTATACTAAGCCTATCTCCTCAGCCTATACTTATATACAGATCTGGTATAGCCTATGTGAGCCTATACTAGGCTATCTCCTCAGCCTATACTTATATACAGATCTGGTATAGCCTATGTGAGCCTATACTAGGCTAACTCCTCAGCCTATACTTATATACAGATCTGGTATAGCCTATGTGAGCCTATACTAGCCTATCTCCTCAGCCTATACTTATATACAGATCTGGTATAGCCTATGTGAGCGTATACTAGCCTGTCTCCTCAGCCTATACTTATATACAGATCTGGTGTAGCCTATGTGAGCCTATACTAGCCTGTCTCCTCAGCCTATACTTATATACAGATCTGGTGTAGCCTATGTGAGCCTATAATAGGCTATCTCCTGAGTCTATACTTATATACAGATCTGGTGTAGCCTATGTGAGCCTATACTTATATACAGATCTGGTGTAGCCTATCTCCACAGCCTATACTTATATACCGTTCTGGTGTAGCCTATGTGAGCCTATTCTAGCCTATCTCCACAGCCTATACTTATATACAGATCTGGTGTAGCCTATGTGAGCCTATACTAGCCTATCTCCTCAGCCTATACTTATATACAGATCTGGTGTAGCCTATGTGAGCCTATACTAGCCTATCTCCTCAGCCTATACTTATATACAGATCTGGTGTAGCCTATGTGAGCCTATACTAGCCTATCTCCTCAGCCTATACTTATATACAGATCTGTTTAGCCTATGTGAGCCTATACTAGGCTATCTCCTCAACCTATTCTTATATACAGATCTGGTGTAGCCTATGTGAGCCTATAGTAGGCTATCTCCTCAGCCTATGTGAGCCTATACTAGCCTATCTCCTCAGCCTATACTTATATACAGATCTGGTATAACCTATGTGAGCCTATACTAGCCTATCTCATCAGCCTATAGCTATATACAGATCTGCTGTAGCTTATACTAGCCTATCTCCTCAGTCTATACTTACATACAGATCTGGTGTAGCCTATACTAGCCTATCTCCTCAGTCTATACCTATATACAGAATTGGTGTAGCCTATCTCCTCAGCCTATACTTATATACAGATCTGGTGTAGCCTATGTGCGCCTATACTTGGCTATCTCCTCAGCCAATACTTATATACAGATCTGGTGTAGCCTATGTGAACCTATACTAGCCTATCTCCTCAGCCTATACTTATATACAGATCTGGTGTAGCCTATGTGAGGCTATACTAGGCTATCTCCTCAGCCTATACTTATATACAGATCTGGTGTAGGCTATGTGAGCCTATACTAGGCTATCTCCTCAGCCTATACTTATATACAGATCTGGTGTAGCCTATGTGAGGCTATACTAGCCTATCTCCTCAGCCTATACTTATATACAGATCTGGTGTAGCCTGTGTGAGCCTATACTAGGCTATCTCCTCAGCCTATACTTATATACAGATCTGGTGTAGGCTATGTGAGCCTATACTAGGCTATCTCCTCAGCCTATACTTATATACAGATCTGGTGTAGCCCATGTGAGGCTATACTAGGCTATCTCCTCAGCCTATACTTATATACAGATCTTGTATAGCCTATGTGAGCCTATACTAGGCTAACTCCTCAGCCTATACTTATATACAGATCTTGTATAGCCTATGTGAGCCTATACTAGGCTAACTCCTCAGCCTATACTTATATACAGATCTTGTATAGCCTATGTGAGCCTATACTAGCCTATCTCCTCAGTCTATAGTTATATACAGATCTGGTGTAGCCTATGTGAGGCTATACTAGGCTATCTCCTCAGTCTATACTTAAATACAGATCTTGTATAGCCTATGTGAGCCTATACTAGCCTATCTCCTCAGCCTATACTTATATACAGATCTGGTGTAGCCTATGTGAGCCTATACTAGCCTATCTCCTCAGCCTATACTTATATACAGATCTGGTGTAGCCTATGTGAGCCTATACTAGGCTATCTCCTCAGCCTATACTTATATACAGATCTGGTGTAGCCTATGTGAGCCTATACTAGGCTATCTCCTCAGCCTATACTTATATACAGATCTGGTATAACCTATGTGAGCCTATACTAGGCTATCTCCTCAGCCTATACTTATATACAGATCTGGTATAACCTATGTGAGCCTATACTAGCCTATCTCCTCAGCCTATACTTATATATAGATCTGGTGTAGCCTATGTGAGCCTATACTAGCATATCTCCTCAGCCTATACATATATACAGATCTGGTATAGCCTATGTGAGCCTATACTAGGCTATCTCCTGAGTCTATACTTATATACAGATCTGGTATAACCTATGTGAGCCTATACTAGCCTATCTCCTCAGCCTATACTTATATACAGATCTGGTGTAGCCTATGTGAGCCTATACTAAGCCTATCTCCTCAGCCTATACTTATATACAGATCTGGTATAGCCTATGTGAGCCTATACTAGGCTATCTCCTCAGCCTATACTTATATACAGATCTGGTATAGCCTATGTGAGCCTATACTAGCCTATCTCCTCAGCCTATACTTATATACAGATCTGGTATAGCCTATGTGAGCCTATACTAGGCTATCTCCTCAGCCTATACTTATATACAGATCTGGTGTAGCCTATGTGAGCCTATACTAGCCTATCTCCTCAGCCTATACTTATATACAGATCTGGTGTAGCCTATGTGAGCCTATACTAGGCTATCTCCTCAGCCTATACTTATATACAGATCTGGTGTAGCCTATGTGAGCCTATACTAGGCTATCTCCTCAGCCTATACTTATATACAGATCTGGTATAGCCTATGTGAGCCTATACTAGGCTATCTCCTCAGCCTATACTTATATACAGATCTGGTATAACCTATGTGAGCCTATACTAGCCTGTCTCCTCAGCCTATACTTATATACAGATCTGGTGTAGCCTATGTGAGCCTATACTAGCATATCTCCTCAGCCTATACTTATATACAGATCTGGTATAGCCTATGTAAGCCTATACTAGCCTATCTCCTCAGCCTATACTTATATACAGATCTGGTGTAGCCTATGTGAGCCTATACTAGCCTATCTCCTCAGCCTATACTTATATACAGATCTGGTGTAGCCTGTGTGAGCCTATACTAGCCTATCTCCTCAGTCTATACTTATATACAGATCTGGTGTAGCCTGTGTGAGCCTATACTAGGCTATCTCCTCAGCCTATACTTATATACAGATCTTGTATAGCCTATGTGAGCCTATACTAGGCTAACTCCTCAGCCTATACTTATATACAGATCTTGTATAGCCTATGTGAGCCTATACTAGCCTATCTCCTCAGTCTATAGTTATATACAGATCTGGTGTAGCCTATGTGAGGCTATACTAGGCTATCTCCTCAGTCTATACTTAAATACAGATCTTGTATAGCCTATGTGAGCCTATACTAGCCTATCTCCTCAGTCTATAGTTATATACAGATCTGGTGTAGCCTATGTGAGGCTATACTAGGCTATCTCCTCAGTCTATACTTATATACAGATCTGGTGTAGCCTATGTGAGCCTATACTAGGCTATCTCCTCAGTCTATACTTATATACAGATCTGGTATAGGCTATGTGAGCGTATACTAGCGTGTCTCCTCAGCCTATACTTATATACAGATCTTGTATAGCCTATGTGAGCCTATACTAGGCTATCTCCTCAGCCTATACTTATATACAGATCTGGTATAGGCTATGTGAGCCTATACTAGCCTATCTCCTCAGCCTATACTTATATACAGATCTGGTATAGGCTATGGGAGCGTATACTAGCCTGTCTCCTCAGCCTATACTTATCTACAGATCTGGTGTAGCCTATGTGAGCCTGTCTCCTCAGCCTATAATTATATACAGATCTGGTGTAGCCTATGTGAGCCTATACTAGCCTATCTCCTCAGCCTAAACTTATATACAGATCTTGTATAGCCTATGTGAGCCTATACTAGCCTATCTCCTCAGCCTAAACTTATATACAGATCTTGTATAGCCTATGTGAGCCTATACTTATATACAGATCTGGTATAGCCTATGTGAGCCTATACTAGGCTATCTCCTCAGCCTAAACTTATATACAGATCTTGTATAGCCTATGTGAGCCTATACTAGCCTATCTCCTCAGCCTATACTTATATACAGATCTGGTATAGCCTATGTGAGCCTATACTAGGCTATCTCCTCAGCCTATACTTGTATACAGATCTTGTATAGCCTATGTGAGCCTATACTAGCCTATCTCCTCAGCCTATACTAATATACAGATCTGGTATAGCCTATGTGAGCCTATACTTGTATACAGATCTTGTATAGCCTATGTGAGCCTATACTAGCCTGTCTCCTCAGCCTATACTGATATACAAATCTGGTATAGGCTATGTGAGCCTATACTAGCCTATCTCCTCAGCCTATACTTATATACAGATCTGGTATAGGCTATGTGAGCGTATACTAGCCTGTCTCCTCAGCCTATACTTATCTACAGATCTGGTGTAGCCTATGTGAGCCTATACTACACTATCTCCTCAGCCTATACTTATATACAGATCTGGTGTAGCCTATGTGAGCCTATACTAGCCTGTCTCCTCAGCCTATAATTATATACAGATCTGGTGTAGCCTATGTGAGCCTATACTAGGCTATCTCCTCAGCCTATACTTATATACAGATCTGGTGTAGCCTATGTGAGCCTATACTAGGCTATCTCCTGAGTCTATACTTATATACAGATCTGGTGTAGCCTATGTGAGCCTATACTTATATACAGGTCTGGTGTAGCCTATCTCCACAGCCTATACTTATATACCGTTCTGGTGTAGCCTATGTGAGCCTATTCTAGCCTATCTCCACAGCCTATACTTATATACAGATCTGGTGTAGCCTATGTGAGCCTATACTAGCCTATCTCCTCAGCCTATACTTATATACAGATCTGGTGTAGCCTATGTGAGCCTATACTAGCCTATCTCCTCAGCCTATACTTATATACAGATCTGGTGTAGCCTATGTGAGCCTATACTAGCCTATCTCCTCAGCCTATACTTATATACAGATCTGGTGTAGCCTATGTGAGCCTATACTAGGCTATCTCCTCAACCTATACTTATATACAGATCTGGTGTAGCCTATGTGAGCCTATACTAGGCTATCTCCTCAGCCTATGTGAGCCTATACTAGCCTATCTCCTCAGCCTATACTTATATACAGATCTGGTATAACCTATGTGAGCCTATACTAGCCTATCTCCTCAGCCTATACTTATATACAGATCTGGTGTAGCCTATGTGAGCCTATACTAGCATATCTCCTCAGCCTATACTTATATACAGATCTGGTATAGCCTATGTGAGCCTATACTAGGCTATCTCCTCAGCCTATACTTATATACAGATCTGGTACAACCTATGTGAGCCTATACTAGCCTATCTCCTCAGCCTATACTTATATACAGATCTGGTGTAGCCTATGTGAGCCTATACTAGCATATCTCCTCAGCCTATACATATATACAGATCTGGTATAGCCTATGTGAGCCTATACTAGGCTATCTCCTGAGTCTATACTTATATACAGATCTGGTATAACCTATGTGAGCCTATACTAGCCTATCTCCTCATCCTATACTTATATACAGATCTGGTGTAGCCTATGTGAGCCTATACTAAGCCTATCTCCTCAGCCTATACTTATATACAGATCTGGTATAGCCTATGTGAGCCTATACTAGGCTATCTCCTCAGCCTATACTTATATACAGATCTGGTATAGCCTATGTGAGCCTATACTAGGCTAACTCCTCAGCCTATACTTATATACAGATCTGGTATAGCCTATGTGAGCCTATACTAGCCTATCTCCTCAGCCTATACTTATATACAGATCTGGTATAGCCTATGTGAGCGTATACTAGCCTGTCTCCTCAGCCTATACTTATATACAGATCTGGTGTAGCCTATGTGAGCCTATACTAGCCTGTCTCCTCAGCCTATACTTATATACAGATCTGGTGTAGCCTATGTGAGCCTATAATAGGCTATCTCCTGAGTCTATACTTATATACAGATCTGGTGTAGCCTATGTGAGCCTATACTTATATACAGATCTGGTGTAGCCTATCTCCACAGCCTATACTTATATACCGTTCTGGTGTAGCCTATGTGAGCCTATTCTAGCCTATCTCCACAGCCTATACTTATATACAGATCTGGTGTAGCCTATGTGAGCCTATACTAGCCTATCTCCTCAGCCTATACTTATATACAGATCTGGTGTAGCCTATGTGAGCCTATACTAGCCTATCTCCTCAGCCTATACTTATATACAGATCTGGTGTAGCCTATGTGAGCCTATACTAGCCTATCTCCTCAGCCTATACTTATATACAGATCTGTTTAGCCTATGTGAGCCTATACTAGGCTATCCCCTCAACCTATTCTTATATACAGATCTGGTGTAGCCTATGTGAGCCTATAGTAGGCTATCTCCTCAGCCTATGTGAGCCTATACTAGCCTATCTCCTCAGCCTATACTTATATACAGATCTGGTATAACCTATGTGAGCCTATACTAGCCTATCTCATCAGCCTATAGCTATATACAGATCTGCTGTAGCTTATACTAGCCTATCTCCTCAGTCTATACTTACATACAGATCTGGTGTAGCCTATACTAGCCTATCTCCTCAGTCTATACCTATATACAGAATTGGTGTAGCCTATCTCCTCAGCCTATACTTATATACAGATCTGGTGTAGCCTATGTGCGCCTATACTTGGCTATCTCCTCAGCCAATACTTATATACAGATCTGGTGTAGCCTATGTGAACCTATACTAGCCTATCTCCTCAGCCTATACTTATATACAGATCTGGTGTAGCCTATGTGAGGCTATACTAGGCTATCTCCTCAGCCTATACTTATATACAGATCTGGTGTAGGCTATGTGAGCCTATACTAGGCTATCTCCTCAGCCTATACTTATATACAGATCTGGTGTAGCCTATGTGAGGCTATACTAGCCTATCTCCTCAGCCTATACTTATATACAGATCTGGTGTAGCCTGTGTGAGCCTATACTAGGCTATCTCCTCAGCCTATACTTATATACAGATCTGGTGTAGGCTATGTGAGCCTATACTAGGCTATCTCCTCAGCCTATACTTATATACAGATCTGGTGTAGCCCATGTGAGGCTATACTAGGCTATCTCCTCAGCCTATACTTATATACAGATCTTGTATAGCCTATGTGAGCCTATACTAGGCTAACTCCTCAGCCTATACTTATATACAGATCTTGTATAGCCTATGTGAGCCTATACTAGGCTAACTCCTCAGCCTATACTTATATACAGATCTTGTATAGCCTATGTGAGCCTATACTAGCCTATCTCCTCAGTCTATAGTTATATACAGATCTGGTGTAGCCTATGTGAGGCTATACTAGGCTATCTCCTCAGTCTATACTTAAATACAGATCTTGTATAGCCTATGTGAGCCTATACTAGCCTATCTCCTCAGTCTATAGTTATATACAGATCTGGTGTAGCCTATGTGAGGCTATACTAGGCTATCTCCTCAGTCTATACTTATATACAGATCTTGTATAGCCTATGTGAGCCTATACTAGGCTATCTCCTCAGTCTATACTTATATACAGATCTGGTATAGGCTATGTGAGCGTATACTAGCGTGTCTCCTCAGCCTATACTTATATACAGATCTTGTATAGCCTATGTGAGCCTATACTAGGCTATCTCCTCAGCCTATACTTATATACAGATCTGGTATAGGCTATGTGAGCCTATACTAGCCTATCTCCTCAGCCTATACTTATATACAGATCTGGTATAGGCTATGTGAGCGTATACTAGCCTGTCTCCTCAGCCTATACTTATCTACAGATCTGGTGTAGCCTATGTGAGCCTGTCTCCTCAGCCTATAATTATATACAGATCTGGTGTAGCCTATGTGAGCCTATACTAGCCTATCTCCTCAGCCTAAACTTATATACAGATCTTGTATAGCCTATGTGAGCCTATACTAGCCTATCTCCTCAGCCTAAACTTATATACAGATCTTGTATAGCCTATGTGAGCCTATACTTATATACAGATCTGGTATAGCCTATGTGAGCCTATACTAGGCTATCTCCTCAGCCTAAACTTATATACAGATCTTGTATAGCCTATGTGAGCCTATACTAGCCTATCTCCTCAGCCTATACTTATATACAGATCTGGTATAGCCTATGTGAGCCTATACTACACTATCTCCTCAGCCTATACTTATATACAGATCTGGTGTAGCCTATGTGAGCCTATACTAGCCTGTCTCCTCAGCCTATAATTATATACAGATCTGGTGTAGCCTATGTGAGCCTATACTAGGCTATCTCCTCAGCCTATACTTATATACAGATCTGGTGTAGCCTATGTGAGCCTATACTAGGCTATCTCCTGAGTCTATACTTATATACAGATCTGGTGTAGCCTATGTGAGCCTATACTTATATACAGGTCTGGTGTAGCCTATCTCCACAGCCTATACTTATATACCGTTCTGGTGTAGCCTATGTGAGCCTATTCTAGCCTATCTCCACAGCCTATACTTATATACAGATCTGGTGTAGCCTATGTGAGCCTATACTAGCCTATCTCCTCAGCCTATACTTATATACAGATCTGGTGTAGCCTATGTGAGCCTATACTAGCCTATCTCCTCAGCCTATACTTATATACAGATCTGGTGTAGCCTATGTGAGCCTATACTAGCCTATCTCCTCAGCCTATACTTATATACAGATCTGGTGTAGCCTATGTGAGCCTATACTAGGCTATCTCCTCAACCTATACTTATATACAGATCTGGTGTAGCCTATGTGAGCCTATACTAGGCTATCTCCTCAGCCTATGTGAGCCTATACTAGCCTATCTCCTCAGCCTATACTTATATACAGATCTGGTATAACCTATGTGAGCCTATACTAGCCTATCTCCTCAGCCTATACTTATATACAGATCTGGTGTAGCCTATGTGAGCCTATACTAGCATATCTCCTCAGCCTATACTTATATACAGATCTGGTATAGCCTATGTGAGCCTATACTAGGCTATCTCCTCAGCCTATACTTATATACAGATCTGGTACAACCTATGTGAGCCTATACTAGCCTATCTCCTCAGCCTATACTTATATACAGATCTGGTGTAGCCTATGTGAGCCTATACTAGCATATCTCCTCAGCCTATACATATATACAGATCTGGTATAGCCTATGTGAGCCTATACTAGGCTATCTCCTGAGTCTATACTTATATACAGATCTGGTATAACCTATGTGAGCCTATACTAGCCTATCTCCTCATCCTATACTTATATACAGATCTGGTGTAGCCTATGTGAGCCTATACTAAGCCTATCTCCTCAGCCTATACTTATATACAGATCTGGTATAGCCTATGTGAGCCTATACTAGGCTATCTCCTCAGCCTATACTTATATACAGATCTGGTATAGCCTATGTGAGCCTATACTAGGCTAACTCCTCAGCCTATACTTATATACAGATCTGGTATAGCCTATGTGAGCCTATACTAGCCTATCTCCTCAGCCTATACTTATATACAGATCTGGTATAGCCTATGTGAGCGTATACTAGCCTGTCTCCTCAGCCTATACTTATCTACAGATCTGGTGTAGCCTATGTGAGCCTATACTACACTATCTCCTCAGCCTATACTTATATACAGATCTGGTGTAGCCTATGTGAGCCTATACTAGCCTGTCTCCTCAGCCTATACTTATATACAGATCTGGTGTAGCCTATGTGAGCCTATAATAGGCTATCTCCTGAGTCTATACTTATATACAGATCTGGTGTAGCCTATGTGAGCCTATACTTATATACAGATCTGGTGTAGCCTATCTCCACAGCCTATACTTATATACCGTTCTGGTGTAGCCTATGTGAGCCTATTCTAGCCTATCTCCACAGCCTATACTTATATACAGATCTGGTGTAGCCTATGTGAGCCTATACTAGCCTATCTCCTCAGCCTATACTTATATACAGATCTGGTGTAGCCTATGTGAGCCTATACTAGCCTATCTCCTCAGCCTATACTTATATACAGATCTGGTGTAGCCTATGTGAGCCTATACTAGCCTATCTCCTCAGCCTATACTTATATACAGATCTGTTTAGCCTATGTGAGCCTATACTAGGCTATCTCCTCAACCTATTCTTATATACAGATCTGGTGTAGCCTATGTGAGCCTATAGTAGGCTATCTCCTCAGCCTATGTGAGCCTATACTAGCCTATCTCCTCAGCCTATACTTATATACAGATCTGGTATAACCTATGTGAGCCTATACTAGCCTATCTCATCAGCCTATAGCTATATACAGATCTGCTGTAGCTTATACTAGCCTATCTCCTCAGTCTATACTTACATACAGATCTGGTGTAGCCTATACTAGCCTATCTCCTCAGTCTATACCTATATACAGAATTGGTGTAGCCTATCTCCTCAGCCTATACTTATATACAGATCTGGTGTAGCCTATGTGCGCCTATACTTGGCTATCTCCTCAGCCAATACTTATATACAGATCTGGTGTAGCCTATGTGAACCTATACTAGCCTATCTCCTCAGCCTATACTTATATACAGATCTGGTGTAGCCTATGTGAGGCTATACTAGGCTATCTCCTCAGCCTATACTTATATACAGATCTGGTGTAGGCTATGTGAGCCTATACTAGGCTATCTCCTCAGCCTATACTTATATACAGATCTGGTGTAGCCTATGTGAGGCTATACTAGCCTATCTCCTCAGCCTATACTTATATACAGATCTGGTGTAGCCTGTGTGAGCCTATACTAGGCTATCTCCTCAGCCTATACTTATATACAGATCTGGTGTAGGCTATGTGAGCCTATACTAGGCTATCTCCTCAGCCTATACTTATATACAGATCTGGTGTAGCCCATGTGAGGCTATACTAGGCTATCTCCTCAGCCTATACTTATATACAGATCTTGTATAGCCTATGTGAGCCTATACTAGGCTAACTCCTCAGCCTATACTTATATACAGATCTTGTATAGCCTATGTGAGCCTATACTAGGCTAACTCCTCAGCCTATACTTATATACAGATCTTGTATAGCCTATGTGAGCCTATACTAGCCTATCTCCTCAGTCTATAGTTATATACAGATCTGGTGTAGCCTATGTGAGGCTATACTAGGCTATCTCCTCAGTCTATACTTAAATACAGATCTTGTATAGCCTATGTGAGCCTATACTAGCCTATCTCCTCAGTCTATAGTTATATACAGATCTGGTGTAGCCTATGTGAGGCTATACTAGGCTATCTCCTCAGTCTATACTTATATACAGATCTTGTATAGCCTATGTGAGCCTATACTAGGCTATCTCCTCAGTCTATACTTATATACAGATCTGGTATAGGCTATGTGAGCGTATACTAGCGTGTCTCCTCAGCCTATACTTATATACAGATCTTGTATAGCCTATGTGAGCCTATACTAGGCTATCTCCTCAGCCTATACTTATATACAGATCTGGTATAGGCTATGTGAGCCTATACTAGCCTATCTCCTCAGCCTATACTTATATACAGATCTGGTATAGGCTATGTGAGCGTATACTAGCCTGTCTCCTCAGCCTATACTTATCTACAGATCTGGTGTAGCCTATGTGAGCCTGTCTCCTCAGCCTATAATTATATACAGATCTGGTGTAGCCTATGTGAGCCTATACTAGCCTATCTCCTCAGCCTAAACTTATATACAGATCTTGTATAGCCTATGTGAGCCTATACTAGCCTATCTCCTCAGCCTAAACTTATATACAGATCTTGTATAGCCTATGTGAGCCTATACTTATATACAGATCTGGTATAGCCTATGTGAGCCTATACTAGGCTATCTCCTCAGCCTAAACTTATATACAGATCTTGTATAGCCTATGTGAGCCTATACTAGCCTATCTCCTCAGCCTATACTTATATACAGATCTGGTATAGCCTATGTGAGCCTATACTAGGCTATCTCCTCAGCCTATACTTGTATACAGATCTTGTATAGCCTATGTGAGCCTATACTAGCCTATCTCCTCAGCCTATACTAATATACAGATCTGGTATAGCCTATGTGAGCCTATACTTGTATACAGATCTTGTATAGCCTATGTGAGCCTATACTAGCCTGTCTCCTCAGCCTATACTGATATACAGATCTGGTATAGGCTATGTGAGCCTATACTAGCCTATCTCCTCAGCCTATACTTATATACAGATCTGGTATAGGCTATGTGAGTGTATACTAGCCTGTCTCCTCAGCCTATACTTATCTACAGATCTGGTGTAGCCTATGTGAGCCTATACTACACTATCTCCTCAGCCTATACTTATATACAGATCTGGTGTAGCCTATGTGAGCCTATACTAGCCTGTCTCCTCAGCCTATAATTATATACAGATCTGGTGTAGCCTATGTGAGCCTATACTAGGCTATCTCCTCAGCCTATACTTATATACAGATCTGGTGTAGCCTATGTGAGCCTATACTAGGCTATCTCCTGAGTCTATACTTATATACAGATCTGGTGTAGCCTATGTGAGCCTATACTTATATACAGATCTGGTGTAGCCTATCTCCACAGCCTATACTTATATACCGTTCTGGTGTAGCCTATGTGAGCCTATTCTAGCCTATCTCCACAGCCTATACTTATATACAGATCTGGTGTAGCCTATGTGAGCCTATACTAGCCTATCTCCTCAGCCTATACTTATATACAGATCTGGTGTAGCCTATGTGAGCCTATACTAGCCTATCTCCTCAGCCTATACTTATATACAGATCTGGTGTAGCCTATGTGAGCCTATACTAGGCTATCTCCTCAGCCTATGTGAGCCTATACTAGCCTATCTCCTCAGCCTATACTTATATACAGATCTGGTGTAGCCTATGTGAGCCTATACTAGCCTATCTCCTCAGCCTATACTTATATACAGATCTGGTGTAGCCTATGTGAGCCTATACTAGCATATCTCCTCAGCCTATACTTATATACAGATCTGGTATAGCCTATGTGAGCCTATACTAGCCTATCTCCTCAGCCTATACTTATATACAGATCTGGTGTAGCCTATGTGAGCCTATACTAGCCTATCTCCTCAGCCTATACTTATATACAGATCTGGTGTAGCCTATGTGAGCCTATACTAGGCTATCTCCTCAGCCTATACTTATATACAGATCTGGTATAGCCTATGTGAGCCTATACTAGGCTATCTCCTCAGCCTATAGTTATATACAGATCTGGTGTAGCCTATGTGAGCCTATACTAGCCTATCTCCTCAGTCTATACTTATATACAGATCTGGTGTAGCCTATGTGAGCCTATACTAGCCTATCTCCTCAGCCTATACTTATATACAGATCTGGTGTAGCCTATGTGAGCCTATACTAGCCTATCTCCTCAGCCTATACTTATATACAGATCTGGTGTAGCCTATGTGAGCCTATACTAGGCTATCTCCTCAGCCTATACTTATATACAGATCTGGTGTAGCCTATGTGAGCCTATACTAGGCTATCTCCTCAGCCTATACTTATATACAGATCTGGTATAGCCTATGTGAGCCTATACTAGGCTATCTCCTCAGCCTATACTTATATACAGATCTGGTACAACCTATGTGAGCCTATACTAGCCTATCTCCTCAGCCTATACTTATATACAGATCTGGTGTAGCCTATGTGAGCCTATACTAGCATATCTCCTCAGCCTATACATATATACAGATCTGGTATAGCCTATGTGAGCCTATACTAGGCTATCTCCTGAGTCTATACTTATATACAGATCTGGTATAACCTATGTGAGCCTATACTAGCCTATCTCCTCAGCCTATACTTATATACAGATCTGGTGTAGCCTATGTGAGCCTATACTAAGCCTATCTCCTCAGCCTATACTTATATACAGATCTGGTATAGCCTATGTGAGCCTATACTAGGCTATCTCCTCAGCCTATACTTATATACAGATCTGGTATAGCCTATGTGAGCCTATACTAGGCTAACTCCTCAGCCTATACTTATATACAGATCTGGTATAGGCTATGTGAGCGTATACTAGCCTGTCTCCTCAGCCTATACTTATCTACAGATCTGGTGTAGCCTATGTGAGCCTGTCTCCTCAGCCTATAATTATATACAGATCTGGTGTAGCCTATGTGAGCCTATACTAGCCTATCTCCTCAGCCTAAACTTATATACAGATCTTGTATAGCCTATGTGAGCCTATACTAGCCTATCTCCTCAGCCTAAACTTATATACAGATCTTGTATAGCCTATGTGAGCCTATACTTATATACAGATCTGGTATAGCCTATGTGAGCCTATACTAGGCTATCTCCTCAGCCTAAACTTATATACAGATCTTGTATAGCCTATGTGAGCCTATACTAGCCTATCTCCTCAGCCTATACTTATATACAGATCTGGTATAGCCTATGTGAGCCTATACTAGGCTATCTCCTCAGCCTATACTTGTATACAGATCTTGTATAGCCTATGTGAGCCTATACTAGCCTATCTCCTCAGCCTATACTAATATACAGATCTGGTATAGCCTATGTGAGCCTATACTTGTATACAGATCTTGTATAGCCTATGTGAGCCTATACTAGCCTGTCTCCTCAGCCTATACTGATATACAGATCTGGTATAGGCTATGTGAGCCTATACTAGCCTATCTCCTCAGCCTATACTTATATACAGATCTGGTATAGGCTATGTGAGTGTATACTAGCCTGTCTCCTCAGCCTATACTTATCTACAGATCTGGTGTAGCCTATGTGAGCCTATACTACACTATCTCCTCAGCCTATACTTATATACAGATCTGGTGTAGCCTATGTGAGCCTATACTAGCCTGTCTCCTCAGCCTATAATTATATACAGATCTGGTGTAGCCTATGTGAGCCTATACTAGGCTATCTCCTCAGCCTATACTTATATACAGATCTGGTGTAGCCTATGTGAGCCTATACTAGGCTATCTCCTGAGTCTATACTTATATACAGATCTGGTGTAGCCTATGTGAGCCTATACTTATATACAGATGTGGTGTAGCCTATCTCCACAGCCTATACTTATATACCGTTCTGGTGTAGCCTATGTGAGCCTATTCTAGCCTATCTCCACAGCCTATACTTATATACAGATCTGGTGTAGCCTATGTGAGCCTATACTAGCCTATCTCCTCAGCCTATACTTATATACAGATCTGGTGTAGCCTATGTGAGCCTATACTAGCCTATCTCCTCAGCCTATACTTATATACAGATCTGGTGTAGCCTATGTGAGCCTATACTAGGCTATCTCCTCAACCTATACTTATATACAGATCTGGTGTAGCCTATGTGAGCCTATACTAGGCTATCTCCTCAGCCTATGTGAGCCTATACTAGCCTATCTCCTCAGCCTATACTTATATACAGATCTGGTGTAGCCTATGTGAGCCTATACTAGCCTATCTCCTCAGCCTATACTTATATACAGATCTGGTGTAGCCTATGTGAGCCTATACTAGCATATCTCCTCAGCCTATACTTATATACAGATCTGGTATAGCCTATGTGAGCCTATACTAGCCTATCTCCTCAGCCTATACTTATATACAGATCTGGTGTAGCCTATGTGAGCCTATACTAGCCTATCTCCTCAGCCTATACTTATATACAGATCTGGTGTAGCCTATGTGAGCCTATACTAGGCTATCTCCTCAGCCTATACTTATATACAGATCTGGTATAGCCTATGTGAGCCTATACTAGGCTATCTCCTCAGCCTATAGTTATATACAGATCTGGTGTAGCCTATGTGAGCCTATACTAGCCTATCTCCTCAGTCTATACTTATATACAGATCTGGTGTAGCCTATGTGAGCCTATACTAGCCTATCTCCTCAGCCTATACTTATATACAGATCTGGTGTAGCCTATGTGAGCCTATACTAGCCTATCTCCTCAGCCTATACTTATATACAGATCTGGTGTAGCCTATGTGAGCCTATACTAGGCTATCTCCTCAGCCTATACTTATATACAGATCTGGTGTAGCCTATGTGAGCCTATACTAGGCTATCTCCTCAGCCTATACTTATATACAGATCTGGTATAGCCTATGTGAGCCTATACTAGGCTATCTCCTCAGCCTATACTTATATACAGATCTGGTACAACCTATGTGAGCCTATACTAGCCTATCTCCTCAGCCTATACTTATATACAGATCTGGTGTAGCCTATGTGAGCCTATACTAGCATATCTCCTCAGCCTATACATATATACAGATCTGGTATAGCCTATGTGAGCCTATACTAGGCTATCTCCTGAGTCTATACTTATATACAGATCTGGTATAACCTATGTGAGCCTATACTAGCCTATCTCCTCAGCCTATACTTATATACAGATCTGGTGTAGCCTATGTGAGCCTATACTAAGCCTATCTCCTCAGCCTATACTTATATACAGATCTGGTATAGCCTATGTGAGCCTATACTAGGCTATCTCCTCAGCCTATACTTATATACAGATCTGGTATAGCCTATGTGAGCCTATACTAGGCTAACTCCTCAGCCTATACTTATATACAGATCTGGTATAGCCTATGTGAGCCTATACTAGCCTATCTCCTCAGCCTATACTTATATACAGATCTGGTATAGCCTATGTGAGCGTATACTAGCCTGTCTCCTCAGCCTATACTTATCTACAGATCTGGTGTAGCCTATGTGAGCCTATACTACACTATCTCCTCAGCCTATACTTATATACAGATCTGGTGTAGCCTATGTGAGCCTATACTAGCCTGTCTCCTCAGCCTATACTTATATACAGATCTGGTGTAGCCTATGTGAGCCTATAATAGGCTATCTCCTGAGTCTATACTTATATACAGATCTGGTGTAGCCTATGTGAGCCTATACTTATATACAGATCTGGTGTAGCCTATCTCCACAGCCTATACTTATATACCGTTCTGGTGTAGCCTATGTGAGCCTATTCTAGCCTATCTCCACAGCCTATACTTATATACAGATCTGGTGTAGCCTATGTGAGCCTATACTAGCCTATCTCCTCAGCCTATACTTATATACAGATCTGGTGTAGCCTATGTGAGCCTATACTAGCCTATCTCCTCAGCCTATACTTATATACAGATCTGGTGTAGCCTATGTGAGCCTATACTAGCCTATCTCCTCAGCCTATACTTATATACAGATCTGGTGTAGCCTATGTGAGCCTATACTAGGCTATCTCCTCAACCTATTCTTATATACAGATCTGGTGTAGCCTATGTGAGCCTATAGTAGGCTATCTCCTCAGCCTATGTGAGCCTATACTAGCCTATCTCCTCAGCCTATACTTATATACAGATCTGGTATAACCTATGTGAGCCTATACTAGCCTATCTCATCAGCCTATAGCTATATACAGATCTGCTGTAGCTTATACTAGCCTATCTCCTCAGTCTATACTTACATACAGATCTGGTGTAGCCTATACTAGCCTATCTCCTCAGTCTATACCTATATACAGAATTGGTGTAGCCTATCTCCTCAGCCTATACTTATATACAGATCTGGTGTAGCCTATGTGCGCCTATACTTGGCTATCTCCTCAGCCAATACTTATATACAGATCTGGTGTAGCCTATGTGAACCTATACTAGCCTATCTCCTCAGCCTATACTTATATACAGATCTGGTGTAGCCTATGTGAGGCTATACTAGGCTATCTCCTCAGCCTATACTTATATACAGATCTTGTATAGCCTATGTGAGCCTATACTAGCCTATCTCCTCAGTCTATAGTTATATACAGATCTGGTGTAGCCTATGTGAGGCTATACTAGGCTATCTCCTCAGTCTATACTTAAATACAGATCTTGTATAGCCTATGTGAGCCTATACTAGCCTATCTCCTCAGTCTATAGTTATATACAGATCTGGTGTAGCCTATGTGAGGCTATACTAGGCTATCTCCTCAGTCTATACTTATATACAGATCTTGTATAGCCTATGTGAGCCTATACTAGGCTATCTCCTCAGTCTATACTTATATACAGATCTGGTATAGGCTATGTGAGCGTATACTAGCGTGTCTCCTCAGCCTATACTTATATACAGATCTTGTATAGCCTATGTGAGCCTATACTAGGCTATCTCCTCAGCCTATACTTATATACAGATCTGGTATAGGCTATGTGAGCCTATACTAGCCTATCTCCTCAGCCTATACTTATATACAGATCTGGTATAGGCTATGTGAGCGTATACTAGCCTGTCTCCTCAGCCTATACTTATCTACAGATCTGGTGTAGCCTATGTGAGCCTGTCTCCTCAGCCTATAATTATATACAGATCTGGTGTAGCCTATGTGAGCCTATACTAGCCTATCTCCTCAGCCTAAACTTATATACAGATCTTGTATAGCCTATGTGAGCCTATACTAGCCTATCTCCTCAGCCTAAACTTATATACAGATCTTGTATAGCCTATGTGAGCCTATACTTATATACAGATCTGGTATAGCCTATGTGAGCCTATACTAGGCTATCTCCTCAGCCTAAACTTATATACAGATCTTGTATAGCCTATGTGAGCCTATACTAGCCTATCTCCTCAGCCTATACTTATATACAGATCTGGTATAGCCTATGTGAGCCTATACTAGGCTATCTCCTCAGCCTATACTTGTATACAGATCTTGTATAGCCTATGTGAGCCTATACTAGCCTATCTCCTCAGCCTATACTAATATACAGATCTGGTATAGCCTATGTGAGCCTATACTTGTATACAGATCTTGTATAGCCTATGTGAGCCTATACTAGCCTGTCTCCTCAGCCTATACTGATATACAGATCTGGTATAGGCTATGTGAGCCTATACTAGCCTATCTCCTCAGCCTATACTTATATACAGATCTGGTATAGGCTATGTGAGTGTATACTAGCCTGTCTCCTCAGCCTATACTTATCTACAGATCTGGTGTAGCCTATGTGAGCCTATACTACACTATCTCCTCAGCCTATACTTATATACAGATCTGGTGTAGCCTATGTGAGCCTATACTAGCCTGTCTCCTCAGCCTATAATTATATACAGATCTGGTGTAGCCTATGTGAGCCTATACTAGGCTATCTCCTCAGCCTATACTTATATACAGATCTGGTGTAGCCTATGTGAGCCTATACTAGGCTATCTCCTGAGTCTATACTTATATACAGATCTGGTGTAGCCTATGTGAGCCTATACTTATATACAGATCTGGTGTAGCCTATCTCCACAGCCTATACTTATATACCGTTCTGGTGTAGCCTATGTGAGCCTATTCTAGCCTATCTCCACAGCCTATACTTATATACAGATCTGGTGTAGCCTATGTGAACCTATACTAGCCTATCTCCTCAGCCTATACTTATATACAGATCTGGTGTAGCCTATGTGAGCCTATACTAGCCTATCTCCTCAGCCTATACTTATATACAGATCTGGTGTAGCCTATGTGAGCCTATACTAGGCTATCTCCTCAACCTATACTTATATACAGATCTGGTGTAGCCTATGTGAGCCTATACTAGGCTATCTCCTCAGCCTATGTGAGCCTATACTAGCCTATCTCCTCAGCCTATACTTATATACAGATCTGGTGTAGCCTATGTGAGCCTATACTAGCCTATCTCCTCAGCCTATACTTATATACAGATCTGGTGTAGCCTATGTGAGCCTATACTAGCATATCTCCTCAGCCTATACTTATATACAGATCTGGTATAGCCTATGTGAGCCTATACTAGCCTATCTCCTCAGCCTATACTTATATACAGATCTGGTGTAGCCTATGTGAGCCTATACTAGCCTATCTCCTCAGCCTATACTTATATACAGATCTGGTGTAGCCTATGTGAGCCTATACTAGGCTATCTCCTCAGCCTATACTTATATACAGATCTGGTATAGCCTATGTGAGCCTATACTAGGCTATCTCCTCAGCCTATAGTTATATACAGATCTGGTGTAGCCTATGTGAGCCTATACTAGCCTATCTCCTCAGTCTATACTTATATACAGATCTGGTGTAGCCTATGTGAGCCTATACTAGCCTATCTCCTCAGCCTATACTTATATACAGATCTGGTGTAGCCTATGTGAGCCTATACTAGCCTATCTCCTCAGCCTATACTTATATACAGATCTGGTGTAGCCTATGTGAGCCTATACTAGGCTATCTCCTCAGCCTATACTTATATACAGATCTGGTGTAGCCTATGTGAGCCTATACTAGGCTATCTCCTCAGCCTATACTTATATACAGATCTGGTATAGCCTATGTGAGCCTATACTAGGCTATCTCCTCAGCCTATACTTATATACAGATCTGGTACAACCTATGTGAGCCTATACTAGCCTATCTCCTCAGCCTATACTTATATACAGATCTGGTGTAGCCTATGTGAGCCTATACTAGCATATCTCCTCAGCCTATACATATATACAGATCTGGTATAGCCTATGTGAGCCTATACTAGGCTATCTCCTGAGTCTATACTTATATACAGATCTGGTATAACCTATGTGAGCCTATACTAGCCTATCTCCTCAGCCTATACTTATATACAGATCTGGTGTAGCCTATGTGAGCCTATACTAAGCCTATCTCCTCAGCCTATACTTATATACAGATCTGGTATAGCCTATGTGAGCCTATACTAGGCTATCTCCTCAGCCTATACTTATATACAGATCTGGTATAGCCTATGTGAGCCTATACTAGGCTAACTCCTCAGCCTATACTTATATACAGATCTGGTATAGGCTATGTGAGCGTATACTAGCCTGTCTCCTCAGCCTATACTTATCTACAGATCTGGTGTAGCCTATGTGAGCCTGTCTCCTCAGCCTATAATTATATACAGATCTGGTGTAGCCTATGTGAGCCTATACTAGCCTATCTCCTCAGCCTAAACTTATATACAGATCTTGTATAGCCTATGTGAGCCTATACTAGCCTATCTCCTCAGCCTATACATATATACAGATCTGGTATAGCCTATGTGAGCCTATACTAGGCTATCTCCTGAGTCTATACTTATATACAGATCTGGTATAACCTATGTGAGCCTATACTAGCCTATCTCCTCAGCCTATACTTATATACAGATCTGGTGTAGCCTATGTGAGCCTATACTAAGCCTATCTCCTCAGCCTATACTTATATACAGATCTGGTATAGCCTATGTGAGCCTATACTAGGCTATCTCCTCAGCCTATACTTATATACAGATCTGGTATAGCCTATGTGAGCCTATACTAGGCTAACTCCTCAGCCTATACTTATATACAGATCTGGTATAGCCTATGTGAGCCTATACTAGCCTATCTCCTCAGCCTATACTTATATACAGATCTGGTATAGCCTATGTGAGCGTATACTAGCCTGTCTCCTCAGCCTATACTTATCTACAGATCTGGTGTAGCCTATGTGAGCCTATACTACACTATCTCCTCAGCCTATACTTATATACAGATCTGGTGTAGCCTATGTGAGCCTATACTAGCCTGTCTCCTCAGCCTATACTTATATACAGATCTGGTGTAGCCTATGTGAGCCTATAATAGGCTATCTCCTGAGTCTATACTTATATACAGATCTGGTGTAGCCTATGTGAGCCTATACTTATATACAGATCTGGTGTAGCCTATCTCCACAGCCTATACTTATATACCGTTCTGGTGTAGCCTATGTGAGCCTATTCTAGCCTATCTCCACAGCCTATACTTATATACAGATCTGGTGTAGCCTATGTGAGCCTATACTAGCCTATCTCCTCAGCCTATACTTATATACAGATCTGGTGTAGCCTATGTGAGCCTATACTAGCCTATCTCCTCAGCCTATACTTATATACAGATCTGGTGTAGCCTATGTGAGCCTTTACTAGCCTATCTCCTCAGCCTATACTTATATACAGATCTGGTGTAGCCTATGTGAGCCTATACTAGGCTATCTCCTCAACCTATTCTTATATACAGATCTGGTGTAGCCTATGTGAGCCTATAGTAGGCTATCTCCTCAGCCTATGTGAGCCTATACTAGCCTATCTCCTCAGCCTATACTTATATACAGATCTGGTATAACCTATGTGAGCCTATACTAGCCTATCTCATCAGCCTATAGCTATATACAGATCTGCTGTAGCTTATACTAGCCTATCTCCTCAGTCTATACTTACATACAGATCTGGTGTAGCCTATACTAGCCTATCTCCTCAGTCTATACCTATATACAGAATTGGTGTAGCCTATCTCCTCAGCCTATACTTATATACAGATCTGGTGTAGCCTATGTGCGCCTATACTTGGCTATCTCCTCAGCCAATACTTATATACAGATCTGGTGTAGCCTATGTGAACCTATACTAGCCTATCTCCTCAGCCTATACTTATATACAGATCTGGTGTAGCCTATGTGAGGCTATACTAGGCTATCTCCTCAGCCTATACTTATATACAGATCTTGTATAGCCTATGTGAGCCTATACTAGCCTATCTCCTCAGTCTATAGTTATATACAGATCTGGTGTAGCCTATGTGAGGCTATACTAGGCTATCTCCTCAGTCTATACTTAAATACAGATCTTGTATAGCCTATGTGAGCCTATACTAGCCTATCTCCTCAGTCTATAGTTATATACAGATCTGGTATAGGCTATGTGAGCCTATACTAGGCTATCTCCTCAGCCTATACTTATATACAGATCTGGTATAGCCTATGTGAGCCTATACTAGGCTAACTCCTCAGCCTATACTTATATACAGATCTGGTACAACCTATGTGAGCCTATACTAGCCTATCTCCTCAGCCTATACTTATATACAGATCTGGTGTAGCCTATGTGAGCCTATACTAGCATATCTCCTCAGCCTATACATATATACAGATCTGGTATAGCCTATGTGAGCCTATACTAGGCTATCTCCTGAGTCTATACTTATATACAGATCTGGTGTAGCCTATGTGAGCCTATACTTATATACAGATCTGGTGTAGCCTATCTCCACAGCCTATACTTATATACCGTTCTGGTGTAGCCTATGTGAGCCTATTCTAGCCTATCTCCACAGCCTATACTTATATACAGATCTGGTGTAGCCTATGTGAGCCTATACTAGCCTATCTCCTCAGCCTATACTTATATACAGATCTGGTGTAGCCTATGTGAGCCTATACTAGGCTATCTCCTCAACCTATTCTTATATACAGATCTGGTGTAGCCTATGTGAGCCTATAGTAGGCTATCTCCTCAGCCTATGTGAGCCTATACTAGCCTATCTCCTCAGCCTATACTTATATACAGATCTGGTATAACCTATGTGAGCCTATACTAGCCTATCTCATCAGCCTATAGCTATATACAGATCTGCTGTAGCTTATACTAGCCTATCTCCTCAGTCTATACTTACATACAGATCTGGTGTAGCCTATACTAGCCTATCTCCTCAGTCTATACCTATATACAGAATTGGTGTAGCCTATCTCCTCAGCCTATACTTATATACAGATCTGGTGTAGCCTATGTGCGCCTATACTTGGCTATCTCCTCAGCCAATACTTATATACAGATCTGGTGTAGCCTATGTGAACCTATACTAGCCTATCTCCTCAGCCTATACTTATATACAGATCTGGTGTAGCCTATGTGAGGCTATACTAGGCTATCTCCTCAGCCTATACTTATATACAGATCTTGTATAGCCTATGTGAGCCTATACTAGCCTATCTCCTCAGTCTATAGTTATATACAGATCTGGTGTAGCCTATGTGAGGCTATACTAGGCTATCTCCTCAGTCTATACTTAAATACAGATCTTGTATAGCCTATGTGAGCCTATACTAGCCTATCTCCTCAGTCTATAGTTATATACAGATCTGGTGTAGCCTATGTGAGGCTATACTAGGCTATCTCCTCAGTCTATACTTATATACAGATCTTGTATAGCCTATGTGAGCCTATACTAGGCTATCTCCTCAGTCTATACTTATATACAGATCTGGTATAGGCTATGTGAGCGTATACTAGCGTGTCTCCTCAGCCTATACTTATATACAGATCTTGTATAGCCTATGTGAGCCTATACTAGGCTATCTCCTCAGCCTATACTTATATACAGATCTGGTATAGGCTATGTGAGCCTATACTAGCCTATCTCCTCAGCCTATACTTATATACAGATCTGGTATAGGCTATGTGAGCGTATACTAGCCTGTCTCCTCAGCCTATACTTATCTACAGATCTGGTGTAGCCTATGTGAGCCTGTCTCCTCAGCCTATAATTATATACAGATCTGGTGTAGCCTATGTGAGCCTATACTAGCCTATCTCCTCAGCCTAAACTTATATACAGATCTTGTATAGCCTATGTGAGCCTATACTAGCCTATCTCCTCAGCCTAAACTTATATACAGATCTTGTATAGCCTATGTGAGCCTATACTTATATACAGATCTGGTATAGCCTATGTGAGCCTATACTAGGCTATCTCCTCAGCCTAAACTTATATACAGATCTTGTATAGCCTATGTGAGCCTATACTAGCCTATCTCCTCAGCCTATACTTATATACAGATCTGGTATAGCCTATGTGAGCCTATACTAGGCTATCTCCTCAGCCTATACTTGTATACAGATCTTGTATAGCCTATGTGAGCCTATACTAGCCTATCTCCTCAGCCTATACTAATATACAGATCTGGTATAGCCTATGTGAGCCTATACTTGTATACAGATCTTGTATAGCCTATGTGAGCCTATACTAGCCTGTCTCCTCAGCCTATACTGATATACAGATCTGGTATAGGCTATGTGAGCCTATACTAGCCTATCTCCTCAGCCTATACTTATATACAGATCTGGTATAGGCTATGTGAGTGTATACTAGCCTGTCTCCTCAGCCTATACTTATCTACAGATCTGGTGTAGCCTATGTGAGCCTATACTACACTATCTCCTCAGCCTATACTTATATACAGATCTGGTGTAGCCTATGTGAGCCTATACTAGCCTGTCTCCTCAGCCTATAATTATATACAGATCTGGTGTAGCCTATGTGAGCCTATACTAGGCTATCTCCTCAGCCTATACTTATATACAGATCTGGTGTAGCCTATGTGAGCCTCCCCCCAGGGGGACCTACTACGGTAGGTCCGGGTTTGGCGCACCCGGGGCCCCGAGCCAACTGACTCCCTCGGTGTGGGCTCCTCTTCGTGGTGAGGGAGTCAGTCAAATCGCCCACCCACGTGTAGGCCGTGCGTGGAGACCCGTGTCGGTGGAAAGGTTTATCCTGGTGGTTGAGGGGTGCGTATCTGAGCTCGGGACAGTTTTTTCTGAATCTGGGGAGGGTGCGCATTTCCGATACACTGCTTTGGTTTCTGCTTCACCTAAACGGGAGGCTAGGGACTAACCCACCCCTAGTCAATCGGCCAGGACTAGGTATTGCACCGAACTCCAGGGTGAGTGGGACGGCGAGCCCGCTATATCCCCTGTGTAGCCCTGTCATCCCAGTGGGATGACCCCTTGTTGGGCTCCGTGGTGGGTGGGGAGCACTGGGGGATGAAATTTATAGCCTTTTTTCTATGGCACACCAAAACATTAAAAGAAAACGACAGGTTAACGATGAAAAAGAGGTATGCGTAGCGTCCACAGCTCGTTACCTAGTAATCAATAGGACGGAAGAGGGACAGTCTTTTTTGAAGGTGAACCCGTTTGTCATCCAATTAGGTCTAGATAAAATAGCCGGTCCAGTCAAGTCATGTACCCGTATTCGATCAGGATCACTACTTGTTGAAACTTACACGTCCACCCAGTTCGACAAGTTGCTGAAGGCAAAACTACTCCACGGATACCCGATCCGTGTCGAGAAGCACCGGAGCCTTAACTCTTCCAAGGGCGTCATTACCACCCACTTGTTGGACGGTATGCCGGAGGAAGAGATTCAGGGTTACCTGGCTGATCAGGGAGTAACCTCTGTTTCTCGAGTCCGAACAAAGCGTGACGGAGCGCTAGTAGATACCCGTACGCTTTTTCTTACCTTTGACCGACTCGATCTCCCTCCGAAGATAAAGGCTGGCTATGAGGTCATTAACGTTCGACCGTATATCCCCCGCCCTATGCGGTGTTTCCAATGCCAACGATATGGCCATACTCAGACCTCTTGTAAAACCTCTGTTCCTGTTTGTGTCACCTGTGGCAAAGATGCCCACGAAGGAGCGTGTCCATCTGCTCCTAGCTGTGTTAACTGTAGAGGTGCCCATCCGGCGACTTCCCGCGATTGTCCACGTTACCTGGACGAGAAGGCTATTCAAGAGCTGCGGGTCAAAGAGCGCTTATCGTTCTCTGAGGCCCGCAAACGCCACCTTGCTCGGCAGCCGTCGATACTCAAATTTGGTACTTTTAGTTCAGTAGTGTCCACCCCAGTACCAAAGCGGGATGTAGGTACTCAAACCTCCCCTATAGCCAGCACCACCAACACACCTTCTCGTGCACCATCCACAGCTACAGCCTCAACCAGTACCAGCTCCAAGACTAAACCTACTAGCCCTCAAACCCGTAAGTTCCGAATTGAACCTAAACGCAGTGACTTTCTCAAAGACCCAACGACCTCTGCCAGTGGGAAGTGTGCTCTTCCTGCCACTTCCCCCTCTCCTCCCCGGCGCTCATGCTCTCAGGACACCAGAGGGCGTAGTCGGGTGCCACGGGTCTCACCAACTCCCGTTACCGTAGGCAACCGGTACACAGTCCTATCTTCTGCTACTGGTGACACAGAGCCTCTTCCGTCCGAAGAGCCCATGGAGCAAGAACCACCTGCTCCAAAGAGCCCTAGCCCCACGCGCTGCCAGAAGGGCAAATTAAAGCGCCAACCGTCGGTCAAGTGACCCTAGACGACAGCTTATCCCATTTGTCCTAGGATGTCCATTATTCAATGGAATATACGTGGCATACGTGCGCGTAGAGCTGACTTAACATCAATTTGTAATTCGCTGTTCCCTACTATTCTGTGCCTGCAGGAGACCAAGCTTCGCCAGCAAGACTCTTTCACGTTTTCTGGGTTTATTCCGGTGCGTTATGACCTCCCACCGGAACCCGGTACTCCTGCACATGGAGGTGTCATGCTCCTCGTTCGCAACGACGTTTTTTACCAGCCAGTCATGCTCACCACTCCATTGCAAGCTGTTGCTGTTACTCTGAGATTACCTGGCTTTTCTTTTACTCTCTGTTCCCTTTATCTACCGCCTTGCTCCCCCTTCGCTATAGGGGACCTGTCCCATCTAGTGTCCCAGCTCCCAACACCCTATCTTCTCTTGGGAGACTTTAATGCCCACCACCCTCTTTGGGGTTCACCTCGGGCGTGCGCAAGGGGGACCGTCCTAGTCGATTTTTTCACACAGAAATCTCTGTCTCTTCTAAACACTGGTGAACCTACTTTCCTTTCTGATTCTACTGGCACTCTCTCCCACCTGGACCTCTCAATTTGCTCAGCTCAGCTTGCACATCGTTTTGAGTGGAACGTCGTCTCTGACACCTTCTCCAGCGACCATTTTCCATGTAGTATCAGCTTCCTGTCGCACCACGTATCTTCGCCACGTGTACCATCCTGGCGACTGAACAGAGCGAACTGGCCCCTTTATACTCGTTTGGCTGTTTTTGACGATCGCTTCTTCGCAGACATTGACCAGATGGTGGCCCACCTCACATCCGTCGTTGTTGCCGCGGCCGAGCGTGCCATACCTCGGTCGTCTGGGCACCCGAGACGTTTGCCGGTCCCTTGGTGGACCGACGAATGCCGAGAGGCCGTTCGTGCGCGACGGGCGGCTTTGAGGGTGTTTCGGCGCCACCCTACACTTGAGAATCTGGTCGCTTTTAAGCGATCTCGCGCCAGAGCTCGTCGCATCATCCAGGCGAGTAAGAGGACATCCTGGCTCCGTTTTGTTGAGTCATTTAATCCATCCACGCCCTCGTCTGTCGTTTGGGATAAGCTTCGCCGTGTGGCCGGCAAAGCTTTGTCGGTTACCGTACCTGGCCTACGGATCCAGAACACCACCATTGTTTGCCCTAGAGCTGTCGCTGACACTCTGGGCAACGCCTTTGCTGATGTGTCAGGCTCCTCACACTACCACCCGGATTTTCTACCCATCAAAAATAGCGTGGAATCTCATAACCTTTGCTTTAACTCTACCAACCGGGAGAGTTACAACGCCTTTTTCACCATGCCGGAGTTGGAGCGGGCCTTGGGCTCCTCCAAACCCTCCGCTCCTGGGCCGGATGGTGTCCATCTTTTAATGTTGCAGCACCTGTCATCAGCTGGCAAACTCTTCCTCTTAGATGTATATAACCGTATGTGGCGTACAGCAGCATTTCCATGTGCTTGGCGCGAAGCCACCATCGTCCCGATTTTAAAACCTGGGAAGGATCGCCATCTACCTTCCAGCTATCGTCCGATCTCCCTCACCAGTGTGATCTGCAAGGTGATGGAGCGCATGATCAACGGACGATTGACGTGGTGGCTTGAATCCCAACATTTGCTGTCCAATGTTCAGGGCGGTTTTCGTCGCTTCCGTTCAACGGTCGACCATTTAGTCTCACTATCCACGCACATCATGGACGGTTTTCTGAGGAAGAGCCAAACGGTTGCTGTATTTTTCGATCTAGAGAAGGCCTATGACACGTGCTGGAGGTATGGCATTCTTCGCACCCTCCATAGATGGGGCATTCGTGGCCGACTGCCCCTTTTTATTCGGGAGTTCATTCGGGATAGAGTCTTTCGCGTACGGGTGGGTTCAGTTTTATCTCGTGTTTTTAATCAAGAGAACGGAGTACCGCAGGGCTCGGTACTCAGCGTCACACTATTTGCTATTGCCATCAATCCCATTGTGGAGTGCGTTCCTGCTGGTGTGTCATCTTCCTTGTTTGTGGATGACTTCGCCATTTACTCTAATTCTCGGCGGACTCATCTTCTTGAGCGGCGCCTCCAACTCTGTCTTGATCGCCTCTTTATTTGGAGTGTGGAAAACGGCTTTAGGTTCTCCGCCGAGAAGACCGTCTGCGTGAACTTCTGGCGCCGGAAGGTCTTTCGCCCGCCTTCTCTTCACCTCGGTCCAGATGTTCTCCCTTTTGCAGACGAGGCGAAATTTTTGGGATTGGTGTTTGACAGGAAGCTTAGCTGGTCCTCTCATATATCATATCTGAAGGCCAGATGTGACCGTTCTCTTAGTGTTTTACGTGTTTTAAGTGGCACATCATGGGGAGCTGATCGGACTGTTCTTTTAAGATTATATCGTTCTTTGGTCCGATCTAAACTTGATTACGGTTGTATTGTGTATTCATCAGCTCGGCCGTCCGTTTTAAAACGTCTTGATCCCATTCATCACCGTGGTATACGACTGAGCATTGGCGCCTTTCCTACAAGCCCGGTTCTCAGCCTATGTGCGGAAGCTGCGGAACCCCCGCTTTCTTATCGGCGGGATGTTCTTCTCTGCAACTACGCTTGCAGACTTTCTAGTCTGCCAGAACACCCGTCTTTTAGTTCGTTTTTTAATGATACTTTGGACCGCCAATACTCATCGAGCTCCCTGGCCCTGCTCCCTCCTGGCGTTCGATTTCGTTTATTGCTTCGGCTGTTGGACGTAGATTTACCGGCGACATATCCCAAGGGAGAAACCCGATTTCCCCCGTGGCTTCGTCCGGTGACGCACATTGACCTAGGTTTGCTGTCCATGCCGAAGTCGTCGACGCCAGATTCAGTTCTTCGTTCGGCCTTTTTACACGTGCAGGCGCAGTTAGGACCCGGTACTTTTATTTACACTGATGGCTCCAAGGACGATCGGGGAGTAGGATGTGCTTTTATTCATGGCCGCGAGAGTTTTAGATTTCGTCTTTTACCGCAGTGCTCGATTTTTACGGCAGAGCTTTTTAGTATTTACCAAGCTCTTTTATATGTTCATCGGCAGGCCTTCCGGCGCTGCATTATTTGTTCTGATTCTTTAAGTGCTCTTGAAAGCCTACGGACGCTGTACAGTTACCATCCCTTGGTGCAGCGTGTCCAGGACTACCTTCATGCCCTCGCCAGTGCTGGCACTATCGTCTCCTTTGTGTGGGTACCTGGACACGTAGGCTTGCAGGGAAATGAGGCTGCCGATTCTGCGGCAAAGGCAGCAGTTTTAGCACCCAGGATTTTTAGCTCTTCCGTTCCCTCTGACGATTTTGGCGCCTTTTTACGTCAGGCCCTCCTCTCACGGTGGAGTGGTACCTGGCATGATGTTCAGGGGAATAAACTTCGGGAGGTGAAATCGCTCCCTGTTACCTGGAGGACTTCCTCGCGTGCCTCCCGCCGCGAGGAAGTGATTTTAGCTAGATTGCGTATCGGGCACTGCCGTTTTAGCCATGGTCACCTTTTATCCTCTGACGCTGCACCACTCTGTGCTCATTGTCATGAGCCTCTGACGGTGCGGCATGTTTTAATTCAGTGTCAGCATTCAAGCCAGCTCCGTGACTCACTGGGCCTGCCAGCCACCCTGGCTGAGGTGCTGGCAGACAATACAGGTGCTGTGGAGCGTGTGTTACGTTTTATGCGTTTCAGCGGAATGTGCTCTCGTGTATGACTGATACGGATCATTTGTGTTTTTATATTTGGGTGATGATGCGAGATTTTATCAATTAATGTGATCCTGCGCTTCCGTTTTCGCTAAATGTGCAGTTGCTGACACTATTGGTGACGGTTTTAATGTTTTTATTGTTTTTAGTTGTAGACGTGATTGTCTAGTTTTTACTTTTTAATGCTTTTAGTGTTGTTTGGGCGCTAATGACCATAGCAGTTGAGCGCCCTAAAGCCATATTCATTCATTCTATGTGAGCCTATACTAGGCTATCTCCTGAGTCTATACTTATATACAGATCTGGTGTAGCCTATGTGAGCCTATACTTATATACAGATCTGGTGTAGCCTATCTCCACAGCCTATACTTATATACCGTTCTGGTGTAGCCTATGTGAGCCTATTCTAGCCTATCTCCACAGCCTATACTTATATACAGATCTGGTGTAGCCTATGTGAGCCTATACTAGCCTATCTCCTCAGCCTATACTTATATACAGATCTGGTGTAGCCTATGTGAGCCTATACTAGCCTATCTCCTCAGCCTATACTTATATACAGATCTGGTGTAGCCTATGTGAGCCTATACTAGGCTATCTCCTCAACCTATACTTATATACAGATCTGGTGTAGCCTATGTGAGCCTATACTAGGCTATCTCCTCAGCCTATGTGAGCCTATACTAGCCTATCTCCTCAGCCTATACTTATATACAGATCTGGTGTAGCCTATGTGAGCCTATACTAGCCTATCTCCTCAGCCTATACTTATATACAGATCTGGTGTAGCCTATGTGAGCCTATACTAGCATATCTCCTCAGCCTATACTTATATACAGATCTGGTATAGCCTATGTGAGCCTATACTAGCCTATCTCCTCAGCCTATACTTATATACAGATCTGGTGTAGCCTATGTGAGCCTATACTAGCCTATCTCCTCAGCCTATACTTATATACAGATCTGGTGTAGCCTATGTGAGCCTATACTAGGCTATCTCCTCAGCCTATACTTATATACAGATCTGGTATAGCCTATGTGAGCCTATACTAGGCTATCTCCTCAGCCTATAGTTATATACAGATCTGGTGTAGCCTATGTGAGCCTATACTAGCCTATCTCCTCAGTCTATACTTATATACAGATCTGGTGTAGCCTATGTGAGCCTATACTAGCCTATCTCCTCAGCCTATACTTATATACAGATCTGGTGTAGCCTATGTGAGCCTATACTAGCCTATCTCCTCAGCCTATACTTATATACAGATCTGGTGTAGCCTATGTGAGCCTATACTAGGCTATCTCCTCAGCCTATACTTATATACAGATCTGGTGTAGCCTATGTGAGCCTATACTAGGCTATCTCCTCAGCCTATACTTATATACAGATCTGGTATAGCCTATGTGAGCCTATACTAGGCTATCTCCTCAGCCTATACTTATATACAGATCTGGTACAACCTATGTGAGCCTATACTAGCCTATCTCCTCAGCCTATACTTATATACAGATCTGGTGTAGCCTATGTGAGCCTATACTAGCATATCTCCTCAGCCTATACATATATACAGATCTGGTATAGCCTATGTGAGCCTATACTAGGCTATCTCCTGAGTCTATACTTATATACAGATCTGGTATAACCTATGTGAGCCTATACTAGCCTATCTCCTCAGCCTATACTTATATACAGATCTGGTGTAGCCTATGTGAGCCTATACTAAGCCTATCTCCTCAGCCTATACTTATATACAGATCTGGTATAGCCTATGTGAGCCTATACTAGGCTATCTCCTCAGCCTATACTTATATACAGATCTGGTATAGCCTATGTGAGCCTATACTAGGCTAACTCCTCAGCCTATACTTATATACAGATCTGGTATAGGCTATGTGAGCGTATACTAGCCTGTCTCCTCAGCCTATACTTATCTACAGATCTGGTGTAGCCTATGTGAGCCTGTCTCCTCAGCCTATAATTATGTACAGATCTGGTGTAGCCTATGTGAGCCTATACTAGCCTATCTCCTCAGCCTAAACTTATATACAGATCTTGTATAGCCTATGTGAGCCTATACTAGCCTATCTCCTCAGCCTAAACTTATATACAGATCTTGTATAGCCTATGTGAGCCTATACTTATATACAGATCTGGTATAGCCTATGTGAGCCTATACTAGGCTATCTCCTCAGCCTAAACTTATATACAGATCTTGTATAGCCTATGTGAGCCTATACTAGCCTATCTCCTCAGCCTATACTTATATACAGATCTGGTATAGCCTATGTGAGCCTATACTAGGCTATCTCCTCAGCCTATACTTGTATACAGATCTTGTATAGCCTATGTGAGCCTATACTAGCCTATCTCCTCAGCCTATACTAATATACAGATCTGGTATAGCCTATGTGAGCCTATACTTGTATACAGATCTTGTATAGCCTATGTGAGCCTATACTAGCCTGTCTCCTCAGCCTATACTGATATACAGATCTGGTATAGGCTATGTGAGCCTATACTAGCCTATCTCCTCAGCCTATACTTATATACAGATCTGGTATAGGCTATGTGAGTGTATACTAGCCTGTCTCCTCAGCCTATACTTATCTACAGATCTGGTGTAGCCTATGTGAGCCTATACTACACTATCTCCTCAGCCTATACTTATATACAGATCTGGTGTAGCCTATGTGAGCCTATACTAGCCTGTCTCCTCAGCCTATAATTATATACAGATCTGGTGTAGCCTATGTGAGCCTATACTAGGCTATCTCCTCAGCCTATACTTATATACAGATCTGGTGTAGCCTATGTGAGCCTATACTAGGCTATCTCCTGAGTCTATACTTATATACAGATCTGGTGTAGCCTATGTGAGCCTATACTTATATACAGATGTGGTGTAGCCTATCTCCACAGCCTATACTTATATACCGTTCTGGTGTAGCCTATGTGAGCCTATTCTAGCCTATCTCCACAGCCTATACTTATATACAGATCTGGTGTAGCCTATGTGAGCCTATACTAGCCTATCTCCTCAGCCTATACTTATATACAGATCTGGTGTAGCCTATGTGAGCCTATACTAGCCTATCTCCTCAGCCTATACTTATATACAGATCTGGTGTAGCCTATGTGAGCCTATACTAGGCTATCTCCTCAACCTATACTTATATACAGATCTGGTGTAGCCTATGTGAGCCTATACTAGGCTATCTCCTCAGCCTATGTGAGCCTATACTAGCCTATCTCCTCAGCCTATACTTATATACAGATCTGGTGTAGCCTATGTGAGCCTATACTAGCCTATCTCCTCAGCCTATACTTATATACAGATCTGGTGTAGCCTATGTGAGCCTATACTAGCATATCTCCTCAGCCTATACTTATATACAGATCTGGTATAGCCTATGTGAGCCTATACTAGCCTATCTCCTCAGCCTATACTTATATACAGATCTGGTGTAGCCTATGTGAGCCTATACTAGCCTATCTCCTCAGCCTATACTTATATACAGATCTGGTGTAGCCTATGTGAGCCTATACTAGGCTATCTCCTCAGCCTATACTTATATACAGATCTGGTATAGCCTATGTGAGCCTATACTAGGCTATCTCCTCAGCCTATAGTTATATACAGATCTGGTGTAGCCTATGTGAGCCTATACTAGCCTATCTCCTCAGTCTATACTTATATACAGATCTGGTGTAGCCTATGTGAGCCTATACTAGCCTATCTCCTCAGCCTATACTTATATACAGATCTGGTGTAGCCTATGTGAGCCTATACTAGCCTATCTCCTCAGCCTATACTTATATACAGATCTGGTGTAGCCTATGTGAGCCTATACTAGGCTATCTCCTCAGCCTATACTTATATACAGATCTGGTGTAGCCTATGTGAGCCTATACTAGGCTATCTCCTCAGCCTATACTTATATACAGATCTGGTATAGCCTATGTGAGCCTATACTAGGCTATCTCCTCAGCCTATACTTATATACAGATCTGGTACAACCTATGTGAGCCTATACTAGCCTATCTCCTCAGCCTATACTTATATACAGATCTGGTGTAGCCTATGTGAGCCTATACTAGCATATCTCCTCAGCCTATACATATATACAGATCTGGTATAGCCTATGTGAGCCTATACTAGGCTATCTCCTGAGTCTATACTTATATACAGATCTGGTATAACCTATGTGAGCCTATACTAGCCTATCTCCTCAGCCTATACTTATATACAGATCTGGTGTAGCCTATGTGAGCCTATACTAAGCCTATCTCCTCAGCCTATACTTATATACAGATCTGGTATAGCCTATGTGAGCCTATACTAGGCTATCTCCTCAGCCTATACTTATATACAGATCTGGTATAGCCTATGTGAGCCTATACTAGGCTAACTCCTCAGCCTATACTTATATACAGATCTGGTATAGCCTATGTGAGCCTATACTAGCCTATCTCCTCAGCCTATACTTATATACAGATCTGGTATAGCCTATGTGAGCGTATACTAGCCTGTCTCCTCAGCCTATACTTATCTACAGATCTGGTGTAGCCTATGTGAGCCTATACTACACTATCTCCTCAGCCTATACTTATATACAGATCTGGTGTAGCCTATGTGAGCCTATACTAGCCTGTCTCCTCAGCCTATACTTATATACAGATCTGGTGTAGCCTATGTGAGCCTATAATAGGCTATCTCCTGAGTCTATACTTATATACAGATCTGGTGTAGCCTATGTGAGCCTATACTTATATACAGATCTGGTGTAGCCTATCTCCACAGCCTATACTTATATACCGTTCTGGTGTAGCCTATGTGAGCCTATTCTAGCCTATCTCCACAGCCTATACTTATATACAGATCTGGTGTAGCCTATGTGAGCCTATACTAGCCTATCTCCTCAGCCTATACTTATATACAGATCTGGTGTAGCCTATGTGAGCCTATACTAGCCTATCTCCTCAGCCTATACTTATATACAGATCTGGTGTAGCCTATGTGAGCCTATACTAGCCTATCTCCTCAGCCTATACTTATATACAGATCTGGTGTAGCCTATGTGAGCCTATACTAGGCTATCTCCTCAACCTATTCTTATATACAGATCTGGTGTAGCCTATGTGAGCCTATAGTAGGCTATCTCCTCAGCCTATGTGAGCCTATACTAGCCTATCTCCTCAGCCTATACTTATATACAGATCTGGTATAACCTATGTGAGCCTATACTAGCCTATCTCATCAGCCTATAGCTATATACAGATCTGCTGTAGCTTATACTAGCCTATCTCCTCAGTCTATACTTACATACAGATCTGGTGTAGCCTATACTAGCCTATCTCCTCAGTCTATACCTATATACAGAATTGGTGTAGCCTATCTCCTCAGCCTATACTTATATACAGATCTGGTGTAGCCTATGTGCGCCTATACTTGGCTATCTCCTCAGCCAATACTTATATACAGATCTGGTGTAGCCTATGTGAACCTATACTAGCCTATCTCCTCAGCCTATACTTATATACAGATCTGGTGTAGCCTATGTGAGGCTATACTAGGCTATCTCCTCAGCCTATACTTATCTACAGATCTGGTGTAGGCTATGTGAGCCTATACTAGGCTATCTCCTCAGCCTATACTTATATACAGATCTGGTGTAGCCTATGTGAGGCTATACTAGCCTATCTCCTCAGCCTATACTTATATACAGATCTGGTGTAGCCTGTGTGAGCCTATACTAGGCTATCTCCTCAGCCTATACTTATATACAGATCTGGTGTAGGCTATGTGAGCCTATACTAGGCTATCTCCTCAGCCTATACTTATATACAGATCTGGTGTACCCCTTTGTGAGGCTATACTAGGCTATCTCCTCAGCCTATACTTATATACAGATCTTGTATAGCCTATGTGAGCCTATACTAGGCTAACTCCTCAGCCTATACTTATATACAGATCTTGTATAGCCTATGTGAGCCTATACTAGCCTATCTCCTCAGTCTATAGTTATATACAGATTGGTGTAGCCTATGTGAGGCTATACTAGGCTATCTCCTCAGTCTATACTTAAATACAGATCTTGTATAGCCTATGTGAGCCTATACTAGCCTATCTCCTCAGTCTATAGTTATATACAGATCTGGTGTAGCCTATGTGAGGCTATACTAGGCTATCTCCTCAGTCTATACTTATATACAGATCTGGTGTAGCCTATGTGAGCCTATACTAGGCTATCTCCTCAGTCTATACTTATATACAGATCTGGTATAGGCTATGTGAGCGTATACTAGCGTGTCTCCTCAGCCTATACTTATATACAGATCTTGTATAGCCTATGTGAGCCTATACTAGGCTATCTCCTCAGCCTATACTTATATACAGATCTGGTATAGGCTATGTGAGCCTATACTAGCCTATCTCCTCAGCCTATACTTATATACAGATCTGGTATAGGCTATGGGAGCGTATACTAGCCTGTCTCCTCAGCCTACACTTATCTACAGATCTGGTGTAGCCTATGTGAGCCTGTCTCCTCAGCCTATAATTATATACAGATCTGGTGTAGCCTATGTGAGCCTATACTAGGCTATCTCCTCAGTCTATACTTATATACAGATCTGGTATAGGCTATGTGAGCGTATACTAGCGTGTCTCCTCAGCCTATACTTATATACAGATCTTGTATAGCCTATGTGAGCCTATACTAGGCTATCTCCTCAGCCTATACTTATATACAGATCTGGTATAGGCTATGTGAGCCTATACTAGCCTATCTCCTCAGCCTAAACTTATATACAGATCTTGTATAGCCTATGTGAGCCTATACTAGCCTATCTCCTCAGCCTAAACTTATATACAGATCTTGTATAGCCTATGTGAGCCTATACTTATATACAGATCTGGTATAGCCTATGTGAGCCTATACTAGGCTATCTCCTCAGCCTAAACTTATATACAGATCTTGTATAGCCTATGTGAGCCTATACTAGCCTATCTCCTCAGCCTATACTTATATACAGATCTGGTATAGCCTATGTGAGCCTATACTAGGCTATCTCCTCAGCCTATACTTGTATACAGATCTTGTATAGCCTATGTGAGCCTATACTAGCCTGTCTCCTCAGCCTATACTGATATACAGATCTGGTATAGGCTATGTGAGCCTATACTAGCCTATCTCCTCAGCCTATACTTATATACAGATCTGGTATAGGCTATGTGAGCGTATACTAGCCTGTCTCCTCAGCCTATACTTATCTACAGATCTGGTGTAGCCTATGTGAGCCTATACTACACTATCTCCTCAGCCTATACTTATATACAGATCTGGTGTAGCCTATGTGAGCCTATACTAGCCTGTCTCCTCAGCCTATAATTATATACAGATCTGGTGTAGCCTATGTGAGCCTATACTAGGCTATCTCCTCAGCCTATACTTATATACAGATCTGGTGTAGCCTATGTGAGCCTATACTAGGCTATCTCCTGAGTCTATACTTATATACAGATCTGGTGTAGCCTATGTGAGCCTATACTTATATACAGATCTGGTGTAGCCTATCTCCACAGCCTATACTTATATACCGTTCTGGTGTAGCCTATGTGAGCCTATTCTAGCCTATCTCCACAGCCTATACTTATATACAGATCTGGTGTAGCCTATGTGAGCCTATACTAGCCTATCTCCTCAGCCTATACTTATATACAGATCTGGTGTAGCCTATGTGAGCCTATACTAGCCTATCTCCTCAGCCTATACTTATATACAGATCTGGTGTAGCCTATGTGAGCCTATACTAGCCTATCTCCTCAGCCTATACTTATATACAGATCTGGTGTAGCCTATGTGAGCCTATACTAGGCTATCTCCTCAACCTATACTTATATACAGATCTGGTGTAGCCTATGTGAGCCTATACTAGGCTATCTCCTCAGCCTATGTGAGCCTATACTAGCCTATCTCCTCAGCCTATACTTATATACAGATCTGGTATAACCTATGTGAGCCTATACTAGCCTATCTCCTCAGCCTATACTTATATACAGATCTGGTGTAGCCTATGTGAGCCTATACTAGCATATCTCCTCAGCCTATACTTATATACAGATCTGGTATAGCCTATGTGAGCCTATACTAGCCTATCTCCTCAGCCTATACTTATATACAGATCTGGTGTAGCCTATGTGAGCCTATACTAGCCTATCTCCTCAGCCTATACTTATATACAGATCTGGTGTAGCCTATGTGAGCCTATACTAGGCTATCTCCTCAGCCTATACTTATATACAGATCTGGTATAGCCTATGTGAGCCTATACTAGGCTATCTCCTCAGCCTATAGTTATATACAGATCTGGTGTAGCCTATGTGAGCCTATACTAGCCTATCTCCTCAGTCTATACTTATATACAGATCTGGTGTAGCCTATGTGAGCCTATACTAGCCTATCTCCTCAGCCTATACTTATATACAGATCTGGTGTAGCCTATGTGAGCCTATACTAGCCTATCTCCTCAGCCTATACTTATATACAGATCTGGTGTAGCCTATGTGAGCCTATACTAGGCTATCTCCTCAGCCTATACTTATATACAGATCTGGTGTAGCCTATGTGAGCCTATACTAGGCTATCTCCTCACCCTATACTTATATACAGATCTGGTATAACCTATGTGAGCCTATACTAGGCTATCTCCTCAGCCTATACTTATATACAGATCTGGTATAACCTATGTGAGCCTATACTAGCCTATCTCCTCAGCCTATACTTATATATAGATCTGGTGTAGCCTATGTGAGCCTATACTAGCATATCTCCTCAGCCTATACATATATACAGATCTGGTATAGCCTATGTGAGCCTATACTAGGCTATCTCCTGAGTCTATACTTATATACAGATCTGGTATAACCTATGTGAGCCTATACTAGCCTATCTCCTCAGCCTATACTTATATACAGATCTGGTGTAGCCTATGTGAGCCTATACTAAGCCTATCTCCTCAGCCTATACTTATATACAGATCTGGTATAGCCTATGTGAGCCTATACTAGGCTATCTCCTCAGCCTATACTTATATACAGATCTGGTATAGCCTATGTGAGCCTATACTAGCCTATCTCCTCAGCCTATACTTATATACAGATCTGGTATAGCCTATGTGAGCCTATACTAGGCTATCTCCTCAGCCTATACTTATATACAGATCTGGTGTAGCCTATGTGAGCCTATACTAGCCTATCTCCTCAGCCTATACTTATATACAGATCTGGTGTAGCCTATGTGAGCCTATACTAGGCTATCTCCTCAGCCTATACTTATATACAGATCTGGTGTAGCCTATGTGAGCCTATACTAGGCTATCTCCTCAGCCTATACTTATATACAGATCTGGTATAGCCTATGTGAGCCTATACTAGGCTATCTCCTCAGCCTATACTTATATACAGATCTGGTATAACCTATGTGAGCCTATACTAGCCTGTCTCCTCAGCCTATACTTATATACAGATCTGGTGTAGCCTATGTGAGCCTATACTAGCATATCTCCTCAGCCTATACTTATATACAGATCTGGTATAGCCTATGTAAGCCTATACTAGCCTATCTCCTCAGCCTATACTTATATACAGATCTGGTGTAGCCTATGTGAGCCTATACTAGCCTATCTCCTCAGCCTATACTTATATACAGATCTGGTGTAGCCTGTGTGAGCCTATACTAGCCTATCTCCTCAGTCTATACTTATATACAGATCTGGTGTAGCCTGTGTGAGCCTATACTAGGCTATCTCCTCAGCCTATACTTATATACAGATCTTGTATAGCCTATGTGAGCCTATACTAGGCTAACTCCTCAGCCTATACTTATATACAGATCTTGTATAGCCTATGTGAGCCTATACTAGCCTATCTCCTCAGTCTATAGTTATATACAGATCTGGTGTAGCCTATGTGAGGCTATACTAGGCTATCTCCTCAGTCTATACTTAAATACAGATCTTGTATAGCCTATGTGAGCCTATACTAGCCTATCTCCTCAGTCTATAGTTATATACAGATCTGGTGTAGCCTATGTGAGGCTATACTAGGCTATCTCCTCAGTCTATACTTATATACAGATCTGGTGTAGCCTATGTGAGCCTATACTAGGCTATCTCCTCAGTCTATACTTATATACAGATCTGGTATAGGCTATGTGAGCGTATACTAGCGTGTCTCCTCAGCCTATACTTATATACAGATCTTGTATAGCCTATGTGAGCCTATACTAGGCTATCTCCTCAGCCTATACTTATATACAGATCTGGTATAGGCTATGTGAGCCTATACTAGCCTATCTCCTCAGCCTATACTTATATACAGATCTGGTATAGGCTATGGGAGCGTATACTAGCCTGTCTCCTCAGCCTATACTTATCTACAGATCTGGTGTAGCCTATGTGAGCCTGTCTCCTCAGCCTATAATTATATACAGATCTGGTGTAGCCTATGTGAGCCTATACTAGCCTATCTCCTCAGCCTAAACTTATATACAGATCTTGTATAGCCTATGTGAGCCTATACTAGCCTATCTCCTCAGCCTAAACTTATATACAGATCTTGTATAGCCTATGTGAGCCTATACTTATATACAGATCTGGTATAGCCTATGTGAGCCTATACTAGGCTATCTCCTCAGCCTAAACTTATATACAGATCTTGTATAGCCTATGTGAGCCTATACTAGCCTATCTCCTCAGCCTATACTTATATACAGATCTGGTATAGCCTATGTGAGCCTATACTAGGCTATCTCCTCAGCCTATACTTGTATACAGATCTTGTATAGCCTATGTGAGCCTATACTAGCCTATCTCCTCAGCCTATACTAATATACAGATCTGGTATAGCCTATGTGAGCCTATACTTGTATACAGATCTTGTATAGCCTATGTGAGCCTATACTAGCCTGTCTCCTCAGCCTATACTGATATACAGATCTGGTATAGGCTATGTGAGCCTATACTAGCCTATCTCCTCAGCCTATACTTATATACAGATCTGGTATAGGCTATGTGAGCGTATACTAGCCTGTCTCCTCAGCCTATACTTATCTACAGATCTGGTGTAGCCTATGTGAGCCTATACTACACTATCTCCTCAGCCTATACTTATATACAGATCTGGTGTAGCCTATGTGAGCCTATACTAGCCTGTCTCCTCAGCCTATAATTATATACAGATCTGGTGTAGCCTATGTGAGCCTATACTAGGCTATCTCCTCAGCCTATACTTATATACAGATCTGGTGTAGCCTATGTGAGCCTATACTAGGCTATCTCCTGAGTCTATACTTATATACAGATCTGGTGTAGCCTATGTGAGCCTATACTTATATACAGGTCTGGTGTAGCCTATCTCCACAGCCTATACTTATATACCGTTCTGGTGTAGCCTATGTGAGCCTATTCTAGCCTATCTCCACAGCCTATACTTATATACAGATCTGGTGTAGCCTATGTGAGCCTATACTAGCCTATCTCCTCAGCCTATACTTATATACAGATCTGGTGTAGCCTATGTGAGCCTATACTAGCCTATCTCCTCAGCCTATACTTATATACAGATCTGGTGTAGCCTATGTGAGCCTATACTAGCCTATCTCCTCAGCCTATACTTATATACAGATCTGGTGTAGCCTATGTGAGCCTATACTAGGCTATCTCCTCAACCTATACTTATATACAGATCTGGTGTAGCCTATGTGAGCCTATACTAGGCTATCTCCTCAGCCTATGTGAGCCTATACTAGCCTATCTCCTCAGCCTATACTTATATACAGATCTGGTATAACCTATGTGAGCCTATACTAGCCTATCTCCTCAGCCTATACTTATATACAGATCTGGTGTAGCCTATGTGAGCCTATACTAGCATATCTCCTCAGCCTATACTTATATACAGATCTGGTATAGCCTATGTGAGCCTATACTAGGCTATCTCCTCAGCCTATACTTATATACAGATCTGGTACAACCTATGTGAGCCTATACTAGCCTATCTCCTCAGCCTATACTTATATACAGATCTGGTGTAGCCTATGTGAGCCTATACTAGCATATCTCCTCAGCCTATACATATATACAGATCTGGTATAGCCTATGTGAGCCTATACTAGGCTATCTCCTGAGTCTATACTTATATACAGATCTGGTATAACCTATGTGAGCCTATACTAGCCTATCTCCTCATCCTATACTTATATACAGATCTGGTGTAGCCTATGTGAGCCTATACTAAGCCTATCTCCTCAGCCTATACTTATATACAGATCTGGTATAGCCTATGTGAGCCTATACTAGGCTATCTCCTCAGCCTATACTTATATACAGATCTGGTATAGCCTATGTGAGCCTATACTAGGCTAACTCCTCAGCCTATACTTATATACAGATCTGGTATAGCCTATGTGAGCCTATACTAGCCTATCTCCTCAGCCTATACTTATATACAGATCTGGTATAGCCTATGTGAGCGTATACTAGCCTGTCTCCTCAGCCTATACTTATCTACAGATCTGGTGTAGCCTATGTGAGCCTATACTACACTATCTCCTCAGCCTATACTTATATACAGATCTGGTGTAGCCTATGTGAGCCTATACTAGCCTGTCTCCTCAGCCTATACTTATATACAGATCTGGTGTAGCCTATGTGAGCCTATAATAGGCTATCTCCTGAGTCTATACTTATATACAGATCTGGTGTAGCCTATGTGAGCCTATACTTATATACAGATCTGGTGTAGCCTATCTCCACAGCCTATACTTATATACCGTTCTGGTGTAGCCTATGTGAGCCTATTCTAGCCTATCTCCACAGCCTATACTTATATACAGATCTGGTGTAGCCTATGTGAGCCTATACTAGCCTATCTCCTCAGCCTATACTTATATACAGATCTGGTGTAGCCTATGTGAGCCTATACTAGCCTATCTCCTCAGCCTATACTTATATACAGATCTGGTGTAGCCTATGTGAGCCTATACTAGCCTATCTCCTCAGCCTATACTTATATACAGATCTGTTTAGCCTATGTGAGCCTATACTAGGCTATCTCCTCAACCTATTCTTATATACAGATCTGGTGTAGCCTATGTGAGCCTATAGTAGGCTATCTCCTCAGCCTATGTGAGCCTATACTAGCCTATCTCCTCAGCCTATACTTATATACAGATCTGGTATAACCTATGGGAGCCTATACTAGCCTATCTCATCAGCCTATAGCTATATACAGATCTGCTGTAGCTTATACTAGCCTATCTCCTCAGTCTATACTTACATACAGATCTGGTGTAGCCTATACTAGCCTATCTCCTCAGTCTATACCTATATACAGAATTGGTGTAGCCTATCTCCTCAGCCTATACTTATATACAGATCTGGTGTAGCCTATGTGCGCCTATACTTGGCTATCTCCTCAGCCAATACTTATATACAGATCTGGTGTAGCCTATGTGAACCTATACTAGCCTATCTCCTCAGCCTATACTTATATACAGATCTGGTGTAGCCTATGTGAGGCTATACTAGGCTATCTCCTCAGCCTATACTTATATACAGATCTGGTGTAGGCTATGTGAGCCTATACTAGGCTATCTCCTCAGCCTATACTTATATACAGATCTGGTGTAGCCTATGTGAGGCTATACTAGCCTATCTCCTCAGCCTATACTTATATACAGATCTGGTGTAGCCTGTGTGAGCCTATACTAGGCTATCTCCTCAGCCTATACTTATATACAGATCTGGTGTAGGCTATGTGAGCCTATACTAGGCTATCTCCTCAGCCTATACTTATATACAGATCTGGTGTAGCCCATGTGAGGCTATACTAGGCTATCTCCTCAGCCTATACTTATATACAGATCTTGTATAGCCTATGTGAGCCTATACTAGGCTAACTCCTCAGCCTATACTTATATACAGATCTTGTATAGCCTATGTGAGCCTATACTAGCCTATCTCCTCAGTCTATAGTTATATACAGATCTGGTGTAGCCTATGTGAGGCTATACTAGGCTATCTCCTCAGTCTATACTTAAATACAGATCTTGTATAGCCTATGTGAGCCTATACTAGCCTATCTCCTCAGTCTATAGTTATATACAGATCTGGTGTAGCCTATGTGAGGCTATACTAGGCTATCTCCTCAGTCTATACTTATATACAGATCTGGTGTAGCCTATGTGAGCCTATACTAGGCTATCTCCTCAGTCTATACTTATATACAGATCTGGTATAGGCTATGTGAGCGTATACTAGCGTGTCTCCTCAGCCTATACTTATATACAGATCTTGTATAGCCTATGTGAGCCTATACTAGGCTATCTCCTCAGCCTATACTTATATACAGATCTGGTATAGGCTATGTGAGCCTATACTAGCCTATCTCCTCAGCCTATACTTATATACAGATCTGGTATAGGCTATGGGAGCGTATACTAGCCTGTCTCCTCAGCCTATACTTATCTACAGATCTGGTGTAGCCTATGTGAGCCTGTCTCCTCAGCCTATAATTATATACAGATCTGGTGTAGCCTATGTGAGCCTATACTAGCCTATCTCCTCAGCCTAAACTTATATACAGATCTTGTATAGCCTATGTGAGCCTATACTAGCCTATCTCCTCAGCCTAAACTTATATACAGATCTTGTATAGCCTATGTGAGCCTATACTTATATACAGATCTGGTATAGCCTATGTGAGCCTATACTAGGCTATCTCCTCAGCCTAAACTTATATACAGATCTTGTATAGCCTATGTGAGCCTATACTAGCCTATCTCCTCAGCCTATACTTATATACAGATCTGGTATAGCCTATGTGAGCCTATACTAGGCTATCTCCTCAGCCTATACTTGTATACAGATCTTGTGTAGCCTATGTGAGCCTATACTAGTCTATCTCCTCAGCCTATACTAATATACAGATCTGGTATAGCCTATGTGAGCCTATACTTGTATACAGATCTTGTATAGCCTATGTGAGCCTATACTAGCCTGTCTCCTCAGCCTATACTGATATACAGATCTGGTATAGGCTATGTGAGCCTATACTAGCCTATCTCCTCAGCCTATACTTATATACAGATCTGGTATAGGCTATGTGAGCGTATACTAGCCTGTCTCCTCAGCCTATACTTATCTACAGATCTGGTGTAGCCTATGTGAGCCTATACTACACTATCTCCTCAGCCTATACTTATATACAGATCTGGTGTAGCCTATGTGAGCCTATACTAGCCTGTCTCCTCAGCCTATAATTATATACAGATCTGGTGTAGCCTATGTGAGCCTATACTAGGCTATCTCCTCAGCCTATACTTATATACAGATCTGGTGTAGCCTATGTGAGCCTATACTAGGCTATCTCCTGAGTCTATACTTATATACAGATCTGGTGTAGCCTATGTGAGCCTATACTTATATACAGATCTGGTGTAGCCTATCTCCACAGCCTATACTTATATACCGTTCTGGTGTAGCCTATGTGAGCCTATTCTAGCCTATCTCCACAGCCTATACTTATATACAGATCTGGTGTAGCCTATGTGAGCCTATACTAGCCTATCTCCTCAGCCTATACTTATATACAGATCTGGTGTAGCCTATGTGAGCCTATACTAGCCTATCTCCTCAGCCTATACTTATATACAGATCTGGTGTAGCCTATGTGAGCCTATACTAGCCTATCTCCTCAGCCTATACTTATATACAGATCTGGTGTAGCCTATGTGAGCCTATACTAGGCTATCTCCTCAACCTATACTTATATACAGATCTGGTGTAGCCTATGTGAGCCTATACTAGGCTATCTCCTCAGCCTATGTGAGCCTATACTAGCCTATCTCCTCAGCCTATACTTATATACAGATCTGGTATAACCTATGTGAGCCTATACTAGCCTATCTCCTCAGCCTATACTTATATACAGATCTGGTGTAGCCTATGTGAGCCTATACTAGCATATCTCCTCAGCCTATACTTATATACAGATCTGGTATAGCCTATGTGAGCCTATACTAGCCTATCTCCTCAGCCTATACTTATATACAGATCTGGTGTAGCCTATGTGAGCCTATACTAGCCTATCTCCTCAGCCTATACTTATATACAGATCTGGTGTAGCCTATGTGAGCCTATACTAGGCTATCTCCTCAGCCTATACTTATATACAGATCTGGTATAGCCTATGTGAGCCTATACTAGGCTATCTCCTCAGCCTATAGTTATATACAGATCTGGTGTAGCCTATGTGAGCCTATACTAGCCTATCTCCTCAGTCTATACTTATATACAGATCTGGTGTAGCCTATGTGAGCCTATACTAGCCTATCTCCTCAGCCTATACTTATATACAGATCTGGTGTAGCCTATGTGAGCCTATACTAGCCTATCTCCTCAGCCTATACTTATATACAGATCTGGTGTAGCCTATGTGAGCCTATACTAGGCTATCTCCTCAGCCTATACTTATATACAGATCTGGTGTAGCCTATGTGAGCCTATACTAGGCTATCTCCTCAGCCTATACTTATATACAGATCTGGTATAGCCTATGTGAGCCTATACTAGGCTATCTCCTCAGCCTATACTTATATACAGATCTGGTATAACCTATGTGAGCCTATACTAGCCTATCTCCTCAGCCTATACTTATATATAGATCTGGTGTAGCCTATGTGAGCCTATACTAGCATATCTCCTCAGCCTATACATATATACAGATCTGGTATAGCCTATGTGAGCCTATACTAGGCTATCTCCTGAGTCTATACTTATATACAGATCTGGTATAACCTATGTGAGCCTATACTAGCCTATCTCCTCAGCCTATACTTATATACAGATCTGGTGTAGCCTATGTGAGCCTATACTAAGCCTATCTCCTCAGCCTATACTTATATACAGATCTGGTATAGCCTATGTGAGCCTATACTAGGCTATCTCCTCAGCCTATACTTATATACAGATCTGGTATAGCCTATGTGAGCCTATACTAGCCTATCTCCTCAGCCTATACTTATATACAGATCTGGTATAGCCTATGTGAGCCTATACTAGGCTATCTCCTCAGCCTATACTTATATACAGATCTGGTGTAGCCTATGTGAGCCTATACTAGCCTATCTCCTCAGCCTATACTTATATACAGATCTGGTATAGCCTATGTGAGCCTATACTAGGCTATCTCCTCAGCCTATACTTATATACAGATCTGGTGTAGCCTATGTGAGCCTATACTAGGCTATCTCCTCAGCCTATACTTATATACAGATCTGGTGTAGCCTATGTGAGCCTATACTAGCCTATCTCCTCAGCCTATACTTATATACAGATCTGGTATAGCCTATGTGAGCCTATAGTAGGCTATCTCCTCAGCCTATACTTATATACATATCTGGTGTAGCCTATGTGAGCCTATACTAGCCTATCTCCTCAGCCTATACTTATATACAGATCTGGTGTAGCCTATGTGAGCCTATACTAGGCTATCTCCTCAGCCTATACTTATATACAGATCTGGTGTAGCCTATGTGAGCCTATACTAGGCTATCTCCTCAGCCTATACTTATATACAGATCTGGTATAGCCTATGTGAGGCTATACTAGGCTATCTCCTCAGCCTATACTTATATACAGATCTGGTATAACCTATGTGAGCCTATACTAGCCTGTCTCCTCAGCCTATACTTATATACAGATCTGGTGTAGCCTATGTGAGCCTATACTAGCATATCTCCTCAGCCTATACTTATATACAGATCTGGTATAGCCTATGTAAGCCTATACTAGCCTATCTCCTCAGCCTATACTTATATACAGATCTGGTGTAGCCTATGTGAGCCTATACTAGCCTATCTCCTCAGCCTATACTTATATACAGATCTGGTGTAGCCTGTGTGAGCCTATACTAGCCTATCTCCTCAGTCTATACTTATATACAGATCTGGTGTAGCCTGTGTGAGCCTATACTAGGCTATCTCCTCAGCCTATACTTATATACAGATCTTGTATAGCCTATGTGAGCCTATACTAGGCTAACTCCTCAGCCTATACTTATATACAGATCTTGTATAGCCTATGTGAGCCTATACTAGCCTATCTCCTCAGTCTATAGTTATATACAGATCTGGTGTAGCCTATGTGAGGCTATACTAGGCTATCTCCTCAGTCTATACTTAAATACAGATCTTGTATAGCCTATGTGAGCCTATACTAGCCTATCTCCTCAGTCTATAGTTATATACAGATCTGGTGTAGCCTATGTGAGGCTATACTAGGCTATCTCCTCAGTCTATACTTATATACAGATCTGGTGTAGCCTATGTGAGCCTATACTAGGCTATCTCCTCAGTCTATACTTATATACAGATCTGGTATAGGCTATGTGAGCGTATACTAGCGTGTCTCCTCAGCCTATACTTATATACAGATCTTGTATAGCCTATGTGAGCCTATACTAGGCTATCTCCTCAGCCTATACTTATATACAGATCTGGTATAGGCTATGTGAGCCTATACTAGCCTATCTCCTCAGCCTATACTTATATACAGATCTGGTATAGGCTATGGGAGCGTATACTAGCCTGTCTCCTCAGCCTATACTTATCTACAGATCTGGTGTAGCCTATGTGAGCCTGTCTCCTCAGCCTATAATTATATACAGATCTGGTGTAGCCTATGTGAGCCTATACTAGCCTATCTCCTCAGCCTAAACTTATATACAGATCGTGTATAGCCTATGTGAGCCTATACTAGCCTATCTCCTCAGCCTAAACTTATATACAGATCTTGTATAGCCTATGTGAGCCTATACTTATATACAGATCTGGTATAGCCTATGTGAGCCTATACTAGGCTATCTCCTCAGCCTAAACTTATATACAGATCTTGTATAGCCTATGTGAGCCTATACTAGCCTATCTCCTCAGCCTATACTTATATACAGATCTGGTATAGCCTATGTGAGCCTATACTAGGCTATCTCCTCAGCCTATACTTGTATACAGATCTTGTATACCCTATGTGAGCCTATACTAGCCTATCTCCTCAGCCTATACTAATATACAGATCTGGTATAGCCTATGTGAGCCTATACTTGTATACAGATCTTGTATAGCCTATGTGAGCCTATACTAGCCTGCCTCCTCAGCCTATACTGATATACAGATCTGGTATAGGCTATGTGAGCCTATACTAGCCTATCTCCTCAGCCTATACTTATATACAGATCTGGTATAGGCTATGTGAGCGTATACTAGCTTGTCTCCTCAGCCTATACTTATCTACAGATCTGGTGTAGCCTATGTGAGCCTATACTACACTATCTCCTCAGCCTATACTTATATACAGATCTGGTGTAGCCTATGTGAGCCTATACTAGCCTGTCTCCTCAGCCTATAATTATATACAGATCTGGTGTAGCCTATGTGAGCCTATACTAGGCTATCTCCTCAGCCTATACTTATATACAGATCTGGTGTAGCCTATGTGAGCCTATACTAGGCTATCTCCTGAGTCTATACTTATATACAGATCTGGTGTAGCCTATGTGAGCCTATACTTATATACAGATCTGGTGTAGCCTATCTCCACAGCCTATACTTATATACCGTTCTGGTGTAGCCTATGTGAGCCTATTCTAGCCTATCTCCACAGCCTATACTTATATACAGATCTGGTGTAGCCTATGTGAGCCTATACTAGCCTATCTCCTCAGCCTATACTTATATACAGATCTGGTGTAGCCTATGTGAGCCTATACTAGCCTATCTCCTCAGCCTATACTTATATACAGATCTGGTGTAGCCTATGTGAGCCTATACTAGCCTATCTCCTCAGCCTATACTTATATACAGATCTGGTGTAGCCTATGTGAGCCTATACTAGGCTATCTCCTCAACCTATACTTATATACAGATCTGGTGTAGCCTATGTGAGCCTATACTAGGCTATCTCCTCAGCCTATGTGAGGCTATACTAGCCTATCTCCTCAGCCTATACTTATATACAGATCTGGTATAACCTATGTGAGCCTATACTAGCCTATCTCCTCAGCCTATACTTATATACAGATCTGGTGTAGCCTATGTGAGCCTATACTAGCATATCTCCTCAGCCTATACTTATATACAGATCTGGTATAGCCTATGTGAGCCTATACTAGCCTATCTCCTCAGCCTATACTTATATACAGATCTGGTGTAGCCTATGTGAGCCTATACTAGCCTATCTCCTCAGCCTATACTTATATACAGATCTGGTGTAGCCTATGTGAGCCTATACTAGGCTATCTCCTCAGCCTATACTTATATACAGATCTGGTATAGCCTATGTGAGCCTATACTAGGCTATCTCCTCAGCCTATAGTTATATACAGATCTGGTGTAGCCTATGTGAGCCTATACTAGCCTATCTCCTCAGTCTATACTTATATACAGATCTGGTGTAGCCTATGTGAGCCTATACTAGCCTATCTCCTCAGCCTATACTTATATACAGATCTGGTGTAGCCTATGTGAGCCTATACTAGCCTATCTCCTCAGCCTATACTTATATACAGATCTGGTGTAGCCTATGTGAGCCTATACTAGGCTATCTCCTCAGCCTATACTTATATACAGATCTGGTGTAGCCTATGTGAGCCTATACTAGGCTATCTCCTCAGCCTATACTTATATACAGATCTGGTATAGCCTATGTGAGCCTATACTAGGCTATCTCCTCAGCCTATACTTATATACAGATCTGGTATAACCTATGTGAGCCTATACTAGCCTATCTCCTCAGCCTATACTTATATATAGATCTGGTGTAGCCTATGTGAGCCTATACTAGCATATCTCCTCAGCCTATACTTATATACAGATCTGGTGTAGCCTATGTGAGCCTATACTAAGCCTATCTCCTCAGCCTATACATATATACAGATCTGGTATAGCCTATGTGAGCCTATACTAGGCTATCTCCTGAGTCTATACTTATATACAGATCTGGTATAACCTATGTGAGCCTATACTAGCCTATCTCCTCAGCCTATACTTATATACAGATCTGGTGTAGCCTATGTGAGCCTATACTAAGCCTATCTCCTCAGCCTATACTTATATACAGATCTGGTATAGCCTATGTGAGCCTATACTAGGCTATCTCCTCAGCCTATACTTATATACAGATCTGGTATAGCCTATGTGAGCCTATACTAGCCTATCTCCTCAGCCTATACTTATATACAGATCTGGTATAGCCTATGTGAGCCTATACTAGGCTATCTCCTCAGCCTATACTTATATACAGATCTGGTGTAGCCTATGTGAGCCTATACTAGCCTATCTCCTCAGCCTATGCTTATATACAGATCTGGTATAGCCTATGTGAGCCTATACTAGGCTATCTCCTCAGCCTATACTTATATACAGATCTGGTGTAGCCTATGTGAGCCTATACTAGGCTATCTCCTCAGCCTATACTTATATACAGATCTGGTGTAGCCTATGTGAGCCTATACTAGCCTATCTCCTCAGCCTATACTTATATACAGATCTGGTATAGCCTATGTGAGCCTATAGTAGGCTATCTCCTCAGCCTATACTTATATACAGATCTGGTGTAGCCTATGTGAGCCTATACTAGCCTATCTCCTCAGCCTATACTTATATACAGATCTGGTGTAGCCTATGTGAGCCTATACTAGGCTATCTCCTCAGCCTATACTTATATACAGATCTGGTGTAGCCTATGTGAGCCTATACTAGGCTATCTCCTCAGCCTATACTTATATACAGATCTGGTATAGCCTACGTGAGCCTATACTAGGCTATCTCCTCAGCCTATACTTATATACAGATCTGGTATAACCTATGGGAGCCTATACTAGCCTGTCTCCTCAGTCTATACTTATATACAGATCTGGTGTAGCCTATGTGAGCCTATACTAGCATATCTCCTCAGCCTATACTTATATACAGATCTGGTATAGCCTATGTAAGCCTATACTAGCGTATCTCCTCAGCCTATACTTATATACAGATCTGGTGTAGCCTATGTGAGCCTATACTAGCCTATCTCCTCAGCCTATACTTATATACAGATCTGGTGTAGCCTGTGTGAGCCTATACTAGCCTATCTGCTCAGTCTATACTTAACTCTTCTGGTGGTGGTTCGAGGAACTTGCTGAAGATATCCTTCTGGGGGATGTTGAAATTGAAGATTTGTTTCCGCGTGGACTGCTCTCGTTTTCCTGTTATGTGTTTGAGTTTGAAACTCATGTTTGATCGAGTTCCTTGAACCACCACTAGAGGAGATCTCAGAGAAAACATCACCATCCACACCAGGGAGAACCAGGCAATGTCCAGTTGATAATGGAGGTAAGTCATGTTTCAGTAAATTAAAAGTATTGTATAGCGTTATTAATCGACTTAACTTTTTGGTTTAAACCGGATATTACAACACTGTTTTCAAACTGTCAAGAACGAAGATAATGTGCCACTTCTTTGTAAGAGCATATAACTGCTAACGTTTAACATATCACATGCCTTAGCTGAGGCTATTGGAGATCTCTCGTTGGTGTTTTGTAGGAGGGTAGCATAGGTTACACATTAGACATGTTGTGCAGTGTCTGTAGTATGCCCGTGAGCAGTTAAGCATGTCTAAAACAATAGTGTATCCTGCTGAATGTGCAGTACTGGCTGTAATTTGTTTTCTTTATGCACAGGAGTGCAATGCAACCCAAATGCATCGATGAATCAGCAATGGTGCATGGAGGTTCACAATGCAGGTAGCAATAATCTTGTTCAGCTAGTGAATCAGGTGACTCATGACTATGAGCTGCAGTGTACAGACGTGCCTGAAAGTATAGTCTGCAGCCTTCTGTGACAAGGGGATAGGGAAGTTGGCACCACTCTACGTTGGAGCAGCGACTATGTGCACAAGTACCATGTAAGCATACCTAAATATTGCAAATAAAACATCTTTGATTGAGAGGTAGAACTGGAACTTAAAAATTCAGTGCAACAGCTGGGATTTGAATCACAGACCCTCCGCTTACCAGGCACGTGCTCGAACCATTAAGCTACTGTGACAACCTGCGAGAATGACATTGAATTCTCAAACCAGTTCATATTTCTCCCAGTAAACCACAAAGACAGTCTCACATGAGAGACAATTACCCCAATGGTGACTTACTATTTATTGTTGGCATAAATAAATAATAATTACCATGTGAAGGTTATTTAATCCTGGGATATAAACTACTTGCAATAGTAAGTCACCATTGGGGTAATTGTCTCTGATGTGAGACTGCCTTTGTGGTTTACCAGGAGGAATATGAACTGGCTTGAGAATTTAATGCCATTCTGCCAGTTTGTCACAATAGCTCAGTGGTTAGAGCGTCTGCCCGGCAAGCGGAGGGTCTCTGGTTCAAATCCCAGCTGTGGCATTGAATTTAATCAGTTACAGTTCTACCTCTCAAACATTGCCCACACACGGCTTGTGTGTTTAAAAACACCAACAATAAGTTTCTTGGCATAAATAAATAATAATTACATCTTTGACTTTCACCATAGTTTTGGTTTTGAGACCCATCAGACCTTGAAGAAAAACACAGCCCTTGTATCACATATATAAATACAATATAAATGTACCCAAGTTGTACCCAAGTTGTGTACATCAACAGAGTTGAACAACATGGGCATGTGACTCTTCCTGAAACTGCAAGGACACTAACACCCCCCGCCCCCCCCATACCATCCCTTTCTACTTGTCAGTTATTAGCCCCAGGGTCTTTGTGCCCTTTCTAAACTTCACCACCCACTCACTCACTAACAATTGATTGACTCCAGAGTCAATGAATTCCTTCTTATCGTGTGCAATGCTAACAACCTTTATTTATATGTTACAAATAAATAAAATGACTTAGAGGTGTGTCTTCATATGTCGCAAGACATTGCCTTTCTGAGAGAACAAACGTTTACACACACTGCAGGGATAAGGTTTTTCACCAGAATGCACCCTGGCATGAGTCTTGAGGGAGCTCTGCATCGTAAATGCTTTCTTACAGATGTGACATTTGTAGCGCTTCTCACCAGAGTGCACCACAAGATGTCTTGCCAAGTCACCACGATCAGCAAATGCCTGCAACACACAGGATATATGGACATCTTTAATAACTAGCATAGTTGATGTAAATAAATATATGTGAATACAATTGTCTTCTAATAAACTTTAAGTAATAAATAGATCCCATATTATTTCACAGTTGTCAAGTGATAAGTTGACACTGGGTGCTTTTCTGGAAGTATACAGGGATCACTAGATATGTATAGAGACAGCAAAATATGAATAGTCACAGAAACTTGTTTATCACAGTTTCTCAAAGTATTCTCCTTGGTACTGTATGTCTGATTAATGCTTCTGATCAAAGTGGCACTTGATATACACATATTAAACAGCAAACTCCTGTGTTTGTAACTTACAACAAATTCTCTCTACCATTCTTCATGAAATAGTCATACTGACTGCCACTGAATGAGGTGTGTTGGAGCCTGAACAGCAATGAAGGGGAGGGATGGCTGGTGGAGAGAGGCAAGAATATGTTTCGGTGGAGTGGCCCAATTGAGCTGAATTTGCCCATGCCTGCTATATACAGACTGGAAGTGAAATAATCCGCCAGACTGAACTGAACGTGAGAGAGCAGACGTAAACTATCAGAAAATTCCAATAACTTTTTTAAATTAAATATACTGTTAAATATATAATCGCATTTGAAGGTGAGAGTGTGTGGCAACGTGGCACAACCTGTTGATCGGGTACTCGGCTTCATTGGCAGATCAATGAACTATTCTAATGATCTATAAAACCATTTAAGTAACATTAGCCAGGTATTGAATTCAGATGTTTTGTCGCAGAGTGCCAGACAGCAGAAAAATGTGTGAAAAAAGTAAGGTTATGGGAAATTGCCCCATATAAGAGCATTACCTCAAATCTTGTATTTCTGCATAATTACAAATATTTTATCTGGTTTGAATATCTGGCCTATTCTATGTATTTGATGGTCTTATGCCATGATGAGATAACAGCCTCACTTGGAATTGGATTCTTCTTTTAAATACTGCACAAAATTGTTTACTATCCTCCAAAAGCAGTTGCAGTATTACATCCATTAGGAAGTCACAAATATGACAGAAACATTAAATATGCTCTAATCAGTCAGAAACACACAAATTCACTTCCTACTTATTGCACATGCACACTGAGGAAAAGTGAGTTGCCTTATTCACCAAATGGCAGGGACCTAAAACGATATTCATGTTCACAATAAATAGTAAGGTAGTTTGTTTCTAACACTTACACATGTGGTAAACACATGCAGTTTTCATATCGTCGGTAACACGTATGTATGAAGCATTCGTGCCGAAAGTAGCAGCTAATGGCTGGAGGTTAGGTTATACCTACACTGGATAGGTATGTTCCCAACATACTCTAGTGACCACTTCCCATGTCTTATTAGTCTCTTGACGCAACCTACATGTTCCACACGTATGCCCAGATGGCGTTTGGACCATGCCAACTGGAACCTTTACACGACTCAGTGAATGATTTGGCGCAGCATCTCACGGAGACGATTCTCTCTGCTGCTGAACAATCAATTCCACGGTCGACTACACACCCCCGTCGATTTCCTGTCCCCTGGTGGACGGAAGAATGTCGGATTGCCATTCGTGCTTGAAGGCGTGCTCTTAGGGTTTTCCAACGTCACCCTACGTTGGATAACCTAATCGAATACAAGAAAATGCGCGCCAGGTCCAGACAAGTCATCGTGGAGCAAATTTGTAGCTTCATTTAACCGACACACACCTTCCTCGGTTGTGTGGGATAGGTTAAGGCATGTTGCAGCTAAAACGACCCATATACCAATTGTGGGCCTAAAAACAGCCACAGGAGCTGTTGTTGATTCATTCGAGGTGGTGAATACGTTTGGAAGTGCTTTCGCTCAAGTGTCTAGCTCAGAAAATTGCTCCCTTGAGTTCCTCCCAATTAAAGCTCAGGTGGAATCCCAAGGCTTTGCATTTCGTTCAAGAAACGTAGAAGTTTGCAATCGCCTTTTCACCATGGCGGAGTTAGAGCATTCTCTTAAATCTGAACCAGGACCGGACGGTATTCATGTACAAATGTTACAACGGCTCTCTCCTGAAGGTAAGGCATTCCTGCACGAGATCTATAATCGTGAGTTGACAGTATACTCCCAGAAAATTGGCGGGAGGCCACAGTTATTCCCATCTTGAAGGCTGGGAAGGACCGTCATCTTCCCTCCAGCTACCCTCCTATTTCCCTCACCAGTTGCGTTTGCAAGGTGATGGAACGCATGATCAATGGACGATTGGTATGGTGGTTAGAAAGTTATAACCTACTGACTAACATCCAGTGTTGTTTTCAACGATGCTGTTCAACTGTAGGCCATCATGTCAATATCAATACAGATAATGGACAGATTTATGAAGAACTGCCAAACCGTTGGCATATTTTTCGATCTTGAGAATGCTTATGATACGTGCTGGCGAGCAGGGATTGTACGCTCCCTGTATGCCTGGAACATACGTGGACGCCTACCGCTGTTCGTTCAGGAGTTTATGAAGGACCGCTTTTTCCGAGTAAGGGTCGGCTCGGTTTTTTCTAATTCTTTTGTTCAGGAGAGGGGGTACCTCAGGGTTCGGTACTAAGTGTCATGCTCTTTGCTATAGCAACTAACTCCATCTGGAAACGTCTTCCACCTGGAGTTTTGTCATGCCTATTCATAGACGACTTCCCTGTCTATTGCACTTCTCAGTGCACGGCATTCTTACAACGGCACCTGCAGCAATGTTTGGACAACCTTAGAGAATGGAGCTCCAAAAATGGCTTCTGTTTCTCAAATGCGAAGTCAATCTGTGTTAATTTCTGGCATCGTAGGAGACAATTACCACCTTTGCTCCATTTTGGTCCAGATTTAATTCCCTTCGCAGATGAGACACGCTTCCTGGGTTTGATCTTGGACAAGAAGCTTAGTTGGTTGTCGCATATTGCACAGTAAGAGCATGATGTGACCATTCCCTAAATATCATGCGAGTACTGAATGGCAAATTGTGGGGAGCAAATGTATTGCCGCAATGATCCGATCCAAACTAGACTATGGGTGTATTGTTTATTCGTCAGCACGACCATCTGTGCTGAGAAGATTAGACACGATCCACAATAGGAGCATCCGCATGGCAATAAGAGCTTTTCCAACAAGCCCAGTCTGGAGAACCTTCTCTGCACTATTGCCGTGAGATACTCTTGGCAAATTATGGTTGTGCGCTTACATGTATGCCTAAGCACCCAACGTTCACTTCTTTTTACACCACCATGCTAAGAGAACGGTATAGGAATTTGCACCCTTAATCCTAAGCCAGTGGGGGTTTCGTTTCCAAAATCTTTTAGAATAGCATGAAATGGAACTGTCTAGGATGTTCACCATGGGCGAGAAACTTTACCCCCCTTGGCTATCTGGCATGCCCCATATAGATCTTGGGATGACCGTACGCCAGAATTCCACGATGCCTATTTCAAGTATGTGCATGTGTTTTTTAGATTTGTCAGGCTACACTGACCGTCCATGTATTTACACCGATGGGTCAACGAGCACCAACGGTGTTGGATGTGCTTATGTTTATGTAACCGAACCACATACATTCGGTTTTCCAAGTAACACTTCCATTTTTACTGCAGAACTGTGTGCAATTTACTGAGCCATTTTGTATGTGCGCTGTCGTAAATTAGGGGACTGCCTAATTTTGAGCGATTGCTTAGTGCACTTCAGAGCCTTGGTGAGCTGTACAACCCCCACCCTATTGTACAACGTATCCAGGATGCCCTCCATGTTTTACACGCTTCTGGCATTGACATGGTGTGTGCATGGATTCCTGGTCACGTAGGTTTGCCGGGGAATGAAATGGCAGATTTGGCAGCAAAGACGGCAACTACAGAACCCAGTATTACCATCTCACGTGTTACTTCAGAAGACTTTAGGCTTGAATTGCGGAGAGCGATGCTGTCACCCAGGCACGAATAGTGGTAAGCTCTCTGTGGTAATAAGCTTAGAGAAGTGAAAGAACTTCCGATAAACTGGGTAATTTCCTGTCACACATCTTCCACAAGGAGGTTAGTTTGGCTCAATTAAGAATAGGGCACTGCAATTTTTCGCATGGTTACCTATTTAAAAGGTACCTTGCCCCTCCATGTCCGCTGTGTGACAACCTTTTGCCTGTCTGTCATGTGCTGCTAGAGCGTTCCTCTCTAGCGCACTTTTGAGATTTTCTGCAGCTGCCTGCCAGACTTGCAGAGGTCTTGGCGGACGACAAAACAGTGATTGATTGAGTTTTTTAGTTTTCGGCAGATTGTAATATTGATTTCAGGATTTCAAATTTTAGATGCTTGTTTATGCTTTTTAACATATTTATTACCTTGTTTTATATCTGGCTATTACCACTGTTTTTTACGTTTATGTGTATAGTTTCTTTGTTGTTGGTAATTTTATTTTTGATTCAAATTTATATCTGGTTATTGCCATGAATTCTTTAAGAGCGCTGATGACCTAGAAGTTGAGCGCCCTTAAAACCACAAAACAAACAACAACTCACTTTGGGGCATGTACGGGACTGAACCATTGAACAAATACTTACTTTGAGGCAGGTAGCACACTTGAAAGGTCTCTCTCCTGTGTGTGTACGAGAGTGTCGCTCCATGTCGTGCTTGCTGATGAACCTTTTCAAACATGCCACACATGAATATGGTCGGGGTCTGTCCTCTGAATGCAGCTTGGAGTGTTGTGCAAGAGCGCTTCTTTCAGGAAAGGCTGCCTTGCAAATAGAACATCTGCAACAGCAATATTCTAGTTGCTCAAACCGTATACTATTATCTCAGTCTGTGATGCACAAAGAGAACTAAACAAACTTGACTGTCATTTCTGTACATTCCCAACAATTGCTGGGGATTTGAAATGCCACAACAAACCATCATGAACTGTACTACGACATTTCTATGAGACTGATCACTAAGCGCAGGATTTTAATGCTCTGCTGTTATAAGTATTGTAATGATAGAATAGGAACTGAAAAATTCAATACCACAACCAGAATTTGAACCACAGACCTTCTGCTTTGCGTGCAGGTGCTCTAATCATTAAGCTACTGCTACAACTTGCCAGTATGACATTCAATTCTCCAACCAATTTTACCTCTCAAACAATGTCCATAGCTTGTGTGTTTCAAAACACCAGCAATAATGAATACCTGGGCGACTGCACTTCGCTTTGCTTGGGTTTTCTATTCTTTTCCGTTTTTTACTCGTATTTTTTCGGGAGAAGATACTTATTTAGATAAACTTCAAAAGCAAAATGTTAACTAAGATATACATTTTCATTCTAATTGTTGGACCTGTTTCTGTGACGAGACCTTTAATATTCTGGCTTGTTTGTTGAAATTGGCACATTTACAGAGAAATTATGGCCAAAATAAGGTTCAGAGTAATTCTGACTGTTACGTGTAGACTAAGACAGCTAAGTCAACTTTCTTTAGGTTTTCTGCAAGTAAAGTGTTGGTTCATAAACTGTAATTAGGAGATACTCCACGTAAGCAATTCATGCCATGTTTTAGAAAGTCTTAGTTGCCATCTACCCCTGGTATTCTCGGTACCTATATAAAATACTCTACCATCTGAATCCTATACCCCTAGTCAAAGCTAGCTTAATGTAGGTCTCGACAATACCACTTCATATACTTTAAGTGGAATGATAGGGATGTTTACATAGCACATTCCTCCAGATCACCTTCTTCTGATGGGCAGGCAGTAATATGTACCAATTCTACCTGAAGATTCTGTGTGCTGGACACAGAAACACAAGGTATGTACAGCAGACAGAACAGGTTACAAAGTGTGATCCGTAGAGGAGAGCAGTGCATATTTACCTGTAGGTTCTGTTCTCCGTGTGGGTATGCCTCTGCAACATATGTCTCGTACTGAACATTTTGTGACACCCCTTGCACTTAAATCCAAGGCCACCGTGTATCTTGCAGTGCATGGAAAGGCCATATTTGTACTTGAAGCTCTTGCGGCAGACAGGGCAAGTGAAGGGGCGCTCCTCTGTGTGCACATTATTGTGTCTCTGGAGGTCTGCCTTCCTCGTGAAGCGCAGTCCACAACGCAAGCACTCATATGGTTTACATCTGTGTTTCTGTAGATTAGACAGACGCCAGAACGTCTTGCGGCATTCCAAACAACTTGCAACATTTACAAACAATTCTACATAAACATGATGCATTACACTCACATCACTTTCTCTACTCACCATTCCCACAAAACCTTATTCTTCTATCTACTTCTTATTAATTGAAATAAACTTTCATTATACGAGGTTGATCCAGAAACTAAGTTCCAATAGTGACCACAGATGGCATCAGTAGTCACATGGGAATGTGTACTCTCAGTACAGAGGGGGATATATGGGAATAATGCAGTGCAGTTTGAGTCTTGCACTGATATTGCTTCCCAACTGTGCCACGTGTATGGACATGAAGTTATGGTCAGACAATGATCTGACAGTGAATCCATGACTCTAGACTCCTATAGCGGTTCTTTTGTCGTTTCTGCTGTAACTATGAGTCTTATCCACAGGGCATTATGCGTGTAAGCAGACAGATAATGGCGATAATTCTTGTATTTCCAATAAGTGTTCAATTTTCCACCAATTCAACTTTATTCTTATGAACTTACAACAACATGATAAATTGTCTTCACTCTTTTACATATATCAGTGCTATTAGGTCCCAAAATTATGCAATTCAAGATCCTCGTGGTTCTGTATAAGTTAAATCCACACTTTTGTAAATATGTTGGAATATTCACAAGATAATTGTATGTGATGAATATCTACACGCGGTGTTTAATTAAACGTCCTTTGGCAATACAATCCAATGTTGTTGGATTGTCGACAAAATCACTTTACATCAGCGGCATGAATATGCGTTTGTTTACATCGATACATATATCATTAGTCCATATTGGGGTAATTGTTTATTCCTCTTAGAAATGTACATAGCAACTGCCGCTTATCGATCACTTATTGTTATCGATTGTGAGATATTGACCATATTGGGTTACGGTTGATCTCAGACATATGTCTTATGATTTGAATAGCCTCGGGACACAAGTTGAGAAACATAACTTTGACAGTTACATAACCTATTAAATTTACAGATATTATATGGAGAGAACTTGACATATCATGCACTGGTGTGAATTTTCTCATTAATTCATTTGGACACATAATTCCTGCCCCACTCCTATGACATGGGTATACAAACATTGGTGCACCAGTACAACAATACATCAATAATGGCACTGACTATGTTGAGAAGTCGTAAAGTAGTGTTGTAAATATTGCAATAAATATTTCTCACCTAGCAAAGCTTTTTGCAATCTTTCTTGGCCATCGGAAGTTAGTTTCTGGATCAACCTTATACATTTATATATATATAATTTTAGATATAATTATAGTACAGTAGGCTAAAGTGTTAAAATGTCAGCTGGTATATGATGGTTTGCAAATTCTTTGTATGAGTTTGAGAAAAAACTTATCACCTGAAAAATATAGTTTTTTGAAAAGTAAAATCAGTTGGGAATGCTTAATACCATAAAAAAATTTGAAATAACCTGTGTGCCTTAACCCCATGGCACAATATTCCAACTGGGCCAAGGCTTACTGCCCAACCACTGCGTCCCCCACAGGTGTCATGAGCAGAGTTGCGATTTCTATCAAATTACATATTTTTTCCTTGCTATTTAGAGACTGGGAAAAGTGATATGTTTACAAAGTACTATGTTAGGCTTAATATAGCTGAATTTCATGTTACATATTTTTACATATCTATGAGTATATTTACAAATTTTAGCATTTCCCTATTCTGTGTTGAAGTTACTCAGAGTGTGTCGGTTGCTTCAATAGCATGTTTGATCTACTGTAAATAGCTGACGTATTCAGATGCTGCAGCATGTACCGGGTGGAAGGGAAGTCATTACATTAATTTGCACCAGTGATAGATCTCGATATTTGGAACACATTTTGTATCTTACGGTTTTGTCTCTGACCATTTCCTATGGAGATATTTTAGTTTTCTTGAAAACAAACTGGCAACACTGCAGATTGTGTGGGTGTCACTTTCCCTAGCTCAGTACATAAACACAGTAATGGTGCTTCTTGAGAACATAAACAAATACCTTGCCTTGTCCTTCCTTGTTTACTGCACAAGTGCAGGCCAATCACAAGCGTTAGCTCCCAAAAGATTAAAGCGAAAGCGAAAGTGCCAGACCTTTTTACATCCACAAACCAGCTCAATTCCCTGACCAACCTCAATGCAACGTTGTCGACTTACTGCATGTGTGAAAAAGCTGCTTGGAGTATTCCTTCACATTTTTTAAGTGATTAATTATTTCAAAACCCTGTGTGATGTTACATAATTACTACCAAAGTTATGTCAGAAATAAGTTACATACTCTACACATCTTACAAGTAACAAACTGTTATCTTCGTACATTCCTGTGGAATTACACATCCAAGCTGGATAAAACCCCATTTATTTTTTCGAAATCGGCTGATCAAAGAACAAAGTGCCATTAGACTTTTTTGTTTGTAATGCTTCTATGCAACACATATTAGGTTGAATTTAATGACTTCCCTACCACCCTGTATACTTAAAGCTGCAACTGCTCTGAAAGTGTTGTTACCCCAATATGCTTAATTTTACCTGATTGGTTCATGGACTGCAACGTATTGCCGAAGATATTAGAGCTAATTTTCCACAAGTGAATAGAATAATTTCAGCAACAAAAAGGTTCTTATAAAATCTCCACTTTTCTTGCAAAAAAAGGGTACCAGCAGTGAACAAAAATCTATACTTAATCTATGATTTTATGCAGCTAAAAGATTAGTCAACTCTGAATTCAAAAAAATTATTGCAAAATATTACTATGAAAAATCAAAAAATAAAAGATGGGAACTACCAAACTTTCAAACAGTAATCCCTGAGTATCCTCGAAAAACAGCAGTTGCAACCTTCAGGTTGATTACAAGACATGATTGTCTGGCAAAACATTTAAACAGAATTGGGATATATTCTTCACCACTCTGTCCTCTATGTGATCTGCAAGAGGAAATGCACCAAGACCACCTTCAAATATGCCCGGCCACTTCTAGTGCCCTGTCCATCAGTGAAAAATATTGGAGAACAAAAGGATTAACGACTTCATTGTCAGAAATGCAGCATTAGCTAACAACAATACAAAATCTCCACGAGTGCTCTCTTACAAACCAATTACCAGAGATTGCCTCCGGAACCAGCTTCGAGATGGGAAACATGAACAGAAGCAGTTAATTTCTATACTGGGCATATAGATGTTGTTCCTGAAAGTGCTGCATCTAGTTGTGAATCCCAGGCTGCCTACATCAGGAGCAACTTGGGCTTGCCTTCCAGAAAGCATAACACGTTTAGAAATGTCAGTACTGCATATGCAAGAGTCTATTGCTGTCATAGAAGATGCTAATTGGTGCAATGTATTAAGTAAATTGCAAAATGTGCTAAAGAGAAATCCTGGCTACTCAACATTTCATAATGTAGGGAAATCTGAAATGGACATGATGTTGATCCATATGAGGGTATTTCTTCAGGAAAAATTCCTTTCCTAAAATATACCCCAGTTACATCATGTGATGTGTCTGTAAGAACATTGTCAGTGACAAAGTCTTTCAATGACTCCAGAAAACGTTGAAAAATACATAATTGTTCACTTTGCTAAAAAAAACAATGTTTAAATTTGATTTGAATATCGTAACTAAGAAAATGATAGCTGGAATTAAATATTTGATATTACATGTTTTCCCCATTCTACATATTTGACTGCTTTTCACTACATATTTTGCTAAGTGATACTACATAGAAATCCCAGCTCTATTCATGAGTGGGGTGCAGTACTGGAGGTGGGATGTGGTTAGTGTCCTGGTTTCTTCTGGCCGATTACGAGGTTTTCTCAACCAGGGGATGCTACTTCTCAATCAAGTAGCTCTTCAGTTGTCCCATCAAGGATCTAACAAGGCTAAGTGCACCCCGGACCAGGTCTCTCAGGGAGAGAACATCCCCACGCCAGTGCCAGGAATCAAACCTGGGTCCCCTGTTTGGTAAGCAGAAGTGCTAAGGAGATGCCCATGTGCCTTAACAAGATGTAAATTTTTGGTGTTATATACATTATAATTGTCATGAAAGCTTAAAATATAGTATTTTAATCAAAATCATTAGCCATTTTTGAGAAAATTAAAAATGCAGTACACAGTTTTTCATTTACAAGGTAGTTTGGATATGCGAGGATCTTCTTGAGAGTATTCAAAGTTTCAAATTTGGTATTTCATTGAGCTTTTGTTTGTGGGTTAAGTTGTTTTATCTCTCACATGCACGCACACAGACTTCTTCCTAAAAAGTTAGGATTCGGGGAGTCTGTATTTGTGCTAAAATGTTGCTCTACTGTATTCTTCAATATATGATGACTACCCCACTCAACCTCCGAGATGGGGGGTCTTCTTCCTGCTAGTAGCGTCACTGACAAGGTGAATTTATCAGTTAAATCTTGGCTATAATGCAATGCCAAGGGCAGAATGAGCTGCGTGTATGGGTTGGCAATGGTGCACTGAAGATGTGTATTGAGGAGCTCTTGGATATCCACCACGTATGTACTAATGACTTAAGCAACAATACTCTAACGCAGGAACGTATTTTTGAACACTTTGATACAATTATTACTAAGCAGCTGCAAGAAAGTGTGATAGAAATTCGCTTGAATAATAATCAGACCTGATGATTCACTGAGTAACAAAACACCGACATATTTCAAAACTGCCAACCCAACAAAATCAGAGTACTGCACTGTAACCTTGAACAGGATATTCTCGACTCCACATAATCAGCTGTTCTACGAGCGCAACATTCAATCGCCAGCTTTTAATAATGGATTCTTGTTGCATGTGTAATATAAAATTCTCTGGAAGAGGTGAGAAGATGGATAAACTACAATGTGTTGAATGTGGCCGAACAGCCCATTTAAAATGTTTGAATATTCGAAAGAAGATTTAGAGTTTCTCAAGCAAGGTTTCACATCAATGAAGTGTGCAAACTGTGCTCGAAGGAAAGGTGATGCAGACCAGTTGGCTTCCACGATAGCTACAGAAGAATCAAGTTCAGGAATTATGAAAATACTACAACTGATCAAAAATGACAACTGCAATAATAGCATCTCAAAGAACACTAGAAGTTGATCTGGGAAAATCAATCGATTGCTACCATGAAAAGCTTGATACCAGTTTTAAAAATCAAGAAATATACTCTAAAAATCTAGAAGAAACCCTAAAAATCTTGGAAGAGGTCAGAAATGAAAATTTAGCATTACATAAGGAAAACAAGGAGTTAAAGGAACATATCGAAGACCTTGAGCAGTACTCAAGAATTAATATGCTGGAAATTCAAGGCGTACCTTCTCAACCCCAGGAGAACACCACTGAAGTGATTAAAACCATTAGCAAAGCTCTTGATGTAAAATAGAAGATCATGATATTGATGTTTGTCATGGCTTAAACTTAAATGCTTCGTCTCAGCTACCTAGTCCAATCGTCGTTAAGTTCTGTAGAAGATCAACTAAAGAGGAAATACTAGGAAGATGACATGTCAAAAGGAATCTGTCCACTTTGGACCTAGGGTTTACATTCAGTAATCCTGTCTACATCAACGAGAGTCTCTGCTCAACTTGAAGATGTTTGTTTACTAAATGCAGGCAAATTCGGAGGTCTGCAAACATAAAGTATCTGTGGACGAGAATTGGAAAAATATTCATGAGGAAAGACTCTTCGCCAGTTGTCAACGTAACTACGGAAGAAGATATAAAGAAATTTAGTGAACCTAATTAGATTGTGAGTTTTATGCTTCGTAATAAGTAAAATAAAGGTATTAGATATGGTCCTCCAGACATTCTGGGGGTTGTGAGAGAGTGATGTAACCGTCAAAACATAAAAATATGGTGCTCTCTAAAAAGCGGTTATTATTACTGCTAAGTCTCTTCAATATTTATGCAATATGACTCGAGGGGTAAAATGTTCCAGAGTTAAAGTAATACACCATTCGGATCTCAGGCGGGGACTACTACTTTAGAAATTTTATTCTTCAAAAACACCTAGTCTTCCAATGGATACCAGCTCACTGTGGACTGAGTGGTAGTGAGAAAGCTGATTTTCTTGCAAAAACGTGTATCAGCAGTGTACAGAAATCTATAGCTAATCTACCATTTTATGCAGCTAAAAGCTTATACAACTCTGAATTCAAAAAAATTATATAAAAATATTACTATGAAAAATAAAAAAAATAAAAGATTCCTGAGTATCCTCGAAAAACAGCAGTTGCAACCTTCAGGTTGATTACAGGACATGATTGTCTGGTAAAACATTTAAACAGAATTGGGATATATTCTTCACCACTCTGTCCTCTATGTGATCTGCAAGAGGAAATGGATCGAGACCACCTTCAAATATGCCCGGCCACTTCTAGCGCCCCATCCATCAGTGAAAAATGTTGGAGAGCAAGAGGATTAATGACTTCATTGTCAGAAATCCAGCGTTAGCTAACAACAACAACAACAACAAGAAGAAGAAGGTATTAGATATTTACTATAAAAATGTCAGAGGACTGACAACAAAAACTGTTGAATTTTACACTAGTATAATTTATTCAAATTATGATGTAATTAGCATAACTGAATCTTGGTTGCTAGAAGGTACTTATAACTCTGAGCTATTTGACAACAGATATACTGTATTCCGGAAAGACAGAAATTCACAAAACCCTGGTGGCGGAGTGTTAATAGCGATTAAATCAGCATTTAATCCACAAAAAATTTATTTTCTTGATACCAACAATGAATCAATCTGGATAAAATTTTATTACCGTGGTACTAAATTTATTGTAAATACAGTTTATTTTCCTCCAAATACTAATATAAATTCATTCAAAGAATATTTTGATCAGATAGCACAAAATCCTGATAAATTTAGCTCACATGTAATTATTACAGGTGACTTTAATATATCTGAAATAATTGATTCCACTTATGATCTAAGTAAAGGTAGTAATAAAGCAAAATTACTTAACAATATGTTATCTTTTACGAATATGCAGTCTGTGAACAACGTAAAAAATGTAAGTGGTAAAATGCTAGACTTAGTTTTAACTAACATAACACTTAATATAAAAGAAGGTGATAATTCTTTGGTACCTATAGACTTGTACCATCCTCCACTAAATTTAATGGCTAAAATTGAGAGTTGTAAAAATAATATGGCGACAACATGTACCTACAATTTTTGCAAAGCTAATTTTAGCAAGATGTATGAGCTTATAAGAGACTGTAAATGGAATCACATATCAATATCTCAGGATGTTAATTATTCAGTGGCTATTTTCTACTGCAAAATTTACTCAATACTTGACAGATGCATGCCAAAAAGAAAACAATACAAACACAAATATCCTGTTTGGTTCACTAAAGAAATAATAAAAAACATACAATTAAAAGAAAAGTAATGTAAAAATAAAAATGTATCAGAATATTATTTGTGGTGCTATAAAAACATCTGTAAATTGTTAAAAAGTCAAATGAAGATAGCCTTTAGAAATTATGTTACGCTTGTTGAAGTTAAAATGATACATAATCGTACCAATGATTTTTGGTAATTCATTAAAAATAAACGGAAACAATTTTAGACACACGCTGAGATGGAGTATAATGGTAGAATATTGAAAACTCCTAAAGTAAGAACAAATTAGAAACTAAAAACTTCACTTATCTTATTATTTTGGTGCTGACCCTGGGGTTTCAAGCTATATCCAGCTCATTCTCAAAGCTGGAATGAGCTGGATATAGCTTGAAACCCCAGGGTCAGCACCAAAATAATAAGATAAGTGAAGTTTTTAATTTCTAATTTGTTTTTACTTTAGAATCTTGTTGCTTCACTGTTAATAGCTTCAATTTTTCCATAATTGAAAACTCCTACTGAAATTGCCAATGGATATACCGATTACTTGTAATTGGCTGTACAAAATATCCACGTGGTAGCAATATCTTCAATATAGTCAAAAGTTGTTGTTGTTAGCTAATGCTGGATTTCTGACAATGAAGTCATTAATCCTCTTGCTCTCCAATATTTTTCACTGAATTTCATAACAAAGAGAGCAATAGCTATTGCAATAGTCAAAAGTTGAAACTGCTATAGTCAAAATTTTCCTTTTGGGTTAGAGGTATTTTGTAAAATAATGCCCCACGTGGATATTTTGTATTTTATATATAGCAGTTGCAATCTTCAGGTTGATTACAGGACATGATTGTCTGGCAAAACATTTAAACAGAATTGGGATATATTCTTCACCACTTTGTCCTCTATGTGATCTGCAAGAGGAAATGCACCAAGACCACCTTCAAATATGTCCAGCCACTTCTAGTACCCTTCCCATCCATCAGTGAAAAATATTGGAGAGCAAGAGGATTAATGACTTCATTGTCAGAAATCCAGCATTAGCTAACAACAGCTTTAGACCATATGCTTGATTCACAGTTGTCGTCTGGTTGCTAGAATCTTCAATGTATTGAAGATATTCTAGAATTGCCTCTTTATTCTTATGAACCGTAAGAACTGTTCTCGATTTGAAGTTCCATCTTGTGGCTGATCCCAGAGGGACTCTTCGTCTCACAATTGCATCCAGAACAGCTACTCTTTGTGGTGAATGAGAGAAGAATATTGGTATATCTGCAATAGTACTGAAAAACAGTTTTGCTTGTTTATTTTGATTTGTAGCTTGAGCAAGAATTAAGTTTAGTTGGTGTGCATAACAATGCACATAATGCGTGAAATGGTATTCTTCTCTTACAATTGCTTGGACTCCTGCATGTTGGCCGCGCATGACACTGACACCATCATAACTTTTAGATATTACCCTTTCTTTCTGTTCTTGGACATCAGTGAGGACACTTTTAATGCAAGCTGCTAAGGAGGAAGCATTCTTTCCAAATGGATTTAAAAATTTCCAAAATCTTTCAACAGGCTCTCCAGTAGATAAAAAATAACACTGAAATTTAGATGACATCAGAAGTTTCATCTGCTATCACAGACACAAAATCTGCTATTTCAGCATTAATTTCCTCTTGACACACATGTAACATACACTCTAATAAATCATTTTGTATGTCCTTGGATGTACCCTTAAAAACTGTAGCCTTATCCATGTGCTGTTTTACAACTGTATCCAAAGCTGAAGTGAAATTTATTAGCCCTCTGAATATTCCAGGATTTTTTGATTCTGCAGTTTCATTATGTCCATGTAAAGCAAGTTTAAACTCACTGCAGAACTTAATAAAGTCAATTACTTTGGAAAGAACAAAGCGATTTTTCCTTACGTTGTCATTATGTCTTTCTATATTCTGTCTGAGGGGTGTAAGGGGTAGTGATGCGCCTCCTATAGCCTCTCCTACCCAATTCCCAACCTCATCCTGGCCGTGGTGCACCCTGCTTTTAACAGATGAGGCTCTGGGGACCGAATCACAGCAGTATAACTGTTTCATCTAAAATGGAGGAAATGTCATTTACATATGTGCTGGCCTATCACAGCACAACAGCGTCCCTCAGAGGCACATGAGGGGAAGGTCGGTGGCTCTAAATACCACCTATTTAGTCCTCCCGGCTAGGTCCGATGGACCCGTTGACCAACGATAGGTGTGGTCCCCCTTGCAAAATGGGGGTTTAAGTCGGGTGATGTAACTGCCACATTGTAAAACTGGTGCCCGTTAAGAAAACAGTTACATGAAAGCCACGTACATGAGTATGAGTCCTAAAGATAAACATTCCGGAGTTAAAACTGTCCCCCAATCGGATCTCCGGGTGGGGACATCTTTAGGCAAATTTCATCACAACAATTCCAATACTTTAAGAATTCTACAATGGAATGCAGGAGGCATGTCCCAGCCTAAAAAACAAGAGCTAATGAAAATATTAAAAGACCAAGATATAGATGTCTTCACAGTACAAGAAGCCAATATATCAGAAAAACAGGAAATATACTTTGAAATGGATCAGTACACTACACATATACTTCCAAAAGCTCGTCAAATAGCAAGTGGTATTCTTACAGCAATTAAAAGAAATATGAAAGCTACTATTCAAATCCAAAAAACAATGGAAGAACAAGATAAATTAGAAATAGTTAAAATTGAAGTATGGAAAAGTAACTACCACTATAGAATTTACAGTATCTACAATCCTCCAGACAATACACTAGATCTAAATTCTATTCCCATAGAACCCAAAAGTATTTTAATAGGTGATTTTAATGCACACTCCCCTAGGTGGGGCTACAGAGATATAAATTCAGCAGGAAGAGTCATAGAAGACCTATTAAACTCGTCAACAATGGAATTAATATTTAATCCAAATGATCCACCCACTTACCTTCATTATAATGGTTCGGGTACAAATCCTGACCTTCTGATGGTGTCATCTGACATAATTTGACAATACAAAAAGAGAAATAATAGAAGACCCAGGTTCAGGCCACAGAATCACCATAAACTCCATAAGAGGTCTAATAAATAAAAGTAACAAACCAAAAATTAAAAGTTCTTGGAATTTTAAAAAAGCAGATTGGTCCAGTTTCCAAAATGAGATAGAAGGGAAGTGTAATATACTGTTAGAATCAGAGTTCAAGTCAACAGATGAAATGAATAAAAAAATTTGTGAAATATTTTTGACAGCAGTCAAAACACATATCCCCAAAGGAAAGTTAAAGAAATATAGCTACTTTTGGTCTCCATCTTTATCTAAGTTAAAACACGAAAGAAATATAACAAGAGTCAAAGCCGAAAGAACCAAGTGTCCAGAAGATGTACAAAACTGGAGAAGAAAAGCAGCCATTTTTAAGAAAGAATTAATTACAGCAAGGAGGGCCAGTTTCACAAATTTTGTAGAACATATGGACTATAGGAAAGATGGAAATAAAATATACAAATTCCTTAATAAAATAAAATTATCAAAAAATACAACTGAACCATTAAAACATAATAACAAAAGCTTAACTACAGATAGGGAAATAGCAGAATCCCTTAACAAGTTTTATGCTCAGCCACAAAGAATACCCAAAGCGTATAAAAAACAAGATAAGGCTATCCAAAAAACTATCAGAGAAACTAGTAAGCCAAAAGGTATACGGAATGATATTTTTATTCAGGATTTTAACGAAACAGAACTAGATTTAGCAATAGAACAATTACAGAACAAAAAATCTCCAGGACCTGACAAGATCCACCCAGAGTTTATTAAACACCTTGGCAGGAAAGGAAAAGAAATCCTACTTAAACTGTATAACACGTGTTGGAGAATGACTGTACCTTCCGACTGGAAAAAAGCCATTATCATCCCGATTTTAAAGAAAAACAAACCCTCAAACAATTATTATTTGTTTATGCCAACAAACTGACTGTTGGTGTTTTTAAACACACAAGCCGTGTGTGGGCAAAGTTTGAGAGGTAGAACTGGAACTTAAAAATTCAATGCCACAACTGGGATTTGAACCACAGACCTTCCGCTTACCGGGCAGATATTCTAACCACTGAGCCATTGTGACAAACTGCCAGAATGGCATTAAATTCTCAAGCCAGTTCGTATTTCTCCTGGTAAACCACAAAGGCAGTCTCACATCAGAGACAAATTACCCCAATGGTGACTTACTATTGTAAGTACTTTATATCCCAGGATTAAATAACCTTCAGAATGATAATTATTATTTATTTATGCCAACAGTAAGCTTGTATATTTACCCTTAACAAACAGCAAGCATGGAAAACAGAATAGCTTTTTTGTGGAAATGCAACCGCAAATCCAACTATTTCTTTTATATATATTTACATTAAAAGACCTGCAAATGTCTTACCTCGGCTTGTTTGTGCCTGTTTTAGTTTGACATGAGGTACTGGCGTACCAAGCTTCTTTATTTCACACTTCTCTTCTAAGCTAAGCTGAGAAATCTGTGTCTAAAAGATATTTAACGCTGTTCATTCATTTTGGAAAACAAACTCTTTAGAACAGCTGAATATGTTAAACACTAAAGCACAACTAAATAACTCTACAATACACTGTACTGCTAAACAACTGTGGTCAATGAATCCATTATTACAAAGAGGAAAGTGTTTGTGATTGCTTGTAGTTCGAATTCTGCCAGAGTCCGACATGTAGTTGGAGCTGGTGGCAGAACCAGCGCAAACACACATATTCCTAGCGACTTCCCCTCTCGCCTCTCCCTGCCAAAAGACCACCTATAAACTCACAGATGGAGGTTCACAAGAGAAATTGAATCTCGACAAAGTCTTGGCACACTTTGGCACTGTTGCGCTCTACCTGAAAGACTTTTCATTCTATAAAATACTTTGAGAATTCAGATAAAATTATCTACTATGAGAATGAAATGAAGAATGATTGTTTACATACATGCAGTATAATTGGCATAATCAACTTTTTCTGGGGGTTCACTGAATCACTGAACACATAGGACGTGCTGCCCCTGTGCAGAGGGTATTGGAAATCTGGTGTATAGGAATGACAAAGGTTTCTATTTTCAGTATTGATTATGTTAAAAAGCAGCTTATAGATGTGGTGAATTTTGTCAGCTGATTTCATGTTCTGTCAGATGCAGAAATCAAAATAGTGCTCATATTTCTACTTGGTGCATTGAATACCTTCCACTTTGTTAATTCTAATGTGATTGTCTTTGCACTTACCTGTGGCGCTTGTCCTTCGTGAATAAGATGTCTTGAGATTCGTCTTCTGATAAACTGGATTTTAAAACGTCTTCAGAGAACAGCTGTAACAATATTATAACGACATTACAAGCTTACTCCACACTGTATTGTTAGCTTTTTAATATTGAATAACAAATTTCCTTTATCTCTTCCTGTCCCTTATGAAATTAAAGCACCTACAATAAACATAACTTCTATAGTGAATCCTCTCATTTACCCCTTATATGAGGGTGAGACAGGATATTGTAAGACCCCAAAAGAAAATCGTTTATGTGAATATTTGTTAAGAGTGTAATTTGTTTTTGATGTTGGTATGAGTTGGTTAAATGACGAAAACGTGTTACTACTGTTCATTGTTACAAACAATTAAGATTGTTTAAAGACGTCATAAATATTCCACATATTTAATTTTAATATATATGTATAAATAAAAGAATTATATGTGTTCAATATTGAAAGCGAAGGGAGAATGACTAAGGATCGCTTCCCTAACAATGCGGGAACTATTTGATGGACGCATATACGAATGTACACAAAAAGAAGTGTAATGCGGCGCCAATTGTCTAGTGATTAGCGTCTATGTTTTCGGTGTAGATGGACGCATTTTTATGTGTGTGCATCATAAAATAGTGAAAGTAAAATTACTAAGTGTTTAAAGACCGTTAATTTGAGTAAAATAAGTGAAACGTTGGCTAACTTTAACAAGTTAGTTAATACGAAGTGTGCAATTAAATAATAGGATGTAAAATAGACGAAGTGTAAAGTGATGGAAAACACATTTAGCGAAATATCGCTAAATTTTCAGACATTAAATCTCGGCGATGCTAGGGAAGTGGATCTACTGAAATAAAAGACTTGCTACTGTAATACGATTTAAATGCTGTGAACAAGAAGGTGCGAAAAAAATATTTCACTAAAGCTAACCCCGAGTGTATGTTCATTCCATCCAGTACCACGACCGGAGATAACGAAAGAGTCAAAAGCTCATCACCATCACCTTCATAAATTATAAAAACAGCACCAAAGGTTACACTCAAACCACTGAGCAATACTTCTATAGTCAATCAGTAACAGTAACATTGGAGAGACTGTCAATCAGTAACAGTAACATTGGAGAGACTGTCAATCAGCGACCAGCAACATTGGAGAGACTGTCAATCAGCGACCAGCAACATTGGAGAGACTGTCAATCAGCGACCAGCAACATTGGAGAGGCTAGTCAATCAGCGACCAGCAACATTGGAGAGGCCAGCCAATCAGCGACCAGCAACATTGCAGAGGCCAGCCAATCAGCGACCAGCAACATTGGAGAGGCTAGTCAATCAGCGACCAGCAACATTGGAGAGGCCAGCCAATCAGCGACCAGCAACATTGCAGAGGCCAGCCAATCAGCGACCAGCAACATTGGAGAGGCTAGTCAATCAGCGACCAGCAACATTGGAGAGGCCAGCCAATCAGCGACCAGCAACATTGCAGAGGCCAGCCAATCAGCGACCAGCAACATTGCAGAGACCAGCCAATCAGCGACCAGCAACATTGGAGAGGCCAGCCAATCAGCGACCAGCAACATTGCAGAGACCAGCCAATCAGCGACCAGTAACATTGGAGAGGCCAGCCAATCAGCGACCAGCAACATTGGAGAGGCTAGTCAATCAGCGACCAGCAACATTGCAGAGACCAGCCAATCAGCGACCAGCAACATTGGAGAGGCTAGTCAATCAGCGACCAGCAACATTGCAGAGACCAGCCAATCAGCGACCAGCAACATTGGAGAGGCTAGTCAATCAGCGACCAGCAACATTGCAGAGGCCAGCCAATCAGCGACCAGCAACATTGGAGAGGCTAGTCAATCAGCGACCAGCAACATTGCAGAGGCCAGCCAATAAGCGACCAGCCACAGATTCTAAGACTAGACTTAGTCCCGACTATGGGAGGATTGAACCTTATGGACCTCAACCATGGGCTACCCTTTCAACACATATATGAGTTCTGAATATGCGTTCTCACAATATGGATTGATTCCTAACATATTTCCATAGGTTACTATAGGATTGTTTCATAACAAAAGTATGTGATTAAGTTTCTTATTGAAGGTAAAAGGACATTTATAAAATGAATTAGGTCTGAGGTGAAGTTAGGTCAGTTCTACGTTTTATATCAAAGGGTACATTTAGCCTCATGAAGTCCTGGAGTGACCAACTGAGGAGGTATTCGATGAAGTAGTGACCCCAGGTGGCCGCATAACTGGCTAGAAGGATTTGGGAACCTGACCATCTTCCACCCTCGTGAAGTCCTGGAGGGACCAACTGAGGAGGTATTCGATGAAGTAGTGACCCCAGGTGGCCGCATAACTGGCTAGAAGGATTTGGGAACCTGACCATCTTCCACCCTCATGAAGTCCTGGAGGGACCAACTGAGGAGGTATTCGATGAAGTAGTGACCCCAGGTGGCCGCATAACTGGCTAGAAGGATTTGGGAACCTGACCATCTTCCACCCTCATGAAGTCCTGGAGGGACCAACTGAGGAGGTATTCGATGAAGTAGTGACCCCAGGTGGCCGCATAACTGGCTAGAAGGATTTGGGAACCTGACCATCTTCCACCCTCGTGAAGTCCTGGAGGGACCAACTGAGGAGGTATTCGATGAAGTAGTGACCCCAGGTGGCCGCATAACTGGCTAGGAGGGTTTGGGAACCTGACCATCTTCCACCCTCTAATACCATACCCCACTCATGACACCTGTAGTGGACGCAGCGCCCGGGTGGCAAGCCTTGGCCTTTCTTAGGCTGTTGCGCTAGGGGTAGTATGGTTTTAGGTATATACTGCAACCCACCAAGAGTGTTCTGCTTGTCGTTTGTTTCCTCTTAGTAAGTAAATGGCTCCATGCAGTAATATGGAGAACCTGCCAGTATGAGCTGCATTTGGTCACCTCAAGAACTGGTTCACAAGTGCCAATAATCAGTATTTGTTTCTTGGGCTGCAGCAGCAATAAAACAATTATATTGTGATGTAGGGCTTGGCACATAACAAAGGACAAGTTACTAACACATACCAGGTCAGCAAGCAACTAAGACGCAAGGCCAAGCTTCGCCACACCACTCATGTGAGCAAACATGTGACTAACAGCAATGAAGTGACTACAAAAAAAAGCTGTTTTCTCCACAGCCTTTGAGAAACATCTGTGCTTGTGGAGGTTTGTGTGATGTCATCTCCAACTTAAGGAGGCAAGGCAACAGCAGAGAAGCTAGTTACAGTTACAGACATGAGTTGCTCGGTGTCTTAGTGGGTCCAAAACAACTGCATGTGTGTGTGTCATTGTGAAAGATACGTCAGTTGTCGTAGGTTGAGTGATTGCATTGTCATAGTGTACGAGAGACAAAGTGAAGAAAGACACTGAAAGGACTGAGTTAAGGTTATGAGAAGTAAAAGTTGTGAGTTGTAATATCATGAAAGTCTGTAGACTGTGTTAACGATGAGAAGAAAACTGTATTTGTGATAACATTTAGAAGACAATAAAGTGACAGAGAAATAACTGGATGGATTTTGTCATTTTGTTACAACATGTTGCAACATCTGAACTGGACTTGAGATCTATCCTTGCTATTTGATACTACCAAACACAGAGGACATTCCACACACTCTCAAGTGATCCATCAGGAGACGAAGGATAGGATTTACTTTACATGCATCTTCTTGGCAGACTGCTATAGTGAATTACTGAATGAGAGCTATACATACATCCTGTTAAATGGTACTCAATACTTACCAAAGATGTCAGCACTTCATCCTCTTCCTGCTCCTGCTTTATAACAAGCTGAAAAAAATAATCAGTGTTGCTTTACAAAAGTGAGAGTTGTAAACATTCTTACATCGTAATGATGTTTACTATCCAACAAAACATGATAAGATGCTACAGAACGATTTGGTTTCATCCAAACAGCATGTCCAGTCAATGGAAATTAGTATTGTATGCAACAAGAGCATAATAGCAGCAAGTAACCCATGACTATATTCATAATATTCATACAAGCAACTTAGCATCATAATTGCTGTCATTATATTAGAATTTCATATGACTGATTATGGTCAACCATGTGTCTAAGATTAAAACAATGTTTTTAATATTCTACACTTATGTTTTCATCAATGGTGTCTGATATCTGAATCATGTATTTGTTATTTGATTGTGCTTGTACATATGAGAATCGATAGTGGCACCTTCAACTTTAATTGTTATGTTGTCCTTGACACAACGATATAGAGTACATATGCTATAACCTTTAAAGGAGCAGACTTTCAAAAACAAGAAGACAAACTTATTACAATATTATTTAAAATATTAGTACTAATTGTTAGATAAACAGAGTAGCTTAATTTTATATATGGGAACTGACAGACTTGCTTTCAGCAAGTATAGATAGCTACATGCAGATCTTTTGATTGGTGGTTAGCACTGTTGATATAAACAGGTGTACCTAGTAACATTATAAACTGGTGCAGCATTGATTGGTGGAGTAAGTCTCGTTCAGAATGGGTACACCTTTGATTGGTTGATTAGCAGTGTCGTTATGACTGGTGCACCTTTGATTGGTGAACTAGCAGTGTCGTTATGACTGATGCACCTTTGATTGGAGTGGCAGTGTCGTTATGAACTGGTGTACCTTTGATTGGTGGACTAGTAGTGTCTTTATGACTGGTGTACCTTTGATTGGTGGACTAGTAGTGTCGTTATGACTGGTGCACCTTTGATTGGTGGACTAGCAGTGTCGATATGGACTGGTGCACCTTTGATTGGAGTGGCAGTGTCGTTATGAACCGGTGTACCTTTGATTGGTGGACTAGTAGTGTCGTTATGACTGGTGTACCTTTGATTGGTGGACTAGCAGTGTCGATATGGACTGGTGCACCTTTGATTGGTGGACTAGCAGTGTCGATATGGACTGGTGCACCTTTGATTTGTGGACTAGTAGTGTCGTTATGGACTTGTGTACCTTTGATTGGTGGTATAGCAGTGTCGTTATGACTGGTGCACCTTTGATTGGTGTACTAGCAGTGTCGATATGGACTGGTGCACCTTTGATTGGTGGACTAACAGTGTCGTTATGACTGGTGCACCTTTGATTGGTGGACTAGCAGTGTCGTTATGAACTGGTACACCTTTGATTGGTGGACTAATAGTGTCGATATGGACTGGTGCATCTTTGATTGGTGCACTAGTGTCGATATGGACTGGTGCACCTTTGATTGGTGGACTAATAGTGTCGTTATGGACTGGTGAATCTTTGATTGGTGCACTAGTAGTGTCGATATGGACTGGTGCATCTTTGATTGGTGCACTAGTAGTGTCGATATGGACTGGTGCACCTTTGGTGGACTAGTAGTGTCGTTATGGACTGGTGCACCTTTGACTGGTGGACTAGCACTGTCGTTATGACTGGTGCACCTTTGATTGGTGGACTAGCAGTGTCATTATGAACTGGTGCACCTTTGATTTGTGGACTAGTAGTGTCGTTATGGACTGGTGTACCTTTGATTGGTGGACTAGCAGTGTCGTTATGACTGGTGCACCTTTGATTAGTAGACTAGCAGTGTCATTACGAACTGGTTCATCTTTGACTGGTGGACTAGCAGTGTCGTTATGAACTGGTTCATCTTTGATTGGTGGACTAGTAGTGTCATTACGAACTGGTGCACCTTTTATTAGTGGACTAGCAGTGTCATTACGAACTGGTGCACCTTTGATTAGTGGACTAGCGGTGTCATTACGAACTGGTGCACGTTTGATTAGTGGATAGCAGTGTCATTACGAAATGGTGCACCTTTGATTAGTGGATAGCAGTGTCATTACGAACTGGTGCACCTTTGATTAGTGGACTAGCAGTGTCATTACGAACTGGTGCACCTTTGATTAGTGGATAGCAGTGTCATTACGAACTGGTGCACCTTTGATTAGTGGACTAGCAGTGTCATTACGAACTGGTGCACGTTTGATTAGTGGATAGCAGTGTCATTACGAACTAGTGCACCTTTGATTAGTGGATAGCAGTGTCTACGAACTGGTGCACCTTTGATTAGTGGACTAGCAGTGTCATTACGAACTGGTGCACCTTTGATTAGTGGATAGCAGTGTCATTACGAACTGGTGCACCTTTGATTAGTGGACTAGCAGTGTCATTACGAACTGGTGCACCTTTGATTAGTGGACTAGCAGTGTCATTACGAACTGGTTCATCTTTGATTGGTGGACTAGCAGTGTCATTACGAACTGGTGCATCTTTTATTGGTGGACTAGCAGTGTCATATACGAACTGGTGCACCTTTGATTAGTGGACTAGCAGTGGCATTACGAACTGGTGCACCTTTGATTAGTGGACTAGCAGTGTCATTACAAACTGGTGCACCTTTGATTAGTGGACTAGCAGTGTCATTACGAACTGGTTCATCTTTGATTGGTGGACTAGCAGTGTCATTACGAACTGGTGCACCTTTGATTGGTGGACTAGCAGTGTCGTTACGAACTGGGTCATCTTTGATTGGTGGACTAGTAGTGTCATTACGAACTGGTGCACCTTTGATTAGTGGACTAGCAGTGTCATTACGAACTGGTGCACCTTTGATTAGTGGACTAGCGGTGTCATTACGAACTGGTGCACGTTTGATTAGTGGATAGCAGTGTCGTTACGAAATGGTGCACCTTTGATTAGTGGATAGCAGTGTCATTACGAACTGGTGCACCTTTGATTAGTGGACTAGCAGTGTCATTACGAACTGGTGCACGTTTGATTAGTGGATAGCAGTGTCATTACGAACTGGTGCACCTTTGATTAGTGGACAGCAGTGTCATTACGAACTGGTGCACCTTTGATTAGTGGACTAGCAGTGTCATTACGAACTGGTGCACCTTTGATTAGTGGATAGCAGTGTCATTACGAACTGGTGCACCTTTGATTAGTGGACTAGTAGTGTCATTACGAACTGGTGCACCTTTGATTAGTGGACTAGCAGTGTCATTACGAACTGGTTCATCTTTGATTGGTGGACTAGCAGTGTCGTTATGAACTGGTTCATCTTCGATTGGTGGACTAGCAGTGTCATTACGAACTGGTGCACCTTTGATTAGTGGACTAGCAGTGTCATTACGAACTGTGTGCACGTTTGATTAGTGGATAGCAGTGTCATTACGAACTGTGTGCACGTTTGATTAGTGGATAGCAGTGTCATTACGAACTGGTGCACCTTTGATTAGTGAATAACAGTGTCATTACGAACTGTGTGCATGTTTGATTAGTGGATAGCAGTGTCATTACGAACTGGTGCACCTTTGATTAGTGGATAGCAGTGTCATTACGAACTGGTTCATCTTTTATTGGTGGACTAGCAGTGTCATTACGAACTGTGTGCACCTTTGATTAGTGGATAGCAGTGTCATTACGAACTGGTGCACCTTTGATTAGTGGATAGCAGTGTCATTACGAACTGGTGCACCTTTTATTGGTGGACTAGCAGTGTCATTACGAACTGGTGCAACTTTTGGTGGATAGCAGTGTCATTACGAACTGGTGCACCTTTGATTAGTGGACTAGCAGTGTCATTACGAACTGGTGCACCTTTGATTGGTGGACTAGCAGTGTCATTACGAACTGGTGCACCTTTGATTGGTCGACTAGCAGTGTCATTACGAACTGGTGCACCTTTGATTGGTGGACTAGCAGTGTCATTACGAACTGGTGAACCTTTGATTGGTGGACTAGCAGTGTCATTACGAACTGGTGCACCTTTGATTGGTGGACTAGCAGTGTCATTACGAACTGGTGCACCTTTGATTGGTGGACTAGCAGTGTCATTACGAACTGGTGCACCTTTGATTGGTGAACTAGCAGTGTCATTACGAACTGTGTGCACGTTTGATTAGTGGATAGCAGTGTCATTACGAACTGGTGCACCTTTTATTTGTGGACTAGCAGTGTCATTACGAACTGGTGCACCTTTTATTGGTGGACTAGCAGTGTCATTACGAACTGGTGCACCTTTGATTAGTGGATAGCAGTGTTGTCATGAAGAGGTGGATATAGTGAGATTTGTTACAGTGGTGTATAAATACTACATTATTGCATGGCCAAGCATAAATTTGTTAACAGTATTCGATTGAGTGACCATTGTTGTGGTCCTGGACATTATATAGTGTCGTGGTTAGTTATACTGTACATGCTATGTTGTTCCAAATACTGAACATTCCAGTTGTATGCATAATGTGTTTTAGTGGTTTCCTTGACTTCATTCTCATCTGAACAAATGCTTAACATGTTATTTGCTGCTTGTTATCAAACATTCTCATTACTACCAGGTTTCCAAAAATAAATTCTGTTCCTTGGCATTCTGTTAGCTCACACATGGGACAAACTTCTAGTCTGAATCCACGTCTTTCTAACCTTTGCTCTTTTGCAACCTTGTTATAATATGCAAGGGTGAGACTGAAAATTTTAACAGTATCATGTTTCCAAATACAAATGAAATTGATTTATATGTCACAGCGTCTTTCTAATATTTTGCAAACTGAGTGCTATGTAGTTTGTTCTATTTGCTCTAATAATTCATTAATCATCATGTATATATTTTGTGTTCACTCAAAAAGGAATAAGCCTAGAGAAGATTTTAAAGCTGGGATTTTTTTATGATTTGACATCGTCATTGAAACCCATACAATATGAAGATTAACTTGGCATTTGGCAAGGAAGCCTCATTTAACTGATACAGCAAACTCAACAAATTGGTTTTTTCTTAGTGATGAATTTTGTGAAGGACGCCCAAGAACTGCAGTTACTCCAGAGATAGAAATTGCAGAGGGTTAGGTTGGGAACTGATCAATAATTATTAATATTTCAGAACAAAAAGACAAACTCACACTCCCTGTTCTGTTAATTCACTATAAAAAGGGGCAAAATTGTATTACATATGTACGAACGTCAACTGTTGGCTCAAATAAAAAAACTAATTCTATAACTTAGAACCTAAAAGTGTTCATGAGATGCCCCTTCACATAGAAAAAATTGATGTATGGTCGTCATTAGCGGAGAAAGGTTTCAATAAACAATTCCCATCTCCAGGGTTACATAAAACATAAATTGCACACAACAAACCAACACACTCTGGAAGAATTAAAACAAAATATCCACCAGGAAATTATCAACATTATCAACACATTTTATATTTGAGAGGTAGAACTGGAACTTAACAGTAAGTTTGTTGGCATAAATAAATAATAATTACCATCTGAAGGTTATTTAATCCTGGGATATAAAGTACTTGCAATAGTAAGTCACCATTGGGGTAATTGTTTCTGATGTGAGACTGCCTTTGTGGTTTACCAGGAGAAATACGAACTGGCTTGAGAATTTAATGCCATTCTGGCAGTTTGTCACAATAGCTCAGTGGTAGAGCAGCCGCCCGGTAAGCAGAAGGTCTGTGGTTCAAATCCCAGTTGTGTGTTTAAAAACACCAACAGTAAGTTTGTTGGCATAAATAAATAATAATTAACATTTTATATTATTTATAGGAAGAAATGGAAAAAAATGAAAGGAAAAAAAGCACCTTGGAGAATAACATGACATCCACTCACAGTAAATTGACCGAACTTCCTGGTGTAATAGAAGCTTCGAAAAATGCAAAAGCAGAAATATAAAACAAAACATAAATCTGAGGAATCCACAGCAGGACTTACCAAATACACCACCATCGTTATTATGCTCTTTAAGCATACATATCAACATTATTTGCAATAATTGCTTGGTCAGGGAAAACACAGAACAGGTAGCAAATGATTCTAAGTTACAGAACATTTCAAATTATAAATTGTATACATGAAAATCATAATTTATTTTCTTTACTTGAATTGCAATGCAAATTATGATACATATTGTATTCATAATATATTTTACCTGGTCTGTTGTAAGATAATACAAATTAACACCATGTATACTTAACATAAAGCTAAACATAGAGAAAAATAAAAATAAAGGGAAGAAAAAATAAATACATGCATATAACCACAAAACTATGGCAGAGATATATGAGATCCAGTGCGACCAAGTGTTCTACCACGGCACTCTTCTAAACAGAAGGTTAAATGTCATGTTATGAACAGATGAAGGATAGGTAATGTTTAGTTACTCTCACCTTCCTGAGAATGTGTGCTACTGTGAATTACTAAACAAAAGCTATATACAGAGTGGAAGGGAAGTAGATCTTGGTGTTTGGAACACACGTTGTACCTTACGTTTTTGTCTCTATTTCCTACAGAGATTGTTTTGTCGAAGACAAGCTGCATGTAACAAACACAACTGCTACCACACATCTCGTGAACATCTCTTTCTATGTTTACTGTACGAACATAGGCCAATCATAACCGTTACCTGCCAAAACATAGGCAAAAGTGAAAGTAGTTGATCTGTTTACATTCGGACACCAGGTCAAGTCCCTGACCAACCTCAATGCAACATTGTCAACATACCTTGAGTCTGAAAAAGTCATTAGGAGTATTCCTTCATGTCTTTTAAGTGATTAATTATTTTGAAACCCTGTGTGATATCCCATAATTACTACCGAAGCTATGTCAGAAATAAGTTACTCTATGCATCTTACAAGTAACAAACTGTTATCTTTGTACATTCCTGTGGAATTACACATCCAATTTGGAACAAAAAACCATTTATTTTTTCGAAATCGGCTGATCAAAGAACAAAATGCCATTAGACTTTTTTGTTTGTAACGCTTTTATGAAGCACATATTAGAAGGAATGTAATGACTTTCCCTCCACCCTGTATTTATATTCGCATTAAACGGTAGTCAATACTTACCACAGATGTCAGCACTCCATTCTCTTCCTCCTCTTGCTTTATAACAATCTGAAAAACAATCACAGTATTGCCTATTCTTCAATTTAGCTGAGCTTTATAAACCATACTTGTGAACATTCTCTCATATCCAATAAATCTATGATTCAACAGACAGCTACTGACTGATTTGGTTTCATCCAGGGAGCATGTGGAAGTCAATGTAATATATTAACAACATTATTTGATCAGGTGACACTGTTTTGGTCCTATGCAATGTCCTATTTAGAGTCTATATTCAATACATTATCTGTACAATATTAAAAAATCTGATGTGTTGCACTCACATGACTTTCTCCACTCTTGTACTAACCATTCTTACAAACTCTTATTCGTTATTCCTATATCTTCTTCGTGTTAGTTAAGATAAACATTCGTGCAAATTATGTTATTGCTTATTTCCTTGTAGGTACAAGGGGAATATTGCAATACAGTAGGCTCTGTGCAATAGTCAAATCTTTTAAAGCTTTGAGACTCCATTCTCTTTGCATGCTTCACATGTAAAACAATGAACAACTATGTTGCATTTTGCGAAAGTTTTAAGTTTTCCGAAACTTGCACACATAACAAGGAATATCTTCAAAATGGTTCACCCTACAAGAAAATTTATTCAGACATAAATTATGTATTTTAGCAAGATCTACATTTTTTGTATAGTATGATTTGGTCTACCTCTAACGGTTTACCAGTTATGCAAAAGTCATCCACAGTAAATACGCTACAGGGGTTATAGCCAGAAAATTCAAGATATACATTTCATTTGTCATAAAAATATCTCAAACATATGACATTTTAATAAAAATTGTTAAGAGCCATTTTTGAAAACTTTTCCATGTAAAGGGTAGTTTAGGGTGGGATATTTTCTTCAAAATCTTCGTGTTGCATCCCTGAATGACATTAAACTTAAATACCAAGTTTGGTTTTTAACCGACTTTTCGTTTTTGAGTTATGCTGTCCACAGACACACACACAGATATTTTTCTAAAAATGCTTTTTTTGTATTCCGGGGGTCTCAAAACATATTTCCGGTGAAATCTCAACACCAAATTTTTGGGTGGAATACAATACTTCCCCTACTTACCAGTAGAGAAAGTAAAAATATGGTAATACCAAACAGCACACCTGCCTCTGGCACAGGGGACCTGGGTTTGATCCCCGGTACCGAGAGAGGGTTTTTCCTTGTTAGGAGGTCTGGTCCAGAGTACACTCAGCCTTGTCAGGTCCCTGAGGGGCTACTTCAATAAGAAGTAGTGGAACCTGGTTGAGAAGGCTCCATAATAGGCTGGCAGGGCTCAGGTTGATGGCTACGTCCCACCTACAGTACTGTACCCCACTCATGACACCTGAAGTGGGCAGAGGTGGAGGACGCAGCAGCTAGGTGGCAGGCCTTGGTACCCTAAGGCTGTTATGCTGGGGTTTAGTTTACTTATGTCATAACTAATTCTTTGAAATGCATATTAATTCAGCATTTAGTTATATTCTAAGATGCGTTGTATAATTTTATGAACTGTAATATTTATTGCTTCTTCATGTTATAGAGGACTGACAAGCCAGACGCTGATGGGGAGCAGACGAACCTGTGGACTGGACAGAGTCAAGTGTTCAGTGTGATAGTGAGGAAGAGGATCATATGAAATGGAGCAGCTGGTGGATTGAGTGGCAGGGGAAACTGGACAACCTGGAGAAAACCTGCCTTGACACTGCTTCATCCACCACGAATACCAAATGTGGGTCTCTGGGTCACCTTGGTGATATGCGAAAGGTCTAACCACTTGGCCACAGCACAGTGAATATTTATTGCAACTGTATAAATTGTTATACATAATTATTTAATAATGCTACTAGATATTGCTAGTGTAAATATTCTGTGGACTACTGCTCTACAAGTTTAATCTTATATATTTAAAGAGCAATTCTTGTATATAAATAGATATATTCTGTGCAACTTGGAATGATTTAGATCAAATTTTGTATTCAGACAGGGTATTGCTTATTAAGTTTATCTATACAGGTGTAATTGCTGAAAAAACGTGTTTTACGTGTAACAGTCACAATTACTCTAAACCTTATTTTGGCCATAATTTCTCTGTTAAAGGGCCAATTTCAACAAACAAAGTTATTAAAGGTCTCGTCACAGAAATGGCTCCAACAATTAGGATGAAAAATCACATTAAGTTAACGTTTTGCTTCTCAAGTTTACCTAAATAAGTGTCTTCCCCTTCCCCCCCTAAAAAAAAAAAACACAATAAAAAAAAAGGAAAACAAAAGAAAAGCCAAGCAAAGCTTGGCTGCCCAGGTACTGAAAATAAAATTGGTGCTGCAGCTACTTATACTGTAATGTATATATTTTGGAAGTTTGCTATCCACAGTGTTTATCTTCTTTTATACAATGCATGCTGGGAAGTAAATATACATAAATGTTATTGCCTTTAATTATTCCTTGTATACTTGTGGGTATGTTATTAGTTCTAGTGCATATTTCTGTGATGGAATATGACAGTAGTAACGTGAGCCAGCGAGACCAAGCCATGTACACCTGAAGTTTGACAGGTTTAGCAATGGGCAACCCTCTCTCGCCATTTTTAGCAGATATTTACATGAGTTCATTGGAAATAAGGATCACAAAAGGTTTCCCGTGGATGTTCAAACTCTGGCAGCGATATGTGGATGATATATTTGCAATAGTTCCAAAAAGACACATCAGTGATGCATTAAAACTTCTGAACATACAGGACAAAAGTATAAATTTCACAGTGGAAGTAGAAAAAGATAATAAATTACCATTTTTAGATATAAAATTAATCAAAAACAAGGATAGAATAAATTTCGGTATTCACAAAAAATCAACGCAGACAGACAACTACATAAAAGCTAATAGTTACAATCCAAGAAGCCACAAACAAGCAATTTTCAATAGTTTAACACATAGATTGGTGAACATCCCTCTTTCAGCAGAAGAATATAAAACAGAATATTACAAAATAATTGAAATAGCACAAAAAACGGCTTTCCCAAAGAATTAGTAGATAAAAAGGTAAAACAAGCAGAGAAGAAAAAATTATTAAAAGAAACTACAACTCTCACAGCAGCAAAAACAACAATGATATTCAAAAAATTCACATATCACCCATGGGCCTTTGATAAATTTAAAAAAGTGTTCAAGGAATACAACATTCAGCTAGCACTAGTAAACCATTACTCCATAAAAAACCTACTACTTTCAAACATCAAAGATGCTTTCCACCTAACAAAAAATCTGGCATATACCAAATTGAATGCAGTGATTGTAATGAAATATACATAGGAAAAACCAAAAGAAATTTAGAAATTAGATCCAAGGAACACGTTAGAAACATTAAGAGTAAACAATTAGAAAAATCAGCGGTTGCATTTCACTTTAGGACAAAAAATCATGACAAAGCTAGAACCGAAACTTCTTAAACACATAACCGGAAAACAAGAACTGTCCACATGGGAACAAATCTTTATTTTAAAAAATAGAAACAGAGTATTTAATTTCGACATTCCTCAGAGAGACATTTTCAGTAAGTTCATCGAACCGCCACCAGAAGAAACACCAGAAGAAGCATCACCATCTGCACCATCAAGCACCATGGAAACCCAGTTATTGTCCGGTTGATAATGGAGGAAAGTTAACCTTCGAAACGCGTCCTGGAAGAATATGTTGTAAGTGTTGTTCAGTGTTATTAATTAACTCACCTTTTAAATTAAATTAATTACAACACTGTTTTCAAACTTCTATGAAAGCAAGATAGTATGTCATTTTAATCAAAATCAGAGCCATTTTCAAGAACATCAAAATTTTAAAAAAATATTCCATGTGAAGGGGTGGACAATTTTCATGCATTCATCCCTACCTACCCACACACACACACACGTACCTTTTGCTAAAAATTATGTTTTTGAATTCAGGGGGCCTTAAAACTTATATTTCCGGTGAAATGTTGACATCAAATTTTTGGGTGGAATACAATACTTCCTCTACTTGCTATACGTAGTAGAGAAAGTAAAAAATACTGGGATGAGGGAGCTCAAAGGATATTTTTCAGTTTTTTCTTATTCAATAGGTATAAGACAACTATTCACATTTAAAACAAATTTAGTACTATGAACTTTGGATAACCCTGATGCACTCTGCTCTCCCCTGGGTCGAAGATCTCGTTGCCAGGATATCTCCTATCCTGTGTTTGGTGTCCCGATATCTAAGGTATGCGTGAATTGTGGTAGGAATGGAACCAAACGAAGAATTAACAAACATTTGACTTTATTTGTAAATTTCCAGATTTGAAGAGAACTGCCAACGATATCTAAATAGAATATAACTGTCTAACTTCAACTGCAACGTTATAATACTTGAACTTTGTCACCCTTTGGCAACTGCCGAATTATGTATACACGCCAGCTTACGTACAAATCACAAAGTTGCATGTGCACTGTCTGCTCGATTCAAGACAAACGTGTGTTGTGTTGCATGGGCAACACGAAGGAAGCGATTTCCATTGGTCAACTTTTGAGCATGTCACATCAAGATACAAGTCAGCCCGCGGATTCTTTGGGCTTTGCTCGTACAACAATTGTAATCTTATCACTCATCTAATCTGCCTATGCTTCCATTCTTGAGACCTTAATATATTCAGCCGTATTACAACGGTTCTCCCCTTAACTATTGATTAAAATCTCCTTTTACTTCTTTCTATTATTCATTATTTATATTCACCTCATAATTTCGGTTTCAACCCTGATTATAAATACTCTCATTTTCACTATGATATTTTTATGTTTAGTAGTATCAGTGATTAGAGTTATTAGTGATTGGCAAATATTCAGATATGAAGTAAATTTAGTAAAATGAACTTTGGATAACCCTATTATAATTAATTTCATTTTCTATGTAGCAGTGCTTAATGTTGCTAGTGATTGATAATGTTATCTATTACAATAATTACACATGTCTAAATTAATGGCCACTGTGGACAACCCTGACTTCTGTGTGTTGCATGTGGCCCAAATAAAGCTTTTCAAATTAATGTTTTTAGAGAAAATGGATTATCTGCATCAGTCTACAGTCTCCTAGATGATTGTTTCAGCATATTTATATTCTTTTTGTATGTTATTGTATGAATAGGAAGCATTTTAAATTTTAAAAATGTCTTGGCAAGGAGGGAGGGCTCATCAAGTGGAAAATATCTCCGCAGTGAAAGGGTTAATGTAATACAAAGTGAGTGCCTACTGACCCCAAACTATAACATACAATTTAATGGCACCATAGTCTAGTCACAACTCTTGGGTATGGCTGCCAACTTACATTCCATTTTGCTCTATTTCTTTTAAATTGTAACTCTGTATCAACAAATGCTTGCTAATATATTTATATAATAGTCTTCTAAGCAGTATATTTCATGACTATTAGCTAGTTTTAGTTCTTTCAGGCTTGTAGGCTGTGGTCTAGAAGGCATTGTAGATACCAACGTTTTGCCAAGTACTGCGCTTGGCATCTTCAGGGTAAGATGATCCATTGTCTGCACTGGTTAGAGTTTGAATGTGGAAAAAATGACCATTGGCACTCTTATAAGAGGCATTGAGCGCAACAGTGGCCCAACCACTAAATGTACATAATGGTGATAATGGAGTGTAAAAAATATGTGATTTGAAAGTTTTATATTGACTTAAATAACTAAGCAAGAGTCATGATATTTGGAAATTTTAATCAATATAGCACCGACATTGTGATACATAGTTACATACATGCAGGGAGGTTGGGCCACTGTTTCTATCCAGGAAGCCAGATTCAGTTCCATGTAATAACACACTTCTCATGCCATCGGTCGGTGGTATAGGCAACTACTGCTCTCCTAGATTTTGATATGGGGAACATGTCTGTGCTAATAATGCAGTTTCTGAATTTTTGTGGGTTGGGTCACTGTTGCGCTCAACGCCTCATATAGAGGGGGGAGGGCGGGGCATTGTTGTGCTGATTAAGGTGCAGGCCAATCTCTGTCAGTTGGCGGGCCAGGTGTAGGCAGGGTTTTTATTTTATTCTACCAACACTATATTTTGAATCTGAACAGTGGCAGTAAAGTCTAAGTGTAACAAAACATTTCATAATTGTATGACACGATGAATGCAACAGGGCTTTGTTCACTATGGGCCCAAACAACGTAAATCATTTTAACGCTCACAATTCTTTTTGCATACCATATAAGAGTTATTTCAGTGTAATATTGAGGTTGATTTTATGCCACGTGGAGGGCATAAATACTTTAAGAGACAATTCAATGTACGAAGACAGGTGAAACATGACAACACTTCTTGTAGCATTCTGCACATATACGTATATCATTAAAGCAAGTCTAAAGTCAGGCTTTCCTCCAACTTGAAAACTTGAACTAGAACTAAAAATGTTTCAGTTGAGGGTCACTGATCATGAATGGACATCTTGTTTGTTATAGAAGTGCTTTCCTCCAGCTGAGAACTTAACTGAACTGATGATGGATCTTTTTTTATTTGTTTGTCACTCAATTTTTAAGCTTTTCCCCTGAAGTCTAGGCGTTGAAAATTACAGTGGTAGTCAGTTTTGCAGTTCAGTTGAATTTGGGCCAACTGAAGTGAGGTTATTGTAGTGGTATTGGTTTGTTTACTTGGTAAATTTGATATAATGAGTGGAAAACGAAAGCTTTCACGCAGTGAAGAGGAAAGAATTTGTGACCTTTTCATAAGAACTAACTTATATACAATCTGCAGCATATAGGGCATAGAAATGTAGAGAAAAAACAGACTTTGAAAGAAAAGAAAGAAATCTGGAAAATCAAGTACATAAGTAAATAAGATTCACTCTTTCTGGATAACGTTTAATAATTTTCAGTTTGTTTCTGTTCTGAAAAAAGCGTGCAAAGATTCTGGAATAAGTCCAGCACAACAGTGTAACCTTGGTGGGTATAACCTCGTCATGTAGGTAGTAATCCAGTTACAGGTACTCGTTTAGTTAAGATTGCACATCTACTAAAAGAGCTTGGGACATGCAAAGTTAGTGGTTATAAAACATAATGGTGCCTCGTTTAAGTCGGGGTCACCCACCGTCCCTTAAGTGACCTGTTTTATATAGCTTTATTTCAAGCATATATATAACAATAAATAAATGCATAAATGTAACACCTGAGTGGGAATTATTGTCAATTATGTGTATTACAAGTTGTGCAATAAATGGGTGCAATATAATGCTACATGTGCACAATAAGCAATGTTGAGCATTTTGTAACTTTAGTTATGTTGTACTTATACAAAATATAGACACATGTTGATATAAAGAAACACTAGGTTAAGTCAGTGCATTTTGGATCTGATTAAAGTTCATTTATCTATATCTAGCATAGGCAATACTAAGACTGGATGTAATTTTGCTGGTTATCTGAAGTATTCCACAAGCTTTTGTCCATCAGGTGCCTTATAACCATCTCATAGGTACCTTCTGAACTACAATTAGCAAACATGGCAGAGGTTTTCCACAACTTTGCTCATTATCAGTATTATCTGTTCATTCATCAACAAAATAAATGAAAACATCAAAGTTTCCTACTACAAATCACTTTCTTCACTGCTATGCAGCTTTCTAAAGCACATTTCAGCCATTTTACTCAATGGTATGGTGTTTTCAACGCAGTTTTAAGTTTTCAGACTGGAGGAAAGTAAGGCTTTAAGGTCAATTTCACCAACAGATGTTCCAATAGTATGCTGGTCTGCCACTCTTTCAGTATAAAATGCATTTCATGAAGAGGCACTTGGAAGGAAGTGATGCTGAAGACACCACAGTTGGTATATTATGAACCTATTCATTATGTGTGTCAGTCCAATATCACTGAAAACATGAGTCCATTGCATGATTATAAACTACTCACGTACAATGGACTTGAGCAAGGCATTTGATTCAATCGATATCTATATTACTACCAAGATTTGCAGAATGTGAAGTAGCTAATAGGTGACTCAAATATTACCTAACTAGAGATGAGCGGTTACTGTAATAAGTAGTGCCATCAACATTGTAAACTCTTATATACATATAGTCAGATGTGAAGTTCCCCAAGGCTGTAGTCTTGGACCTTTACTTATACTAGTATATATTAATCATCCACTTGTCAATATACCACAAGTTAAGATCACATTACATGTTAACAACACCAGAAACATAAATGGCATCACTTTCAACAACAATCTTAATTATTATTTATTTATGGCAACAAACTTACTGTTGGTGTTTTTAAACACACAAGCCGTGTAATATTTGGTTTACCAAGAGAAATACGAACTGGTTTGAGAATTTAATGCCATTCTGGCAGTTTGTCACAATAGCTCAGTGGAAGAGCATCCGCCCGGTAAGCGGAAGGTCTGTGGTTCAAATCCCAGTTGTGGCATTGAATTTTTAAGTTCCAGTTCTACCTCTCAAACAGTCTTAATTTTTATTTTCTCTAACGCATATTTGTATCTGTGGATATTATTCATGTTATTTCTTCATGTGATCACTAGCGGATGGTTTTGTTCTTTCTTTCTTTAACTGATTTAGAAGAATTAATGCATTTTTTATTTTAGTGTGACGCACATCTCCCGATAATACAGCACAATTACATGTCTTTTCTGTATGAAATCATAATTCTTGCAAAAGATTAATTATTTGTTCTGCTTAGTTATAGAGCCAAGCAATAATAATAATAATAATAATAATAATAATAATAATAATAATAATAATAATAATAATAATAATAATAATAATTGTTTTTTCCACAATTTAAACTTACTTGTATAACCCATGTTGGCCATGCTCCACATCATTGTACCAAATAAAAGAAAAATTTAACAAAATACAATGTAACATTTATATAATAAAAAGACCAACATATTTTTAGTGGGCATAAAACACAGTAAATACCAGCGTGAATCATCTATTGCTGTTTTTTCTAAATGAAATACTCTGGGCTTACAATTTCCCCTACAAAACCATACGTATCTAAACAAAATTTTTGGGAATGATAACTTATAAACTCTCCTCTTGGAGAAGTCACATTCAAAGCTCATTATGTAATATACAGGCTGATCCGTTTGAGATGTCAGAAAAGTAAAACACTACATACAAGAAACTGTTCTAATTTATTGGTTGTTAACATAACAGCAAACACAAAAAGAATTCAAATCTTTCAAAACCAAAGTCTGAGACTAACTACAGGTGCTATCAAAACCACACCAATAGCAGCTATGGAAATACTAACCAACCAATGCTCCATTGAATATGAAATAGAAACAGCGGCTCTTATTCAACACAAAAAGTTGATCAGACTCCCATTCAATGCAAGCCACAAGAGAAATTTTACACATACACTAAAGACTCAGGAGAGCTTTCTTTCCAAAATTCAAGACATCAGGAAGAATATATACCTTCCTAATTCAAAGGAAAACTTCCATGTCTAAAGGCAATCCGACACAAACATTAGATATCACATATTATTTACATCTGACAGAAGAAGTTAAGAAAAGTGATACTCCAGCTAGCGTTCTAAAATTATTGGCATTAGAGACAATCCATACTAGATTTCCAGAACACGAATGGCTCCATATTTATACTGATGGATCATTGATATCAAACCAAGATGGAGCAGGTGCTGGAGTCACATGTCACCTCTTTTCCTATTACAAATCTTTAAGTTATGGAACTACTAACTGAGATGGAGAAATTGAAGCAATTCGAATGGCACTACAAAATCTTTTGTACAGAATTTCACATTTTCATCAAGCAGTTATTCTCTCAGATTCCAGGGCAGCAATTATAGCAATTACTTCCAAGTTGTCACCAAAAAAGGAAACAATTATAGAATGTTGGAAAATCCTTACCCATCTAACAGCACTTCAAAAACACCTAGTCTTCCAATGGATACCAGCTCACTGTGGACTGAGTGGTAATGAGAAGGCTGATTTTCTTGCTAAAAAGGGTACCAGTGGTGTACAAAAATTTATAGTTAATCCCATGTTATGCAGCTAAAAGATTAGTCAACTCTGGATTCAAAAAAATTATTGCTAAAAAGGGTACCAGTGGTGTACAAAAATTTATAGTTAATCCCATGTTATGCAGCTAAAAGATTAGTCAACTCTGGATTCAAAAAAATTATTGCTAAAAAGGGTACCAGTGGTGTACAAAAATTTATAGTTAATCCCATGTTATGCAGCTAAAAGATTAGTCAACTCTGAATTCAAAAAAATTATTGCAAAATAATACTACAAAAAATCAAGAAATAAAAGATGGGAACTACCAAACATTCAAAGAGTAATTCCTGAGTATCCTTGAAAAACGGCAGTTGCAACCTTCAGGTTGATTACAGGACATGATTGTCTGGTAAAACATTTGAACAGAATTGGGATATATTCTTCACCACTCTGTCCTCTATGTGATCTGCAAGAGGAAATGGATCGAGACCACCTTCAAATATGCCCAGCCATTTCTAGTGCCCTTCCCATCCATCAGTGAAAAATATTGGAGAGCAAGAGGATTAATGACTTCATTGTCAGAAATCCAGCATTAGCTAACAACAACTTTTCTGACGTCTCAAACGGATCAGACTGTATGTTTTAAATAATTAGATTAATGGCACACCTGAGTAGGATGGCATCATGTAAATCAGTAAAATAATATTCTTTCTCGACTAAGTTTATATACACCAGAAACTATTTGCTTAATAAGCAACAACAATTTTTGAGAGGTAGAACTGGAACTTAAAAATTCAATGCCACAACTGGGATTTGAACCACAGACCTTCCGCTTACCGGGCGGACGCTCTAACCACTGAGCTATTGTGACAAACTGCCAGAATGGCATTAAATTCTCAAACCAGTTCGTATTTCTCCTGGTAAGCAGAAGGTCTGTGGTTCAAATCCCAGTTGTGGCATTGAAGTTTTAAGTTCCAGTTCTACCTCTCAAACTTTGCCCACACACGGCTTGTGTGTTTAAAAACACCAACAGTAAGTTTGTTGGCATAAATAAATAATAATTGCCATCTGAAGACAGATTTAATCCTGGGGTATAAAGTACTTACAATAGTAAGTCACCATTGGGGTAATTTGTCTCTGATGTGAGACTGCCTCTAAGGTTTACCAGGAGAAATACGAACTGGTTTGAGAATTTAATGCCATTCTGGCAGTTTGTCACAATAGCTCAGTGGTTAGAGCGTCCACCCGGTAAGCGGAAGGTCTGTGGTTCAAATCCCAGTTGTGGCATTGAATTTTTAAGTTCCAGTTCTACCTCTCAAACTTTGCCCACACACGGCTTGTGTGTTTAAAAACACCAACAGTAAGTTTGTTGGCATAAATAAATAATAACAACAATTTATTCAATATTAACACTGTACATGAATATTCCACTAGAAATAGTGATCAAACACAACCCCAGACTACCACAACAGCATATATAAGTACAATCCAATTACACACAAAGTTATTGTAGCCAAATGAAGTTTAGAAAGGATGTTAAATTTTTGAGCAGAGCAAACCTTTTACAATGCAATAGAACTTTTCGAATTCTTATGACACTGTTATTGTTTATTATCATCATCATCATCATCATGTTCATCAGTGGTGTAGCTAAGGTTTTGGGTGCCCCCTGTTGTAAATAAATGCTGGGGGTCCTACTTACTAACAAAGCTTAAAAATGTAGAGATTAAAATATTACATATTAACTCACATAGAATAAATGTTAAAATAACACTCCCTGATTACCAATACTACAGTCCGTCTGGTCTAAGTTGGAACATGACCTACTTAGCGCTACCCCTCCCTGTGATAGGGGAGGGATGACAACACATCGCCACGGCTATCTGCGACTGCCTAGTCTGTGATAGGTGTTTTGACGAGTGTACGGGCTGCTTATGTACATATAGCCCTTAATTTTGAAAGTGAAATATGGAAATGCTGGTGATGTGTTTAGTCCTGCTCATTGTGTTGACAATCGTATTGTTCCAAGCTCGTGTTGGAAGAAAGGGGAAACCTGTTCAATCTGATGCACGGGAAGTTGTATGTTTGGTACATAAGTGTTTTGCTGATGAACTAGAGGCGTTAACATCGGGTAAACCAACAATATCCGTGACACAGGTCATGGAAAGAACCGCCGCAGCTACTGGTGTATCTCGCATTTCAATATACAGAATTTTGCACGAAAAGAAGAAAGCAGACGAAAATGGGACCGCTGTTAGAACACCAAGAAGGAAACGACCAAACAGACAACCAAAAAGCACAGCAGTCGATTCATTTACAAAGGCGGCTATTCGTAATACAATTTGCACACATCGCATTTCTTGCCCGAAAATTGGAGAGCTGTCTGTGAACATGTGAAGCGCGTAGAAGAAATGTATTGGAAAAAAAGACGGATTAATGGACGATATACTGGACAGTTTCATCATAAATTTAGAAGACAGTTACTCTGAATCGGAAGATGGGTGTGAAGACCGTGGATGTGATCCAGCATCCGATATCCATGAAGCCGAAGATCTTACCAGCTACCAGGACCCTCCAAGGAAACCTTCATGGACAGGATCTCTACACTACTTCTATCTAACAGCAGTTCTTAAAGCGCTGCTCTCTGATAGCTGCGATATAGTCAGGCAGTCAATCGCACCATTGCATGTTGCATGGAACCCATGCGAAATGAGATTTGGCAGTCTCGGAGTAACCACAACAGCGCGGGCAGTAGGGCGTTCTCTCTCTAATGCCCATGTTTCATCATAAACCAAATGAACTGTAATGGTTGTTTTTGCTAAATTAATAAAATATACTTGCTAAATGCATAATGCACATACATAGGTGGAACAACATCGTTACATATCAGTCAATAGTCTGGGTAACTCAGGTATTAACCCAAACAAACTTCTATTTGTGTCATGTACCTCACATATTGTTCACTGAGCAACTGGTTTGAACAGCACATATTGATTAATGTTCATACCTGACCAAATTGGCTCTTAAGTACATTTTTAGACAGGTAATAGCCGTACATACTATGTAGTTTGTTTGACTTTTATAACAACCGTATTGAGAGCATATACACTTGGAGGTAAGCTTATTTCACTCTCTTAGCAGGAAAGGGTAGTAAATGTTGGTTACATTTTGTCATCAGTGAACTGCATGTGTTCCAGCGATTTTCCATGGTTGAATTGAATATAAAATGTCCTTTTTGAGAAAACAGTCTGGGGGGCCCCTAAATATTGGGGATCCCCACACCGTGGGGTCTGCAGGGCTGTTATTTACCCACTGATCATCATCATCGTCATTAAATTACAAGTCTAAAGAGGACTACTGTTGATATAACCTTGTGACACTGAGAAATACTATTCACCACTTATAACAAGGTTAATCTGGTATGTGTTCATGTAATCTACTGCTAGTACAGACATTGCAAAATTACATGTTCTCTTTTAAAAGTAAGTTCTACAGTCCAGCATTTATTGCACACTTTGTTCAATGCATTATGAAGTGAAAGAAAGCCAGGGTAATTTACCATGCTGTCATTTACTTACCTCGTATCCTCGGCTGCATTAAAAGCAACATACTCTAACACTGCACAAAACAGGTTCAACTGGCGGACAAAAACAAAATGAACATGTCAGAACTACAACATCACATACAAATGTCAATACTTGAGGAGATGCCATTTTCACAATTTCCATAAAATTAAAATACAAAGTATTACATTCTCTATCTTCCAAGTATACAAACTCTTCTTACAAAAGTTTATATTTCTATCTACGCGATTTTAATTGAGATAAATCTTTATACAAATGGCTACATTACATATTTTTTTATAAATACAAAGGCACTAGTGCTATATGCTGACCACATACTCTCCATGCAATCATGAGAAACAATTGAATATATATCAACAGGGTTTTAAAAGAATGACGAAGTATTGAACAATATGAACCATTCTTAATGAACATCTCTGACATGGCTGATACCACAAGAAACATTACTTGAAATAAACTTATGTTTTAAAAACATTATGGTTTTTGTCTACCTCTTATGGTTTACCAAATAAACAAAAAGTAGGTATACAAAATTCCTTTCAAATAAAGAAGGATTCACAGAAAATTTAAGATATACATTTTATTTCCCACATAAATATCTCAGGCATACAGTATTTTAATCAAAATCATTACTGCCATTTTTGACAAAATCAAAAACTTTGAAAAATCGTCCATGTAAGGGATTTTCTTAAAAAATGTTCTGCCGCATATTTGATAGATATGAAAGTAAATACAAGCTGAATATTTTGTTTTTGCAGAATACCAGACACACATACTGTCTGTTCACCACCTCATGGTCTAAGGGAAATGAGGGGTACGGCAGAGACATTCCATGCAGCATAACCTTAGTTTTGTAAACATCCACATAAATGTTGTTCTGCTGTCGCATTGCCAACTTACCTCCAATATTATTCACACCCGCTGCTAATTTCTCTCAATTTTAGTTGTAAAATCATACTTAACACTAGTTTTGTGTTGAAAGTAATGGTAAAAGTAATGTAGAAGCAGATAATCCTCTGGCTAGCAGTACTATGATATTGTGTTGTAGAACAAAGGAGTTCAGAGTGACAGTTTTATGTATAAAACATCTTCATAGGATGTGATGCCTGAATCCAACAAACCTAAAGAGGCTCTCTCCTATTGCTTTGATTACCTGTACTTGCAGCAACAATTACTATACTATTAACTGACCAAAATTTTAACACTTCATTCTTTGATCCGGCAGGAGGAAATGAGAAGTTGTTGGAATGAATTCTTCCTCAATTGTTATGTTATTATTGGTTATTTTGGTTTTATGGGCCATACTACTGTTTACTTGCTCCCATACATGTGTGGTAATCTCAGTCCCATAAGACTAGTTAGGGCCAAGGTAAAATGAATAGTTAAAGGAATACAACAGCTGACTTATTCTTACAGGAATTGCACTATAACACTCACGGATATATCACGTAAGACCGAAACAGATTAGCAGTGTTTTTTAAAAATACAGAAAAGGCAGAAACTGATCCGTGGGAGAAAGACGGAGTAGTTTAAAACATTGCTCACACTTTATAAGCTAAATATACTGCATGTGCTACTTCGAGGGGTTTCTTTGCTTTAATCTGGCATGAATACACATTCCTAGTTTGGCAACATTATCATAAACGCGAAAGCAGACCTGCTGCTCAGAATATCATTGTTTACTGATGTAATGGCTGGCTACATTCCTGCCAGGGATCTTCAGCTGGTGAACAAACTGTACATAGGTATAATGAAATCGCCAAGAGAACTGCTATAATAGAATTTTAACAAGCATTATTAGAAAAAACTTAAAACTCGAAAGTTTAGAAAACTGGGAGAAGCTATGGCAAAAAATAAAGCACAGGAGACAAAAAAATATTTCTCTATTGTCTCAAAGAATGAAATTAGGAATACAACTAAGGACAAACCTCACAATATTATTACAGACATTATGAAGACATTATTACAGATCCAAACTGTCCATGCACCACAACCACTTATTATTTGACTGTAGCAATTTTACGGAAGAAAGGAAAGCATTCTTTAAAGAGGAAAATGGCCACCAACTAAATTAGAAATTGTAAAAAGTTATTTTAAAGAATATGTTCATTTTATAAATGCGAGGAAACCTATACCGCTCGCAAAAGTTGAAGGCATGTGAACGCTGGCCAATGCTCAAGCAGAGCGCTGTTGCCAAGCGTAGTGCATGTACGGCAGACGGTCTGTACACAAGGTTGTGTGAGATGCATGCACCACATTCGGCAGCGCTGATAGGAGGGGCAAGCCTAGGATTCGCTGGAGTCCGCAGTATGCCCTGCCTCCATATGCCTTTAAGTTTTGCGAAGATTATAATGTAGTAATGTATAACACAATAGTTTAGTTATGTAACTATTAACCGTGAAAAATTCAAATATTTTATTAAGATCAATAGCAAAGAAAGGGAACCAAAACATATACTATGTAATGGAAAATGTGAATCATTAAATGGTTAAGTACGGACGCACGCACGCACACACACAGACAGGGAGAATGTGTAGGAATCTCTTTCAAAGACGTAGAGAACCCAAAACATGTAGGTATTTCTGGTGAAATACAATACCTTGTCGACACACTAGACACATTATAGAGTGATAGCGCACATGCCTCTGGTGTGGAGGACCTGGGTTCAACCCCCAGCTGAGCTACTTGATAAAGAAGTAGCAAGTCCAGGTCGTGAAGGGTGCTGGTCCTGCCTCATGAGGGTATGGGTTGCAGTGCTAAGCTTTGACCCACTAGAGGTTATTAATATCTATTACACAGCTATGTAGATCCAAAAATACTTAATATGTGAGCAGTGTGTCTGTGTAGTCAAGCAAATTTGGACTGAGGAAATCAGTGTAGCTTGTCTCGTGAAGAAAGTGCTCCTGTTTCCTGATCATACTGAAACTCTATTGGAGCATCCTCAATAACCACCGTAAAAAGAGTGACAAATAATGGAACCAATGTACTACTACAAGCATACTCCAAATTCACTGTGTAGCAACTTCATTTGTTTTGTGCAGTGGTCACATTCAAGTGATCATTTCAATGGTCAAAAGTAACTCATTAAATATCAATAATGAAGTAGTTATGGACAATTAATTAGAAAAGAATTTAATTAAATCTTATAATATTTGTCCCAGGCAAACAAAATTAATATCGGAAAGCCCTGAAAGAGTCATATAAATGTAGTAATTTTTGTAAATACAGAAAAATAAATAACACTAAACATACATTGAGATTTTTGTAAGTTTTCGCAAGAAAATGTTTAAAAAAAAATCTGGTTGCACTCACATGACTTTCTCTACTCTTGTACTAACCGCTCCTAAAAACTCTTACCCCTACATCTTCTTCGTGTTAGTTGAGATAAACATTTGCAGAAATTATCCTATTTCCTTTTAGATGGAAGGAGAATATGGGAATACAGTAGGCTTTGAGCGATAATAAAACGTTTTAAAGCTTTCAAATTCTGTTCTCTTTGCACGGTTAAGATACAAAAAATTTAATAACGATGTTCCATTTGACAGAAGTATAAGTTCTCCAGAACTCACACAAATAACAAGGCATATCTCTGAAATACTTCACACTATAAAAAATTTTATTTAAAAATAAATTGTGTATTTTAGCAAGATCTACATTTTTTGTACAGTAAGATTTTATCTATCTCTAACGGTTTACCAATTATGCAATTTTCATCCAGAGTAAATACGACTACAGCAGCTATAGCCACAAAATTCAAGATATACATTTCATTTGTCATAAAAATATCTCAAACATATGATGTTTTAATCAAATCTTAAATACCAAATTTGGTTGATAATCAACTTTTCGTTTTTTAGTTATGCTGTCCACAGACTGACACACACACTCATGGATCATGCTTTTTTCTTTTGGATTCAGGGGGCCTCGAAACCTATATTTCCAGTGAAATCTCGACATCGAATTCTTGGGTGGAATACAATACTTCCTGTACTATACTATATGTAGCAGAGAAAGTAAAAAGTAGTCACTGAAACCATTGAACTTTTAAATGCGTGGGTGAGGAAATTACGCGATTCCTTTGTGTTCCCGCAGTTGGATTTTCAACTTGCAAGATTGTATTTGAACAGATTCAGTTGTATTACGACCGTTGTGTGGGAAACTCATCTGAAACATGAATATTGTTGTGATGCCGATACATATGTACCTAATAAACAAGTGGCATGCATAAGACAATAAAGGTTTAAAATTACACGTTACCAGCGTTAAGTGAAACTGCACAGCTGAAGAATTGAGACGGAACAATTAAGGTAGAGAAATGGTACTGGCAAGGAAGGGAAATTGAGGTGATCAATACATTTAATTATCTAGGAGTAAGATTAAGCAGTAAGGGAGGGTGGAAAGAGCAGAAGAGAATGGCAATGGCTAAAGGTAAAATTGCATTAAAAGCTATTAAAGCATGCCTAGATAAATTACCGGGAATGCAAATAAAACAGCTGAAGAGAATTTACACAGCCATAGTAGAAGCAAAAATGATGTATGGGGTGGAGATATGGGGTTTGGAGGAAGGGGGTGCAAATATGGTTGTGATACATAGAAACTTTTGCAAGCAAGTTTTGGGCTTACCACGAGCTTCACCAAATGGAGTGGCACAAGCAGAATTGGGAAGACTGGAAACTAAAGGGATAATGGTGGAGAGGGTGTTAAAATATTCAGCGAGAACTAGGAGATTAGATGAGCAGAATATTCTACATCAATGCTTGATAGTACAGGAAAGACTAAATCAGAAAGATTCATGGCTACACAAGATAAAGGAAATGATGCTAAAAATAGGGTTTGGTGACATGTGGGAAAACAGGGAATTATTGCAAAGTGGATTTTGGAAAGAACTTAGGCTAAGAGCGGAAGATATTGAAATGATAGGAAGTTTCAATTTGGAAAGCTCACTGGAAGTTTATAGAGAGATGAAAGTGAGCTGGAACAGGGAAAAATATGTAGACATTTGTGATAAAGCAGCAAGAGAAGGCTTTGCATGGGCCAGAACAGGGCTGGTGAAGAGGGAGGGACCTAGGGAAATGCCCATTATGTCACCAAAGGGATATGTAGACATTTGTGATAATGCAGCAAGAGAAGGCTTTGCATGGGCCAGAACAGGGCTGGTGAAGAGGGAGGGACCTAGGGAAATGCCCATTGTGTCACCAAAGGGATATGTAGACATTTGTGATAATGCAGCAAGAGAAGGCTTTGCATGGGCCAGAACAGGGCTGGTGAAGAGGGAGGGACCTAGGGAAATGCCCATTATGTCACCAAGGGATAAAAATTGGCATTTACTTTTAGAATGTGAAGAAACTAAGTTGCTTAGGGGGAGGATAGGTAGAAAGACTGGACAAGGCTACCAAATGAAATTCAAGCAATGAAGTTAACAAGTGTAAAAACTAGGGAAAATTAATTGAAATTGGGAACTTTTTGGGCAAAGTAAGAGCCAAATGGTTAAGGAAGATAAGTAAATATGATGAAAATGAAGATGAAGTATTTTAGATAAGATGTAAATAGGGACCCATTAGCTTGACAACCTCAGTGTCTGAGCCTCATGGGCCCCAGGGTAATCAGCAACTAAATGTAGTAACAACTATGTAAATGAAATGGAAATAAAGATTACATATTACAAAGGTGGACCAAAGAAAACTTAATGGCTGTAAATACAACAAAATCAAACTATCAAATCTTTTCACTAATAAGAAAACCACTAAAAATAAAACTAAATTTTGAGGGTCAACAATTACCAGAAACAAAGGAAGCAAAGTATTTAGGAGTTACATTTGATACCAAACTTACATGGACCAAACAAATAGAAAATGTAATACAAAGAGCAGAGAGGTGCCTTTCACTGTTAAAACGTCTAACAGGAATGAAGTGGGGATGTTCCAGAGCAACTCTTAACACAACATACAATGTATATATAAAGCCATTATTTACTTACTGCAGTGAAGTTCTTGTAACAGCAAACACAAAAAAAATTCAAATCTTTCAAAATCAAAGTCTGAGATTAATTACAGGTGCTATCAAAACCACACCAATAGCAGCTATGGAAATACTAACCAACCAATACCCCATTGAATATGAAATAGAAAAAGCGGCTCTTATTCAACACGAAAAGTTGATCAGACTCCCATTCAATACATGGCACAAGAGAAATTTTACACGTACACTAAAGACTCAGGAGAGCTTTCTTTCCAAAATTCAAGACATCAAGAAGAATGTACACCTTCCTAATTCAAAGGAAAACTTCATATCTAAAGTCAATCCGACACATACATTAGACATCACATATTATTTACACCTGACAGAAGAAGTTAAGAAAAGTGATACTCCAACTAGTGTTCTAAAATTATTGGCATTAGAGACAATCCATACTAGATTTCCAGAACACGAATGGCTCCATATTTATACTGATGGATCATTTATATCAAACAAAGATGAAGCAGGGGCTGGAGGTACTTGTCACCTCTTTTCCTATTACAAATCTTTAAGTTATGGAACTACTAACTTTGATGGAGAAATTGAAGCAATTTGAATGGCCCTACAAAATCTTTTGTACAGAATTTCACATTTTCATCAAGCAGTTATTCTCTCAGATTCCAGGGCAGCAATTATAGAGATTACTTCCAAGTTGTCACCAAAAAAGGAAACAATTATAGAATGTTGGAAAATTCTTACCCATCTAACAGCACTTCAAAAACACCTAGTCTTCCAATGGATACCGGCTCACTGTGGACTGAGTGGTAATGAGAAGGCTGATTTTCTTGCTAAAAAGGGTACCAGTGGTGTACAAAAATGTATAGTTAATCCCATGTTATGCAGCTAAAAGATTAGTCAACTCTGGATTCAAAAAAATTATTGCAAAATATTACTATGAAAAATCAAAGAATAAAAGATGGGAACTACCAAACATTCAAACAGTAATTCCTGAGTATCCTCGAAAAACAGCAGTTGCAACCTTCAGGTTGATTACAGGACATGATTGTCTGGCAAAACATTTAAACAGAATTGGGATATATTCTTCACCACTCTGTCCTCTATGTGATCTGCAAGAGGAAATGGATCGAGACCATCTTCAAATATGTCCAGCCACTTCTAGTGCCCCATCCATCAGTGAAAAATATTGGAGAGCAAGAGGGTTAATGACTTCATTGTCAGAAATCCAGCATTAGCTAACAACAACATTACAAACGTACTTTGAACTCTGCACTTCCCATATTACTGCAGAGTCTATATCGACGGTGCTGAGCCTCATGCACATGTCCCAATACATTTGAAGATTTTCAATCGCTCCATGTACTTCAGCCATAAGGTCCTCCGCTGATGTTACAGGAGGACCTTACACCATATGCTTCACACAACTCCACAGAGCGACTGTGGTGGCCATGCAACTGGTCCACCTCTACAAATCCATCAATTTGAATATGTGACGTGATTCCACACATTTACATCAAAGTGTGCTGGAGCTCATGTTGGTCATTTCCACAGATGTGTATTGGTATGTGTCGCGTTGCTGTTAAACATTGCTGTACTGGAAACTACGCAAGTAACTGAGTAGGATGCACACCAACGACTCTATGTAGGAATTTAGTGCATGCGCAGAAATGTTATTATGGCCAGGTCATTCATCCCAGTAAACAGATGGCTAAAGGTTTGCAGACCTTCCATATTAAGATACCAAAACGAATGTTAAATTGTCACAACTGTTTGTTCTCAAATTTTGACGCTCTCCAGCGTCCAAACTGTACATTTCCAGACAAGGGTTCCTATTTGAAAGCCAATCAGTTTGTCATTCCACACAACATACTAAGCATTAACGTAAGAGATTTCTTCCGGGCTTAAAAACAGTGGTCTGCTGGAGTTTTGAGGTCCAAATGTTTCGTCCACATCTGCGGTGGACATCATCGGTGGCGTAGTCTGAGTCTTCTCAGTGAAGGTTCTGTTACAACAGAATCGTTTATGACTGGAGGTGCCATATGTATATCTGGGCCGCTCAAAGGGGATTGGCTGGGCTTGAGCGGGAGGTGTGTGTTAGATGGGCAGGGCGTTCTGATTGCTGATTGGCTGGTTTTTTCTTCATTACTGATTAGTTTACGTGATTTGTTCTGCATTAGTGCTTCTTTTTTATGTTTAAGTATCGGATGCCAGGTTTTGTTCAATTTTAGAGTTTCTTCCTTCCTGTTAAAATTATTGGGGTATTTCTAAATTTCTATGGCTTCACGTTGTAGTCTGGTGTGGTAGTATGGCATAGACAAAAGAACAGTAGTCTCCTTATACTGAATATGTGTTCGCCGTTGGGCCATATAGCATGTTCTGCGACCACTGAAGCCTGGAAGAAATCTCTAACGTTAATTCTAACTTCGGCCCCGAAAGCTTCCAAGTACTCATACTAAGCATTGTCTGTGTTTTTCTGGGACACACTGTATATGTCCAGAAACAAATACCTGTTGAGATATGAGGCATTTTACTTGTGATGAGAATTTAAACCAGACAATAGATTTCATCCAACAAGTGCATTCTAGTGAACACTTTACTGTCACAAATGATTAACAGAACAATTGTTGGGTAAACATCCATAACCAGAAAACAGAAGTTGTGATCTTTTTGGTAACATCTGCACGTTATGTTGATACTACTACAGGAAATGCTCCATGCATTCTTACACATGCTTCAACTGCTTTTCTCAAAGAATCCAGAACTCTTTCAGTCATACCTGACTGCTCTCAAATTTGAGCACATGCATTGGTCATACGCTCTTGCAATGTATGCACATTGTTAATGGGTTTGACATACACAAATGTTCTTGAATGTCCAAAAATCGAATGGATTGAAGTCCGGCAAACAGAACCTCCTTGACCAATCCATATGTTGGATGAAGTCCATTGTCTGGTGGAAATACTGAACTCAAGTAAAATGGCTCAGATTTAAACAGGCATTTGTTTTCGAAGATGCTTATAGGAACATTTATAGAAAGTTTGCTCAATCCCAACTCCTGTTGCAATGTGACACTTTTTAAACACCTGTATAGAAGCAAAAACTTGTGGAAGTTAGCATGATGTATTTAAGTGAAAGAAAAGTAACTTTTCTGTACCATATTAATAAAGGGATGGCACTTGGCATGATAGCTTTGCTAGAGAAAAACTAAATGGCTCTGCGTTTAGAACATTTGACACAATGAGTAGTCTGAAGCTTTCATGGCCGGATCAAAGCTAAAGATTTCTTCCGGGCTTAAAAGCTGAACATTCGCTGAGAAGACTCAAGACCTCGCCACCGTGGATGTCCATCGCAGGGGTGGATGAAACATCTGGACCTCTAAACTCTGCAGACCACAGCTTTTAAGCCTGGAAGAAATCTTTAGCTTTGATTTGAGACAATGTTTGACGAATTTTGGCATTGGCTAAACTGGAAGGAAATGAAGAAATACCATTCAAATAAATTGCATGGTAAGTTGATATGTATTCCTGTTCTTGTTACTGAATATGGTGCGTTAATGCCATCTCCTCAAATCAAGTGTCTACCAGACATTCTACGTCAGAGTACAAAACAAAATATGCTGCAGCAATATACCTTGTTATCATCAGCGTCCTGTCTCAGCCTGCAACGAGAGCCTTCCACTTTACTCTTCAGTACAGACTCTGCATTCTTGCTGAAGCACACAGAAAAAAAACTAATCACTCTTCCAATCTTGTTTTATCTTCTATCTACTTCATGTTAATCACTGCACATTCCATTGTAGGTATAATATGAATAGAGTAGGTAAAGCAATAGTCAGATTTTTAAACTCTGGATTGCTATGTAATGTCTTTTCAAACTCCAAGCTCTTTTCATGACCACCATTAAAACTAAATAGCAACTTACCATTAAAGTAGCATGTTTCATCACATAATAGTCACAACTTGATGTATAGACAAGCAGTCAGGACTTAAGTATTTCACCACATAATCAGCACATTAATATTGCAGGTGTTGTCTACTGATAAGGAAGGAAGGAGGAAGGGAGGGAGGGAGGTAGGCAGGAAGGGAGGAAGGCAACCAGGCAGGAAGGAAGGGAGGGAGGGAAGAAGGAAGGGAGGGAAGGAGGGAGGTGGGCAGGAAGGAAGACAGGGACAAAGGAAGGGAGGGAGGGTGGACGAAAGGGAGGGAAGGAGGGAGACAGGGAGGAAGGGATGGGGGAAGGGAGGGAGGGAAGGAGGGAGGGAGGAAGGGAGCGAAGGGAGGGTGGAAGGAAGGGAGGGAAGGAGGGGGCAGGCAGGAAGGAAGGCGGGAAGGGAGGGTGGAAGGAAGGTAGGGAAGGAGGGAGGCAGGCAGGAAGGGAGGGAAGGAGGGAGGAAGACAGCCAGGAAGACAGGGAGGAAGAGGGGGGGGTGGAAGGAAGGGAGGGAAGGAGGCAGGCAGGAAGACAGGGAGGAAGGGGGGGTGGAAGGAAGGGAGGGAAGGAGGGAGGCAGGCAGGAAGGGAGAAAGGGAGTGTGGAAGGAAGGGAGGGAAGGAGGGAGGCAGGCAGGAAGGGAGGAAGGGAGGGTGGAAGGAAGGGAGGGAAGGAGGGAGGCAGGCAGGAAGGAAGGCAGGCAGGCAGGAAGTGCTTGTCAGGCTGTTAAATTCATTGGGCAATGATCGGGACATGCAAGACAGAACAAGCTGCAACTGTGCCATTGTGTGACGGACCTGTGGAGCCAACAGTGTTGCAAGACCTGGGGCTTCAGCTGAGATTTGTTGAAGAGGGTGGCCAACCATCTGACTAGAGGGCAACAAGAGAGGGTTCGACATCTATTTGGACATTAGCAATCAGTCTTCACCCAAAGAGAGGGTGATTAATGCTGTATTGAAACTGGGACATCTGATCCACCTATTCAGACACATTCCTCTGGGGAAGCAAGTAGATGTATGGGACATGCTGCAGCACATGAGATCGCGAGGGATTACCAAGGAACCTGACAGCCCTTGGTGCGCCCCTGCGGTCCTGGTGAAGAACAGCAGAGAATTTGCTTCTGCATGAACTATCGGAAGCAGAATACTGTCACCCGAGAGGACTGCTTACCCTTCCCATGGATTGACGACACCCTAAACACTTTTGCTAGTGCCCAATGGTTCTTGACCTTGGGCCTAGAAACTGGAGTACTGGCAGGTGGCCCTAGACCACAGATACAATAAGACCACATTCTTGTTGGGCTAAGAGCCTTTGCAGTTCATGGTTATGCCCTTAGGCTTCTGCCAAAGCACTTAATGGACTTGGTGATGAGGGGCCTGACCTACGACGTCTGACTGCTATATCTGGATTACATCATGATTGGCAGAAACTTCAAAGGATCATTTGGAGAACCTGAGCAAAGTATTGCGAGGCTACGGCAGCCAACCTGAAGCTCAATGCGAAGATGTACTACTTGGGCCACATAAGGGTGGCTACGGATCTGGAGAAAGCTAAGGCTTTGAGGTACTAGCCTCACCAGAAGATAACCGAAGTTGCAGTTTTCTTGGCTTGTGCAGTTACTACCACCAATTCGTCAGAGGCTTCTCCAACTTTGCGAAGCTCCTCACTCATCTGATGGAAGATCACCAGCCTTATATGTCAATGGAGAAGGCAGAGAGCAATTCTAGGCACTTAAGTCAGCACTCTGCAGGGTGCCTGTTTTAGCTGTTTGATAACCTGACTGCGACTTCATGGACACCAACGTCAATGACATCGGGATTGGAGATGTGCTATCCCAGATTTAAGACGGACAGGAGCGAGTAATAGCCTACTACTGCAAGAAGTTCTATGGCCAAGAAGAACTACTGCTACCCGGCATGAACTCCTGGCAGTAGTAAAGCACTGCAGGTTTTCCATGTGTAGCCATGCAGTCCGTCATTCCACCTGAGGAATGACCACTCCATCCTCACCTGGCTGTTAAGCTTGAAGAACCTAGAGGGTCATTGCATCCAGAGGCTTCAGGAGTATGACTTCACCTTGGAATAGTGGAAGGCAAGGAGCCACTCCAATGTGGATGCCTTGTCGAGGGGACCCTGCTCGGAAGAGTGAAGTAACTGCAATAGGATAGTAAAGGACCATGCCACAACTATCCATGTGGCTTCAGCAGTTCTTACGGATAGATGGGATAATGCAGGCCCGAGGAGGGAGCAGGAACCAGGCCAAGCTGGGAGGACATTGCACCCTGGCGTAGCAACCATGTCTTACTGGGCACAGTGGGACTCGCTGAGGATCTGGAAGTCACCTGATGGAAAGATCCAGAGAGAGAGCAGCTGGTGCTTCCTGGGAGTAAGGTGGAGGAAGTGCATTCAAGTTCCTCAGAAGGGCATTCTGTATCCAGCGGCACAGTCAACAAGCTGCTACAGAGGTACTACTAGATGAAACTATGGGTAGATCTCGTGAATGTCACGTGTGTGAGCTAAGTCATGGCCCGCAGACCAGGAGCTGGGGCCGCATGCAGCAGTATCATGTGGGAGCACCCTTCGAGTGACAAAGCTGGGCCATTCTCTGTCTCTGACAGGGACAACAAATATCTGTTGGTGGTCTTGGACTACTTCACCAAGTGGTTGGAGGTGTACACGGTTCCTAACCAGGAGGAAAAGGCGATTGTGGACTACCTTGTGGAAAAACTGTTATGCCGCTTTGGAGTGCTGGAACTACGCAGAAACTTTTGAGTCGAATCTGGTGAAAGGAACACTAGAGTGACTCATGTGTATGATGGCTCTACACACACACACAGACAGACAGCACATCCAGGTAATGAGCAACCAGATGAGGACCTGTACAACCAGCAAGTCTAGCCTGGGGTTCCAGCAGGGTGATATGGTTTAGTGTTACCCTCCAACCCAGACCAAGGGCACTGTGCCAAGCTGCAACAACCATGGCAGGGACTGTACTGTGTGGTGAGGATCAACGATGTAGTCCACCACATTCAGACTGTGTGGCCCACAATGGTGGTGCTGGTGGGACAACCAGTCCTGAGGAGGGAGCAGTGGGCCTCAAAAGGGATTTAGTGTGAGTTATCTCTTGCCACTGCCTTTATTGTCAGCATACATGATTCAACAGTGGGTCAGCCTAAGTGCACAAGCAGCCATATTACGCATGTCTAGAAGCTTTCAGAGTGTTGGGATTTTGTTTGTGGCAAGAGCCAAGAAACTTCGCACTTTCAGAGAGTTTGCTGGTAATTTATGGACTTGTATATAAGCAGTCGGCAAGGACCAACCAGTTAGTCAGTTGTGAATTGCAAACAGTTCAATTTCCACTTGTTTATGAGAAAAGAGTGTTGTGTCAAGGACAGTTAAGAGATAACAGCTGTGACTTGCAAGGTCACGAACTGTAAATTGTGCTAAGTACAACAGAAATAAAGAATAAGAAATAAAGTGACATAAAAAACTACCACACTTGTCATTTGTAACAATATTTCGTAACAAGCTTACTTATCTTGTTGTATATTTATAAATTTGTCAGTACCAGAACTAGTTCATTCAATTGCTAACAACTGTTGTATTACCAACTACTGGAAGTAAAACAAATTTGTTGACAAATTTATTGTTATTAGTATTTATAGAGTTATTGTACAATCTTTATTCTTTAAAATAAATATATACATATATATTATAAAAATAAAAAAATTATGTAAATAAATAATAGTCCAATCAAATGGTTTAATAATTTAACCTCTGGATTTATTTCATGATTATATGGCCAAAATTGATCTGCTACAGCTGAGTTATCAATCTCTATATTTAATGAGAACGTAGGCTTTCATGGCCAGAGTCAATATAACTAGAAGTTATTTCCGAGCTGTTATGCTGTGGTCTGCTGGAGTTACAGTTTCCAGATGTTTCGTCCACAACTGTGGTGCACATCTTCAGTGGCATGGTTATAGTCTCCTCAGAGAAGATTACATAGCATATGAGGGGACAGGCTTCATCGCTTCATCCCTCACTTTGATTTCTCCTGTTATGTAAATCAACCCCTCCCGCCTGCCGTCCGCCATTTGGACCAATCAATGGAGGCCTCTCGGGGTATAAATACAGCAGCTCGGACAGTCAACACCTCACACACTACGCAAACTTCTCCAAGGAGACTATGACCACACCACTGAAGATGTCCACTGCAGTTGTGGACAAAACATCTGGAAACTCTTAACTCCAGCAGGCCAAGGCATAACGGCCCAGAAATAACTTCTAGTTATGTATATTTCCATATTTAATATTCCTACAATTTGCTGTCATTCTGGTTACAAAGTTACATTTGGTCTTATCAATGTAAACCTGGCCACAAACTAATCAGCTACATTGATAAATGCTGTACTTGATATTACCTGAAATTTTATCTTCATCATGACCACCTTTAGGATTTATTCCCTTTAATGCTCTACAAGTACCCCTTCTAAATACAACAGTTTTACTAGCATCACTTCCCTTAATAAAGCTTCTTCTTGTCCCTTAATAAGAATAAAAACAAAAAGTTTAACCTGAAAATAATAACTAATTTATTCTCAGTTTTTGTAGAAAACTTAGCAAATGTTTTCTATTATATTAATTTTGAAGAACTTATATATACCACGTTCTTTCATTTCTTTTGTAAATTTCTTATTAGCCTATGGATGATAAGTAAACTTTTTAAAAAATATGATCATTAATTATTTCCTTGAGAGTATAAACACCTTTCAATATTTAAATTTCTCTATCTTTTTATGTGCAAAATGTGTATTAAAAGCACTAATTAAATCAGTGTTGATAATGTGTGTATATTCTCAATTAAATTTATCTTTATTATAGCATATATTTATCAATCTATAAATTAAAGTATTAAAAACAGCACATTTATCTGAGAAAGGGTTAAAACTTATTTTGTAATTAACACTCTGAGTTGATTTTCAATAAATTTGAAAATTCACTTTAGTGTTATTATGTCTGAATGCAGGAAAGTAAGCAAGCACTATTTTTAATTTCTAACCTGAACTTGAAAGCTTTATCACCATCGTTTAAGTGTTTATTAGGAACAATAGCAACAAATACAATCCATGTATCTACATCAGGTTTTAAAAATTAAAAGGAATGAATGTTTTAAAGAGGACTTGTATTTTGAAAAAGCTCATGAAAAGATCAGCAAGAAAAGGTGAAAGTGGGCTACCCATTGTTATGCCGGAAGTTTGTTGACAAAATGGTCCATTAAAATTGGAACAATTTTGATGCAAATAAAGATTAGTAACCTTAACAAAAATCATTTATTAATTCTTCATTTCATGCTATATAACTCGACCACCATCAAAAGTTTTTCTCTGTGAACACTAGTGATTAAAGCAGTTACATCAAAAGAAACAAGTTTTCTTTGGCAAACACTACTGTATCACTCTTTTCTATCACCTCAAAAGAACATCTAATACTTAAAACTTCAAATAAAGCACTGAACTATTTATTTCACCAATTATATAGATTACAGGTACGTGAACTTATACAAGGTGTCTCATCTTATTTCCAGGTTTATCACTGTTGCAAAATGCATAAATTCCAGGCAAAACTAGATTACTGCCTTTAAAAAGTTTGTTTTTCATTTGGTGTAATTTTCACTATATTAACACTTTTATGCTGACAATAAAAACAAAACAATCTGACACATTGTTCAAAAAGAAACTAATTGCAATTCCAATGCTAGAATAACTAACATTAATATAAAATATCTGGGAAAAGCTATAAGCAATAAATCTAAATTAACCAGCATCTTTAATGATTGTTTTACTAATACAGTGGATCAACCAATAAGCCAAACAGCTACAATTGATACAGCCTCATTGGCATCTCTTACAAAACGGCTTTATTTCTTCATGTTAATGAAAGTGAAATTACAATGGTCTTAAAATATGTTAAAAATAAATTTCCACATGGACCTGATAATATACCAGCTACAATAGTAAAGGCAAGTGCACTAGTTGCTGATATTTGCAATGCATAATTTTCAAGTGACCATTGTTTAAAAAGGCGGAAAAGGAAAGGGTTGAAAGTTTTAGACTAATATCGGTGTTATCAGTTTTCTCAAAGATTACTGAGAAATTGCTGTACGGCAGATTAGTAACCATCTTGGAATCGTATTTCCTTATTTCCAATTCACTATGGTTTCTGAAAAATTAAAATATTAATAATGCTTTATTTTCACTCTTGCTCAGCAAAAGATTTTAAAATATCACTCAGTGGGCTTATGTTTAGATCTGTCAAAGGCCTTTGACACTGTACATCATGGGTTATTATTTGAAAAGCTTAATTCAAATAGCAACTGAGGAATAGCCATTTAATGATTCCAATCCCATCTGAGGAATAGGAAGCAGTTTGTGCAAATAAACTCCTAGATATCTAACAAAAGACCTTCTGATCATGGTATCCCACAAGGGTCAATCTTTGCACCTATATTATTGAGACTTTATATCAATGAGCTACTGACTACAATGTACAAATTCTGTTCCATTTGCCAATGACACAAACTTTGTATTCAGTGGGCAAGGCCTAAATGTACTCCAAGATGACAACAACTGGGCAAATGCAAAGTTGAGTACATGGCTAAAGAAAAAAAAAAAATCTGATGTGCTGCACTCACATGACTTTCTCTACTCCTGTACTAATCATTCTTACAAACCCTTATTCCTATATTTTCTTCATGTTACTTGAGATAAACATATACAGAAATTATCTTATTGTTTATTTCCTTGTAGATACAAGGGGAATGAATATTAGAATACAATATGCTTTGAACGATAGTCAAATCATTTTAGCTGTGAGATCCTGTTCTCTTTGCATGCTTAAGATACAAAAAAATGAACGATGTTCATTTCACGAAAGTTTTAAGTTTTCCAAAATTGACACAATTGACACAAGGAATATCTCCAAAATGGTTCACTCCACAAAAAAGTTTATTTGAACATAAATTGTGTATTTTAGCAAGATCTACATTTTTTGTACAATAAGATTCTGTCTATCTCTTATGGTTTACGAGTTATTCAAATCATCCAGAGTAAACAGGACTACATAGTGTAAGGACTACATAGGCTATAGCCAGAAAATTCAAAATATACATTTCATTTGTCATACAAATATCTTATACATATGGCATTTTAATCAAAACCATTAGAGCCATTTTCAAGGAAATGAAAGTTTTTTAAAAATTTTCCATGCAAAGGGTAGTTAAGGGTGAGGCTATTTTTTTCAAAATCTTTGTGTTGCATCCTTGAAAGAAATTGAACTTAAATACCAACTTTGATTTTTAACCAATTTTTCATTTGAGTTATGCTGTCCACAGACTGACAGACAGACAGTCTTCTTCTTTTTTTTTTTTTTTTTTTTTTTTTTGCAATTCAGGGGGTCTCAAAACATATATTTCCAGTAAAATCTCGACATTGAATTTTTGGGTGAAGTACAATACTTCCTCTACTTACCAGTAGAGAAAGTAATAAACTAGTCTTAACCATTGAAAGAACTGAATACATGCAATTCAGCCTTCAAGTAATAAACTAACAATCTGTTGTGAATATTAACATTGGAAATTAAAATATTAAGCAAATGGACACTTCAAAGTTCTGGAAGTCTTGAATGATACTGATCTACTATGGAACACACCCATAAATGTTATAATTACCAAGCTATGCACAAGTTGTTATATATCTTCTGAAGTTTTAAAAGTGATCTATTTTGTATCAAGAAATTCTGTACTTTCTTATGGCATAATCTTCTAGGGATCTTCAATTAGATCAATAGATACATTCATACTATAAAAGCACATTGTGAAAATCATGAAATGTGTTCCTACAAATTTGCCAAGTAAACCAGTGATCAGAGAATTTTGTATAGCACCTACCATTAAGCTCTATTTACATTATTGAGACTGTCTTCATTCACAAGAATGTATATTTTACCAGGGATTCTGGTTACCATTCCTATATCATGAGGGGATCACAAAACTTGCATTTCAGTCACCAAAGGAATAAAATCAGTCGCACCAAGAATTATCGCTTTACACAGTAACTGGAAACTTTTAAAATGAGAAACAGTTTAAATAAAAAGTTAAATATTATCTCTTAGCTAACTTGTTCTACAGTTAGTACAACACATAGCCATGAATTTTGATATGCCACAAGCAGAGGACATGATGAAGTTTATATCCAGCAACCCAGATAGCAGCACAGTCACTACTACAACAGATGTTTTCTCCTCAACTGCCAGTTGTGAAACTGTTGCGAACGAAGGCGCTGGTCTTCGAAATGCGTCCAGACAAAAATAAGTGTAAGTGAAACTATAAGTGTCTATAGATCGACTCATTTACTTCTAAAACATTTGTTCTACAGTCTTAAGGAGTTCATGATTATTCCATTTTTCCAAACCAGTTTTAAGTTTCTGTTAAACTGTATATATTAATTGTAAGTTGTATACTTGAGAAATGAATGTTCATTGTTTGATGAAGCCTTTGAATCGTTGTAATTCTTTTGGTGAATAAATATTTTATTAAAAGTTGAAATGCATGATTTTAATGCATTAGATTGTGTTCGGCGAGTTCACAAGTGCAGTTTCTCCAGCTTGTCGTGACACTCCCCGACTCGTGAAGCATAGATGAACAATAGAAGAGGCATGTCCATTTGCTTAATAGGAGAGGTGGGGATCAGTGCATCACTCGCTCTCACTGTGATAACTTCACATTAACATAAACATACACTGCTTGTGAATGTGACTCTGACATCACTCGCTTGTTCCCCGCCACTCCAGTCACTTCTCCTCGAGTGTTAGAATGTTCTGGACAAACTGTAGCCACAGAGGCCCGTGAACATTGAACGTATCAATGGAACTGTACAGTATAGCATAAAAGACACACTATATACAGGCACAAAAAACAAACAACCGATAATTGAGAAACAAAACCAATCTTCCCTGCAGTTATAAGACTAACAATGTTTGAGAGGTAGAACTGGAACTTAAAAATTCAATGCCACAGCTGGGATTTGAACCACAGACCCTCCGCTCAAACATTGTCCACACACGGCTTGTGTGTTTAAAAACACCAACAGTAAGTTTGATGGCATAAATAAATAATAACTAACAATGTATATTTACAAATACAAATTGAACTTTGTTTTAAAATTTCCTACCATGTCCTATTATTTAGTTCTACAATTAGCAATGAATGACAGTTGAGTTGTTCAATACATGTAAATTTAAGCAGCTTTGGGACAATGATTTGTTACTAAAGCAGGTAGAAACTACTTACAAAGCTACACAAACATTAACAGGATAATTTTTCACTCAGATAATCTTGTACAGAATAAAATGATTATGAGTATAAGCACTCTTTAGCAGCAATTTTGAAAGCATTGAAATTGTCAACATTTCCCTTAAGATCATTAGAAAGGGCATTAAATATTTTTATGGTGACATAGTACACACCTTTCTGGAAGCAAGAAAGTTTTGCACTGGGATGATGGATGTTGCTCTTTTATTTAATGTTTATTCTTGTGAATTTCATTGTTTGTTATAAATGTGGCTCCTAAAATAAGGAACTTTAGGATCAGGAATATATACATGCAAGATAAGGTTAATATCCTCAGTCTCCTAAAAAGATCTTTGCACGAGTGTCTGCTAAGGGTGTTAGAAATAATTTTATAACCTTCTTTTGCTGGGCCCTAATAACCTAGTTGTCGACGGGCCCTTAAACCCAACTCACTCACTCACCCCTTCTTTTGTAAGAGAAATAATTATTTACTCTCCAGTGAATTGCCCCAAAATAAAATTCCATATTCCATGATAGAGCTTACCATGATATAAGTTTAAGTATGGATAGTATACTAATGGAAGTGTGTATATATATATAGAACTCATATTTACTAGTGCTCGGCTAGTATAACAGGCTGCATGATCACTATTTATATAATTTTCTCCTTGAAGTAAAAGTTTTACTCTGTTAATGTCATCAATTTCATCTAAAATTAGTCAATCTGGGCGACTCAGTTGGTTAGGCACTGGCCTACTGATCCCTTGGTTGTGGGTTTAAATCCAGTCTTGACCGATGGTTTCTAAGTGTGTTTAAACGATAGAAGCCCATGTCAGCAGATTTACTGGCATGTGACAGAAATCCTGCACAGCAAAATTCCAGCAATACTGATATGATCTGGGGAATTTACAGCCTCATTAAGCATAATTTTGTTTCATCTGAAATTACAATCCTATTATCTTTATCAACTTTGGTATAGATTAATCTTTCTCATTCAATGATTAAATAATCATGATTTTCCTTAGGGCAGTTTCTATTCAAATTTGGCAAAATTTTACTGCATTTCATTTAATAAATGATTTATCAGTTTCATTTAAATCCTGACTAGTAATTTGAATACCAGCAATAATGTGCATTTTATAAAAATCTAGAAATTTTTATACCTTTATTTGGAAAACCGAGTTCTTTCGCATTAAAATTACGATCTGAAAGATTAACCACATTAGCTCTTGAATGATTACGTAGACTTCCACAACCTCTGTCCATTACATTTTTGGTTTCAGATACCGGGCAAGTATTTGTATGCCAATAAATTTTACACTTACTCTAGATGTTTAGTGGTATTTTGGAACAGCTTTTCCAAGTATCTGAGTCCTTTTGAACTAAGATGCTATTTTGTTAGTAGTAAAGAACTTCCAGCAATAGTGAAATTCTTTTCTCAATACCTATTGGCAAAAGTTGTTCTGCTTATATGTAAAATAACAAATTGAAACCATTTAAACAGAGAAATCCAAGAGATAGTTACTTTTTTGGTTTACAGTATGGGCCGTGCCACTTTGGTTTTTTAAGAATATATAAAAAAAGAATTATGCCGACGTTTAGCCACAGAACTATGTTCGGCTTCTTCAATGAGCAACTGCAAAAAATCCATCCAATTACTGACTGCCTACTGGCCTTGTGACTAATTGGATGGACCAAAGCTTTGAAAATGTGTTGGATGCAACTTCAAACTAGTCAGTTTTGGAAGAACTTACAATAATTATTAAGATAAGCTAAGCTTTTAGTTTCAAATTTGTTCTTATTTTACATACAGAATATGTAATTGCATAAAATCATATTTAATGATATAAAAAATTATATGAATTGTATGTTGAACGAAGAGTGGGGTAAACTATGTTATTCCAGAGGATGGTCACTATGGGAGGTTACAAGGAGGGGAAATGTGGAGTAGGTTATGGGACCATTAAATTCCTCTATTACCATTGCCTATTTTTGGTTACAGTAGCTTTTCAGATTCCAGGCTTACTGTTAGTGTTGTGTTTGTGCCAGTGAAAATGTCGTGTGAGAAGAAAAGATGAGTTAACATAAAAGTGGAAATTAAATTGGATGCATTAAAGAGCCTAGATGAAGGGGAACATATTAATATGTAATAAATTTTAGGATATGTTATACTTGTTTGTTTTCTATATTGTGCTATAGTGAACATAGTTTAACTTGGCACCTACTATTTAGAAATGGAAAGAAATAAGTACTCTTCACCTCCTACACCTGCCTCGGTAGTATGATGGTTAGTGTGTCTGCCTCACGTTCAAGAGGTCGTGAGCTAGAATCTCGCTTAGGGTAAGTTATCCGGGTAAGGTTTTTTTCCAAGGTTTTCCCCTATCCTGAGAAGACGAATGTCAGGTAACTGAGAGCTCCATGGACCTTGGGCTCATTTGAGCACCATTTCACCCATTTCATTCATTCACCATCCAATGACATTAAGTTGTAGGACATTAAAATAAAAAAATAAAAAATAATAAATTCATCTCCTTCTAAGCTGCCCCTCTTTTATGGTGAGCCATACATGGTAGACACACCAGTGGCGGGTGATCCTTCTTCATTTTCACATTGACAACTGATACATCACTTTCAAGAGTTGCAACACCACAGATGCCTGCTTACACTCATACCACCGCAGGTATTGGGTACATCATTTCAAGGAAAGACGCAGCCTGTGCTAGGCAAGAATTGTACAGAAAGTGCCAAGTTAAACCTTGTGCATTATAGAACATACATTTATGTAATTTGAGTATTATGATATTAGTTATGAACCACAGACTGCTGATTATGTTGTAACGGATTTGGTGGGAGCACAAACAGCTGTTCGAAGAGCCAAAAGCCGGTTGTATAGGGGATTCTACTGCGTGGAGTGAGTGTGGGTAGAAGTCTACCGTGAGATGTGACCAGGAGTGGGTCAGCCCTGAGCAATGGGAAGTAGAACCAGGGGACCATTGCAAGTGGTTGGGACGGTGCTGAGACGTGGTGAATATAGGACAGGGGCATAAGCCTATCCCTGCTAGTTACATGTAATTCAACTTGATGCATCTGGTTCCTTTAGGAAAGGAGCGGTATTGACTTCTGATTCGAATTGGCCAGTTAATGCTGGTAAGAGACGTCGCTTGTGTGGAAAGGAGAATTTGATGAGTGTCTGTGAAACCAGAGGAGCCAGTTGTACACTGTCGACCAGGACGTGGCTTCCAGGCTGAGAGTTCGCTGTACATCCTATATCTTCGAGTGCCGACATCGGGATGAGTACCAAATTAATTAATAATAGTCTTGTGGGAGTGGGAAAACTCCAGAGGAACAGTTAATAAGGGGGGATTGCATTGTATGAGGCCCTTAATCAGTAAACTGGAGAGCAACTTGGTATAGGTGGAGATTGTCATAGACGTTAAGCAAGATTTCCAGTTAGATTGTATTTTTTCCGTTTTTTTTTTTTTCTTAATTTCATATTATAGGAAAATTTAGTGCTTTCATGTTAATATTTTCATGCTAATGTCCATTTTCAAATTTGTTGTTTCATTTTAATATTTATATGTTAATATTGTCACCGCGCCTGCCACATCTCATTGCCTACACTGGGGAGGGGGGACCCAGCCAGTCGCCTACCTGGCCTAATGACCTGCCGCCGACAATAGGAGCGTACAAGACAATAGCTATTACATGGCGGTGCGGTTTCTGGACCATTCCGCCACAGGCCACCGACAACAATAGGAGCGTACGAGACAATAGCTATTACATGGCGGTGCGGTTTCTGGACCGTTCCGCCACAGCCACTCCCGAATATTCTACCTCCAGAACTTTCCCTCTGTCTAAGGACCTATATAAGTCGCCGCCAAGCACCGGGCAGGAGAGAAAACAGACGTATGCGAAGCGTTGAGGAGTCGTGCCGACTAGGAGTTCAATCTGACAGTTATTATTTGTGATTCGGAGTTGTTCTGTTGCTCTGAGCTTGGGCAAAAGTAATCTGAGTGTAACGTTAGCACTACGCTAACTGACTAAAAGGCAATAAAGTGTGAATAGCAGTAACTGGTGTTTTCTCCATTTGTTAAGGGCGCTGATGACCTAGAAGTTGAGCGCCCTTAAACCAAATCCAAATCCAATCCATTTGTTACAATATTTAACAGAGTCCATTTTTAAATTTGTTGTTGACTTTTAATAATTGCTTGTTAATGTTTAACAGTGTTCATTATAATAAATGTTATGTTATGCTGTAGTTTGTTGTGTTACTTGATAGTATCCTGTCTCGATCCTGTGGAATACGTTATTAGGAAAAAAGAAAGGTAGTAGGTGTAAGTATAGCGCCAAAGGTGGCGTAACAATGTGAAACTGGACATTTTGGTAACTCAACATCCTCTCAGTCCACATTAGTCAAGTTATCAGGATTCTACAATACACATTTATTAGGGGAAAAATGCAACAATAAATCTACCTGAATCAAACACACAGTAAAACATCTAGCAATGTTTGCACCGTAAACTTGTATACCTATATGCCGTTCATGAATGTCTTGCTGTATGCCCATAAAATAATAATGGTTACCTTTTAACATTTATCTTAAGGATTTCTGGATATCTTTCCAGAAAAGCAACAATGCAGTAATTCACATTGTACAGATATACCCCTTCATTCAGCATTCCAGCTCGTAAATCGCATTCCAACATGTAGGCACGGTGCTGTATTGGACAGTTCATACTGCCCAATACTAATGACAATATGCTGCACCGCACTCACAGGTGAAAAAACTTGTTTCTGTAAAATTTTGGCAGGTTTGAAGCATGTCCTCATGATATAATCATGTTAATTCTGTAAACAGTCGCTAGGGAGCAGCACCAATGAAAGGTACTCTAACAACCTCACCTGATGCAACCACCGATGAGCTGCCAATGCTGATAGAAATACTAAAATATATTGTTACATTGTGTCACACACATGTACATTTCTAGGTAACTATAGACTCACTTCCAAGAGTAACATCATAGTTTGCAAAGTAAAGACTCACTTAAAAATGAAATACACACTTAGAAGAAACACATCCTGAGTATCAATTATCTTTGATTTCATTTATCGCTACAAGTTGTGCAATAAATTACCACAATATGTTACATGTGTGCGGTAAGCTATGTTTTCCTCAATACGCAATCTTTACCAAATATATAAACCACTGTTCTTGCTTACCATTTAGAGGTAATAAGTTCTGCTAGGTTATGATCATTAACCTCTTCTTTAACAGCCACAAACTCAAAAAGCTTTCCATGCGAAGAGCTCTCCTATAAATTAAAACAGACAGTGCATATTTCTCAACTTCTTAAACGTATAGCACACAGCAATGACAATACAAGTCATCAGTCATCCTCCACATATACCCAGCTCAGTCTAGTGCTGTTGTTATAAAGAGGAATTTGATGTCGTGCTCCAATCTGCAAACAATACCCACCTTTGATTTACACAAGACGTTTTCAATATTCTCCATTACACAAATTGTTGTTCTTCTTTATTTATTTAAAGAGGCTGAAGAAGCATCCATTCTGCATTGAACTTGACATCACACATCACATAATCTGTGCCGATATCCGCCGATATCTGTGCATATCACATCCGCCGTCGCAGTGTTGCCAACACTTCCTCGCAAATAATGGCTATGTGATCAATTCTTCACGGGTGATCAGCCACAGAACACCTAGTAGCAATATTAGAAATTCCCAATTCCAAATATTACAACTGATAAGATGATAATTCCATAATAGTTAAACAATAATGTAATGGATTGTTATGGATTACGATATATTTCTGCTAAACCCGAATACAGTAGGTTAAGAATGTCTGATATTCAAATATGTAATTTATTGATATTCTCATTGTAGGCAAGTGCCTATCTTGGCTATGAACGTGAAACCAAATTGGAATTTCTAAAACTATCTTCAGAGCAGGATTGATAATTTGATAGCTCCGAGATCGTTGTTTAGGCTTTTTGTAAAACAAATGATCTGCAGAGGAACCTTCCTCAGAATGCTCACGTATTATTTGCTTTCATTACTTTTACTGTTAGCACACCGTGTAACAATTTTCATTTGATGGCGACGTGTTACTTATGCATTAAATTCATATTGTGATGCTGAGTGCCGGAATTACAGAGTAAATGAGGGCCTCTTTATATTGTGATAAAACCACCTTTTCCTAAAGAATCTGCAAGTTTAGTAGAACCCAGAGTTATTAAAGCATCTAACGCAGTTCTGCAGTAGGTAGGGATTCGCACTAATTATTTATTTCTTTTGCACGGAAAAAAATACAATTATAGCATTTGGGCTAGATATTGGCCAGAGAATTAGTTAAACAGATTTCGGGCTATAAGGACTGAACCATTTTTTATGGCTAAATGCTTCCGTGAAAAGCTAGATTTAGCTATACAAACGCTAGGTTGGCCAAGTTGTGCTGTCAGTCCAAAGCAGAGTAGTCAATTTATCGGCGCAAAATACATTATGTGAAATGATAATGGTACATAAAGCGTTTTGGAATAGATTAAGCTATGTTTTACGCAAATAAGACGGTATATCTTTAAAAATTGAAAGTGTTAAGCATTCCCTAAACCATAATAACATACCAATCATTCATATTTTGAGATTCTTAAAACCAGATGCAGAGATATGAAAATTATGTTGGTACTCCATACACTTACGTTTCATGTTTAGGCAGTGTGTGTTCTTGTGCGACCATGCGACTATTTTGAAGTCATGTGGTTAAAGTTGGGACAAGAATGCAGTTTAAAAAATAGAATTGTCACGAGCCTACAGCAAAACAGCTTATTTAGTGTAGAAGAGTAACTAGGGATTAAAACATTTCTACTCATTGAATAATAGTGTAGGTAGGAGGAGAGGCTATTATGTAGTCAAGCAGGCTATTTTAGAACCTAACCTTCACGCTCTCTGAACTAGATTCGTATTCTAGAGCTGTACTTGCTTAGGTAAGTAGAATTGTAATTAGTTTATTGTGTTGTATTGTATTGCATGTTGTTCTTTTGATCCTAGAATGAGCTAGGCTCAAGGATATAGAACATGTCATACAACCAAGCAATTTAATGCAATTTTTTTCCAACACCTAAACACAATCATTACAATAGGTTAAAACTAGTGGTTTAAAGAACTTATAGTATAGTATCCCTTAATGTTGTAAATAGAGTGCAAGCAACAACTTTCTCAATTTCTTTTTAAATCTTAAACAGTCTTTTGGGTTACACAGTAATTTTAAAGCTAAAGGAAGACCATTATACATATATCTGTATGACAGACCTTTCTGATAAATGTACAAGGAGTTACATGGCCTGTGCAAGTCATTTCTGTGTTTAGTGCTGTGTACCCATTTTCTTAAATAAGGGTCTGCATAATTGACAGGTTCCAGCACCACTTAAAATCGTAACCAAAAATCCATTATTTTATAAATGAATTCTATGAAATGCATATCAAATCACCAGTTAATTAGTATATATACTCTAAGGTTTTCTGCAATAGTTTTATGTATTGTATTATTGTATTTGTATTATTTTAATACCTAATTCTTTGAAATGCTTATTAATGCAGTTACTTAGTTATTATATTCTAAAATGCATGTATAGCTTAATGAATTGTAACATTTATTGCAGTTATATAAATTATGTTATACATACAAGGTGTGTTTAAAAAGAAACTGAACTTTTGCTATGTCACTTTATTGCTAATTGTTCAACAGCTTAAGCACTACTGCCCTCTATGGGCAATACACTGTTCTCATCATGTTTTGCATTTTTGGAATGCATTTTGTGGCCTAGTATGAATCTCTATGGTTTGAAATTGACATTCTTTCATTATATTTTTCAGTTTGGGAAACAGGAACAAGTCTGCACAATACGGTGGGTGGTGCACAAAAATAATGGGGTTTTGCCAGATAGCTGCAGATAAGGAGTGATGCCTGAGCTAGCACATTGTCATGATGTGACATCCAATTGTGGTTTTCCCACAATTCAGGTCTCTTCCTGGACAAGGCAGCCGTTGTACACACTAGGATCCTTGTTTACCATCTAACCATGTACAAATTTATGATGGACAAAGCCTTTGTAGTAAAAAACAACCAACATCACCATAATCTTTTACCAACTCATGCATGCTTTTTTTTAATGAGGTGACCCTTTGCCCACCCACTGTGATAACTGCACCTTCAGTTCATTATCATAGCTGTGAATTCACGTCTCATCACCTGTAATGATGTTCTTAACAAAGTTTTCATTGTTATTAGTAGTGGCATAGCGGATAGAAGAGAAAGTGTGAGCTCTGCCGCTAGTTCACTGCATGATCCGTGGTCCCGTGGCAAGTGACCGAAACTGCGGCATGGCGATCGCAGTCACCTTAAAATGCGGCCGAACTGCCTAGTATGTGATTCGGAAGTACAGACAATTTTATACGTATGCGTTGTGTGTTGTGAGTAATTAGGTACATAACTTGTGAAATTGCTTCTAATTTTGTGCATAAATGTGTGTGTTCTTCAAAACATAAGTTTCAAGCAACATCAATAATTGATTAAAAATGCCAACTTGTTTTGCACCCGGGTGTCGTTCAGGATACACAAACTGCTCAGAAGCTAGACATTTTTTTACTCCTCCTAAAGATAAAAATCTGTTTTACAAATGGGAAAAGTCTATTCCTAGGAAAGACACTAAATTATGTGTTAAATCTAGTATTTGTGACAAACATTTTCCAGAGGACTTGTTAGTGAAAGTTGATTCATTCGTTGTGCATGGAAAACTAGTTGAAATCCCTAGAATTAAATGGCGGTTAAAGCCAGGGGCAATTCCCTGTATATTTCCTAATTTACCCAGGTACTTAACTACAGTGCATAAATCCCGAAAATCTCCACAAAACAGAGACAAAAAATTACTGAAAAAGCAATATTCAACAATCAGTAAATTACCAGATGCAGGATCCAGTCAACCAGTTCTTATTTCAAATGCGCTGTCCTTCAACAATGAGGAATTCACAGAAAACAGTTCTAATTCCTCCAAGGTCACAAACACAAGTGTCAGTAACGAAATTGCTACACTGAAGAAAAGAATTAGAAACCTCAATAGAAATTTAGTTAGAACTAAAATCCTGCTGTCTAAAGAGAGGGCTAAATTAAAAATAGTAGAAAAGAAATTCGCTACTAATTGTGTGAACATAAACGCAATTTAAATTATTTAAGTAAAAAACAAAAGCTGGTTCTAGATACAATGCTTAAAAAATACATAATTTGCATTATGGTTTAATTTTTCAGCGTAAAATCATGTAAGCAGATATTTCCCACTGTTCTTCGTTAATTATAATACCCATTGTTATAAAATACCATCCTATATTATGTGTCAAGGAAAGACGATGTTTCAAAACAGTATTTCCAATATTCCTGCTAACGATTTTAGGTATTTAAAATGCTAACTGATAATATGAAACCCATTTTCACCATGCATTCGTGAACTAAAGTAAAGCGACCGCGACACCAGTGCCATCTTGCGAGCGAACCATAGTAACTCCCGAAGAGCTCACACTATCTCTTCTATCCGCTATGGTAGTGGCAAGCAGTTCCTCGCACATTTCAACTTAGATTTGTCTTTGATCTTCAGTCCATAAATGTTGCACTAGTTTTGCACTGGCATGACACACACAAAATATGATGGCATGGTCCTATGCTGATGGTCACCTCATTAGCAACTTCCTGAACAGTTAAATGACCAATAACAGCACTAAGTCTAACCTTATGGCCATCATCTGTTGATGTGGAAGGTTGTCCAGACTTGGAATCAACACAGACTGACGTTCTGTAGAAAACACTTAAACCACTGATAGCAGTGCATGGGAATCATAAAGTCCTCCCAGTATGCTTGGCTAGCATTTGCAATATTTCTGAAAGTTTTGCCATGTTTGTAGCAAAATTTTACACACACACCCATACATTCCTCAAGCTTTTTCATTGTCACTTTGTCACTAATCCGACAAACAGACTGTACACATGCTTACTTCAATGGTTGTAGCTTGTTTACTAATTGTCAGAGCGAAACGTGGCAAATGCAGATTGTTGTCTAAAGCTACTGCTATGTGTAGTCACAGGGTGCCCTCTCTGCTGATTGGTGCGCTATTTCAAAAGTTTGGTTTCTCTTGGAACACACCTCTTAATTATTGAATAATGATACAATGCAATCATGTATTGCTACAAAAAGTGAAAGTTAATATAACAATTATTTCAGATGCAGAATCATGGAAAAGGGTGCAGCACTCCAGAAACTTGGACCCTACTGCAGTAAGATGAAAAATCCATCGCCTGGCAATGCTAAGGCCTTAATGGAGAAACTGAGCCAAGTTTCACCCAATGCACTTCAAGCTCTGCAGGACGGCATCCTGGGTTCACTTACGGATCCACTTCAGAATTCTCATGCATCGTTAGAGAGCAAGAGATATGTGCTAGAATGTATGACCCAATTGTTGAGTCGCACACACATTACTGACCCAGGTATATTCTGGATGGTATACAAAACAGCATTTCAATTGATCTACAATGATGTAAAGTCCCAGATGATAGTGGGTCACGAGGAACTGAAACTGAGTGCAGTTAACTGTGTAGCCACTGCACTGAAACAAGTCACCATGGATGTACTTACCGACTTGTATAGCAAGATTAATGTCCCTAAGTTCTCAATGTGTGCTTATGTTTGTAAACTGCTTGTTCAGATGGAGAAGTTTTCAGCATTAAGAGTAGCAGCAATGAACTGCATCATGGCATTGGCATATGTCCATGATGAAGCGGATGAGAATGACATTGTGTTAAGACAGCAAATTGGAGATGTGGTCATGTTCTTCATGCCTGGGACGCTCAGTTTGTTGAGAAATGTCATTCTTGAAGGGGACACAACTCCACACAAAGTGAAGGTTACTGCACTATGCACATGGAGCAGAATCGTTGCCTTAGTAATGGAGGATTCCTATGCTGCAGATGATGAACTTATGCCTCCTGGTTTGTTAGAGAAATCAGCAAAAAACCTTGAAATCGATTGGAATGTGAGAAGTAAAGAGGAACTTGTTCAAAGGCTGAATGCTTCGACACGATCACAAAGCTGGTACCAAACAGCTGCAGAAATGGTCATCAAGTCACTGAGAGCCATTAGCATTACCCAGGTACACACTCATTGGAGTGTCCGCAAGGAACTGGCACTTGGCTGTAAGACATTAGTGTCAAAATGTTCCAGAAACATGGAGTCAGCTGCAAGTTATTTGTTGGATATTCTTATTGTTTTAGCAAATGATGAAGTAGAAGCTGTCTCATTGATAAGTCAGGAAGGTCTTACAATATTTGCTGAGAAACTGCGTAAACACACTGGACAACTTCTGCTGACTACTGTTGAAGAAAACTTCTATAATGTTATAACTTCAATGCCAAGACTTCTTAAAGGTGTGGATGATGCTAAACAGTTGGCAGCACTTGGTCTTTTGACTGGTTACCTGAAACTTCTTGGCAGAGAGAAACTGTCAGAAGTATTTCTTTCTATGGCACATTTAGGAAGGTTCATGTCGATGCTTACACAAGCTTTCAAACTTGATAATGTTGCAGTACAACTGTTAGATGATTGTGGCATCAAGGAAGTGGATTCTGTCAGCTATGTAAATACAAATGTGTCATGGAAACTGTTTAAAACTTGCACATGTCCAGAGCTGTTAACAAAGTTAGTACACATTTGCAAGCTCCTTGCAGAGTATGCAGATGTGAACATGCTAGCTAACTATCTCTTGGACCTGTTTAATAACTCTGTTAGTGATCGTAAGGAAGTGACTGTAATACTGAATGAACTCCTCAGTTCTGCAGCTCACAGAACATTGGAGTTCCATGTTGTAGAGAATGTCCTGGATGTGTATTTGGATCCCTCTGTTTGGTACGCTCCACTCAAAACAGGTTCCATTGACAACAACTGTATAACCATTTTACAAGCTCGCAGCAATGTAATTCAGGTTTGTCTGCTTCTTGAAGGTGTTGGCAAAATTATAAAGTGTCTTGGTACCAGATCAGATCCTCTTCTCAAGGAAGTGCTGTTTCCAGTATTAGAAAGAGCTGGCAGTTCACATGAATTAGTAGCCCGGTTTGGTGTAGAAGCCCTGTGCTCCATAGCAGCAGCGTATGGTCACCCAGGAGATGCAGCATATGTAATAAATGCCAATCTGGACTATCTGTCAAATACAATACAAATAAAGTTGCGTAGATGTGAAGAAGACTTAAGTGCTCTGAATGTCTTAACAGTTATGACAAAACACTGCACTGCAGAGAAGCTGCCTCAGTTGAAAGGCGTGCTGGAAAAGGCCATCAAGCAGAGCTATGGTACTTACCAGACAACAGATGCTGTAGTGTTTCTTGAGGTACTCCACCCCCTCATGGTGTCATTACGACATTTGAAAGAGGACAAAGCAAAAATACCAGAAGACAACATAACAAGCTTTTCCACAAACATTAGAAATGGTGAGGTGGTTGATGAACTGCTAAGTTATCACAGAAACAGACAATTAGCTTCTAACTTCAAAGATGAAGATAGAGGTACACAACCAGTAGAGGAGGAGGAGGAGGAAATAGGAAAACAGCCTAAGGAAAAGGATCCATTAACAGAACTAACAGTTTCTATCATGGAAAGATGTGTTCATCTCATTGCAACGACTAACAGACAAGTGACTCTCCTTACTCTCAGCATCCTGAAAGAAGGATTCATAGTCCTGAAGGACCAAGAGGACACTCTCCTGCCAGTGGTTCACCACATATGGGCACCACTGCTAACGAGACTATGTGACCTGTCAGATCACATGGTTGGCAGATACAGCTTACAACTCTTATTTATTTTGGCTAAAACAGCCAAGTGTTTCATACGCAAGCGCACCCTACAGAAAGTGCTGCCGTATTTCTGTCAGTTCATGAGTTCTAACGTTGAGAACAGTAAAAAGAAGGATCATGTTAATGCCTATAGATTTACTCAGTTGTACAAACTACAGCTGGAAATGCTTCAAGGTCTCGGTGACATGGCTGTCGACATAAACCTGCAAGAGCGAGAAATATGGCAAATATTAGAAGCATCTTCTGCATACCTGAGCTCTTGGCAGCCATTACCCTTCCAGAATGCATGTGTCGAACTATGTGTAAAGTTGGCAGTGCTTAATCGAGAAACTGTTTGGCTAAAACTAATGGAACTCTGGTGTGAATCACAACTGCAGCCAATGTTTGAAGGTTTACCTTGCATACATTTAGTTTCAGAAAACAATCAAGAATATGAAAAAAGTGTTAGGCAAATTCTTTCTATCATTACATAATGGTTACAGTTGTGCTCATCTAAGAGTAGAAGACAGATATTGCAGTTACTTTGAAAGCAGCTTGCAGATCAATAATTCTCCAGATTTAATGTATCAATTTTACAGCTGAAAAAGAAAGTTATCTTTCATAAATAGTTGTGTTTCAGTTCCCAATATGTAATACAGAGCCTTTGTTTGGAAGTAAGTCTGACCTTACAGGAATATTTCAAGTACCATGAAAAATTCAAGCACATAATTTCTTATCTGGAAATTATTATTTATTTATGCCAACAAATTTACTGTTGGTGTTCTTAAACACACAAGCCGTGTGTGGGCAAAGTTTGAGAGGTCATTCTAGCAGGTTGTCACAGTAGCTTAATGGTTAGAGCACTGGCCTCATAAGCGGAAGGTTTGTGGTTCAAATCCGAGCTGTGGCATTGAATTTTTCAGTTCCAATTCTACCTCAAACATAATTTCTTATTCAACTTATAATTAACAATAATCTCATACCTTTGTCATAGAAGACGTTGGAGATAATGTCCACACATCTTTGACACTGTTTAACAAAATGTTTGTAATTATTCTTTGATTGACTTTGATCTAACTTTTCTCCGATGGCATTGAATTTTTTCTCAGTAACGGCATGGCAATATATTTAGTTTCTTATAAAGAATAGATTCTATTTGCAAAATTAGGAACTGTGTCTCTGTGAGGTGCATGTACAGCAGTGAATCTGCTAGTCTTTTGTCACACAGGAATCATACATTGCTATTCTGTGTGCTAAAGTACTGTCTTTATATCAACTGATTAGCTAGCAGATGGAGAAGAAACAGTGCGGCGTAGGGCAAGCCATTCCCTGTAATATGGCTATATATCTAAAGGAAGGTTCTGTACATTCCAAGATAACAGTCTAGAATGTCCATGAGTATTAACTCGTGTTGACTGACTCAGGTTCCACGCCATTCTTTGCTCCTTACAAATATTGTAAAGCTCCTTTGCTCTTTCTCATTATGTATGTGCAAACATTTGTAAGTTAGTGTGATCTTCAACCACTCATTTGGCTGTTTTGTGCAAGTGTACGTCATTGCCACAAAGTATAACATTCTATTCTAATTTAGTCCGACTTGTACACCCACATCATGTTGATGTATCTTGGGACACCTGGCAATGTTTTTTTAAATCAGATTAATTTCTAGTCTACACTTCCATCACTATGAGCGTATGAAGCCAGGTGATTCATAAGACGGTATTGTAGGGGAGGAATTGTGATGTATGGATGTCGAAATGACCTATAAGTTGTGCTCAGTAATCTTCTCTTCCAAAGGCATGAGGTTCTTTTACAAGCAAATAAATATTACGTGTGACCACTGGCTTTACTTCCCTCCAAAAGGGAGCCATGCTAAAAATTATGTCCTAAAATGGTTATTACACTGCACTGGTTGAACCTATGACTTGGTTGTCAGAGGCCAGCATGGTAACCACTGCGACATGAAGTCCGACATACAATTTTAATGGTAAGTTACAGCATGCCACTGTAACATGTCAAGTTGTAGACTCTCCTCATGTAGGCGACTGTAAGTGTAATACTTGGCCAATGGTCAATGCTTCTACTATACCTGAATGTCATCTTATTGAATATTCACAGAAAACTAGAAGAGGAGTAATTCTGGAGATTTCTAGCTCTGTTAAATTAGAAGTTACAGAAATCTCAATAACCTGAAAGCGACTTCCCCAGCATGTGCATAGTGGGAAACTAGCAGGCATTTCAGTAAATGTGTATTTCAAGAGCTCATTAGCATCATTAAATCTGATTGGCTAAAAGATTTCTAGTGGACATTGCCCCTTTATTTTAACTGGGAAGCAGGAACAGTTCCAAGGTTTCACCTCTTGGGCATACTTAACCAGCATAGTAATTTTGGAGCAGATTGTAAAAATACTGGAACAATCGTGTTAGTGCAAAGTGGGAGATCTGTTATTTTGGAAATCCATAAATAAATTAGTTTATTGTTTTACTTATTTCTAGTCACTTTGAAAATCATAGAGCCAAAACACTTAGAGCAAGAATACTACTGCAGTTAATGGTTTAAATATTTGAATATTACTATAGGAAGAGCACCTGGATGTTTGTGTAATTCACAACTAGGGTCCTCTACCAAAGGGATACAAGAAATGGAAATCCAGACTCTTCCTGTGGTTTACTTAATGTGGCACAGTTGCAGCCAATACAGAGAGACTGATTAATTAAAAAGAAATCTATTCTCTGGAGCAATTCTCTGTGCTACTCTGAAAACTAATGATCATAATATTTAATTTTGTAATATACATATAAAACTGGGCAAATGATCAAGTAGTTGAGCATCCATTTATGGTACACTCTCCAAGAAGTACCTGTACAAACTTTTGAAAACTAAATGACCCTGTGCATCACTTGTTTTCTCACTCTTCACAACTAGCAAATGCCAGAGAAGTTCACCCTTACCAAATTATTTCATTACTGGTATCTCAGCCTTTCTTGTTTCTCCTTTGGCCATAGTCTGCCATTTGTACTCTGCGTTTCCTGTTGAAAGTTTTTTGCACGTTTATCAATGCTGTTATTAGAACATTCTTCCTTTTGATATTTTGGTACATAATAATTGATTTATAAATATGATGCAGATTGAGAACATCCTGACTTGTCAGGTGGGGGTACGAGCCTGCAGAACTAAGCTAGATATCTGATGGCGTCACCTAGGTTACAGATAGTCTTCCCACATGAGTATGTAACAGCAGCGGGGGGGGGGGGGGGGGGGTGGAGGGAGGCCTTTTTAGGAAACAAGGTATTGGCCTGATGGAAGGAGTGGCACTCAGTTGCCACCTTCCCTGGTTTTAGGGGGGAGGGGAGCTTCAGCTCCTGTGGTAGATCCCTCGCCTTATAAGTCTCAGCCTGTTGTGCCATTGGATGTCAGAGAAGGTGTTAAAACACTAATAAAAGAAACATTCATTGCTGTTCAGAGGAATTTGATAAGTGATATCCAAATAATGATAATAAACAATGAAAATCAGTTTTTTAATACACATTTTAATTTCTGAAGGACAAGTTTCGGAAGTTGCTTCCATTTTCAATCTTGAAGGTCCAAATGCTGTAGCTATTTGTAGTGGCCCTGGTCTACTGATCCCAAGGTTGCAGGTTCAAACCCAGCCCAGGCCGATGGTTTTTAAGTGTGCTTAAAAACGACAGCTCCATGTCAGTAGATTTACTGGCATGTAAAAGAACTCTTGTGGGACATAATTCCAGCACACCGGTGACGCTGATGTGATCCTGGCAATTGACAGCGTCGTTAAACAACAAAATAATTAATTGTAGCCTCTCTGGTGGGGGATTTTAAAATATATTAGTCTTTGTGCTTTCATATTATGATGTTCTCCCAAGTTGGAAGTTTGCTGTGGCCTGTCACGCTTTGTAGTAGTATTGAATTGCATTTCATTTTGGAAAGAAACAAACTTGCAACATTGCCTTAAAACCAATAACTTTTTTTTTATTCATATGTTTCAATAGAAATAAACTGGAAATGGTAGGTTTATAATTAAGTTGTTGATGTTATGATGTATTTTGTAAAACTTATTTCTCTTCTTACACGGTGGAAAATATCATTACGCTCTCTTTGACGGAACCCCTGTTTTATTCTTATGTGAAAACATTGCCTCTTTTCCATAAGTTCCACATTGTATCAAAACATGTATTTATCTTATCTTCATTTTTTCTTCATAACCAACTTGAATTAAATGCAAAGAAGGTTCACAATGTAAGATTACCATAAATATGAGCCCAATCTTAGCTACTTTACATAGAACTTTCATACTGTGAACAAATATCTGGTTGCATCCACAAAGTGGTAAAACAAAGCTATCACTTCCTAATCCTAAACTTCAATAATGAACAATGTTTAGAAATTAGGCAGCAGGGAATGTTTCCACTGATGATTTGATCATGTCTGTAAGCTGAACATGCCTGCTGCATTGCCATCTTGATATTTCATAGTGTCACCATTTGTTGATAAACTGGATCCATGTTATATCAATGTATTAATGAAAAAATAGACATGGGCACTGTTCTAGAAAGATCACTACAATGTGCTGTGTGCAACAAAATCACTGCGTACTCGACAAATTATGTATTGGAAGGCAGTATCTGACATACATTTTCAAATATGTTTGCTGGATAAAAATTAATAAAACTGAGATGTCATATTGTTTTACTCTATAAAACAGGTTAGCTCTTTAAACCTGTTTTGTATATTCATTGCCTCATTTATGATTAGTCTCAGTTCTAGAGTCTTAAATTATGATTCTCATGCAAGTCATGCATAACCAACACCTGAAGCTTAAAGTAGAGGATGGTATCTGAAACATGCAAACATACTACATTAATAAATTTGAAGATATTTTGTAAATTAAGAAGATAAGCAGTTGCAGACCAAAACTATATTCTTATGAGTTTATACTATTTCAAGAAGGTAATTCATGTTTTGAGGCTAAACATAAGTTTGTAAGAATGATGTACATTTTCATAGCAGTTGCAATTACTTCTTTGCTAAACTTTAGTAATATTTGTCTGTGATACTTATATTGTGGTTTAGAATGGAAAAAAAGTATATTTAGCAATGCCATAATTTTATAAATACAAATGTATGTAAATAAAGAAAGTTTTTGTTATTAGTGTTGATTTTATTTTTAACACCAGAAAAGTGACATTTAAAGTACAAAAAGCTTTCAGAAGTATCAGTGATTGTATGGTGGCATAACAGTTGATTTGTGAAGACTTGTTACCCACCTCATCTAGCAGTCAGTTTGAAAACTATTCCTTCACGTCCAAGAAAGAAGAATTGACTATAAGTCCGGCTACCTAAGACGCAGTTCAACCACACCATTTGGGTATTCTGGATAATGAAGATCAGATGAAGCTGGATATTATATATACAGCGTGTACCCAAAAGAGCACTGACAACACTTAGTATTTTGTACGCGACGACAAACATTGATTTTCGATTAGGAACCCCTGTATGGAAATACATGATTTGGACGCTGGAGAGCTTGGAAATGTGAGATGTGTGTACGTTCACATTTCATCAATAAACCCAACATTGAGCTGTCTACATTAAAAATGGGCTTCAAACTGTGTACTTCCTATATCTTAGCAGAACCTACATTGACAGTGGTGAGCGTCATGCACGTGACCCAATATGTATAGTTGTCTGAAGATTTTCAGTCGCTCCATGGACTCGAGCCATAAGGTCCTCTGCTGACATTACAGGAGTGCCATACACTATACTCCTTCATACAACTCCACAGAACATAGTCCGAGAGGTGTCAGAATGGGTGACCATGCTGGCCATGGAACTGGTCCACCTCTACCAATCCATCGATTTGCATATGGGACATAGAGGTGGTTCCGCACACTTACATAAAAGTGTGCTCAAGTTGGCCATTTCAACAGCTGTGTACTGGTGTCATTGCTGTTCTGGAAACTACACAAATGACGCAGTAGGATGTGCACCAAGAACTCTGTGGAGGAATTATATTATGCTCGTCATTTATTCCAGTACATATATGGCTAAAGGGCTGCATACCTTCCGCATTAAGATACCAAAAGCAGTGTTAATTGTCACAAGCGTTTGTTCTCAAACTTGGACGCTCTCCATGCTTTTTAGGACAGGAGTTCCTATTTGAAAATTGGTCAGTTTGCCTTCCCGCACAACATACTAAGTGCTGTCTGTGTTTTTTGGGGCCACCCAGTATATAAAAAGAGGAGGTAGGTAACACCTTCCCTTAACAAGGAAACATTTTTATGGCAATGGTTCTTTGAAGAATATTTTCAAGATGTCTTATTAGGCAGTCCCAGACTAACTTGGATGATACCTGGTAGGTTGCAATTACTTTAAGAGCTGTAGATCACCCAAATTCCAAGTTTTTCTAATCTTGTAGCATTTTACAATGCTTGTGATGTACATTTCAATTACATAAACTTCAGTTTGGAAAATTGAGAAGTTAAGAGCAAAATTAATGTCAGTTTGATTACTTACCCATGTCTCGTATTCCAGACTCTCATCCATCTGTATACAAGATCCCTGCAGGACATTGCACTTTGTTGTGGTTCCATGCTACTATGTTGAATGGCTTATCAAACAATCACTACCCTTCTCAGGCACGCAGTTATTCATATTTGTAAGTTCTGTATGACCTTAAGTGTTGGGATAGTACCAGTTATAATAATCCTCTTCATTCTGAATGACTTTTACTAAGTAGTAAACCATTAGAGAGGACAAAATGTAGATATTTTTAAACTGCATAGTCATGACAAAATTTCTTCAGTCCATGGTTCAAACATCAGTTTGCTCTGCTTTCATAGCAAGTCTTTCCATCTACCGTGCAAACTACATAAATCTCATTATCCTGTTCATTTATAATTTAGTGCTAGCTTCGGAAGTCATACTCTCTACAGGAGAGGCAGTTTTTCTAGTACTGTTGTATGTGTTGGTACGGATTTTATAATAATATGTCTTTTCACATCAGCAGGTAAAGATCCTTTACGTAGCATACCGGAATAATGTTTTTACTGAATGATGTAGTAGTTTGATAGCAGACGCTACTCTTATCTTCAGGGTCGATGGTTACAGAATGGAATGCATAAATCAACGTTCCTTTATCACAACATATTTATTCATTATTTTACACTTTTAGCACCATATTAATTAATCAACAATCTTCACAGTTAGGTAGAATCTACACTGTATAAAAGTTTGGGTGAAAGTTACATGTTCACGCACTACCAAAAAAAATACATCCTTCCAACTTGAGCATACAGACGCTAATAAAAACTAGTCCTTTGGCGTCTTCCTGACGCAACACCGCCATTCTTTTGTATTCATCCGCGCAACAGTTCTCATTGGTTGAACACGAAGTGACAAGAAAACATTGGCTATCTTGAATATTGAAAAATAAGTCCCTGATACACCCAAATTAAAAGAATTAGAAATTTACACACTCTTACAAAAATATTTACATGAACGACCCTCCATTGGTCAATATTCTGTCTCAGTGTTTATGGAATTTACAAATTCAGTTCTTGCTGTTTATTCAATCTAATCTTGTGCATTGTTCAGTTTTTCTCAGAAATTTCATTTTGCATCTTGAATTTTACTCAATTGTAGTTATCCATATTTCATATCCATACAATAAACACCAATCTTTTACAGAACTTAATTTCTTTCTACTGTTAAGGGATATTCCACAATATAATGGGTTTCCTTCACCCCAAAATATCTGCCAACAGCGTCTTCTTCCTTTAACCCTCCTCTGCATACGCCTTTTCACCTTGTCAATTGTTCTCCATACTCATTTAAATGTATTTAAACAGTTTTGTGACATTTCCGAGACATTCTTTGTTACTTGCTTCAATTTTCAAATACTTATGCTTTCTGAAGTAGGAAGTCATTTTTTTCCATAGTCATGTAAACATGAAATTTCAAAACCATGCTGGTTAAAAGCCTATCACTTGAGGTGAAAGCTTGAATACAAGAGTGAGTTGAGAAAGAAAGCAAAATGGAGTACATGCATCCAAATCAGTGTTTGTTAAGATCTAGTGCGGGTGGTGGCAAACAAAGGTAGTTAATGGAGAACAGCAAGCACCAGTGGAGGAGCAGCACGTGCATGCTCATGTGACCAGGCTGCGTAAATAACATCACATTAAGGAAAAATTGAAGCTATTAACAGTGAAGCAACAAGATTCTAAAGTAAGAACAAATTAGAAACTAAAAACTTCACTTATCTTAGTAATGTTGATATTCTTTTTCTCTTTTGCTAACCCAGGGGTTTCAAGCTATGTCCAGCTCATTCTCAAAGCCATATAAACAAACTCGTTGCCAAGCTACAATCTTTTATTTTTTCTGAAAAACAATTATTCTTATTCAATTTTTATTTACCAATCTCTGAAAACAAAAATTTATAAATACAATCTATAGATGGTAATTCGAAGTTCATGACACGGTTCCTGTTTTTTAAAATAAAAATTTTTTCCCAAACCATTAAATCTATCGGATTACTTAATTGTTTTAGTAATTTAACCTCTGGATTAATTTCATGATTAAATGACCAAAAATGATCTGCCACAGCTGATTTATCAGTTTGTTTATATTTAATATTTCTAAAATGTTCTTTTATTCTGGTTTCTAGATGACATTTAGTTTTACGAATATAAACTTTATCACAATCTGAACAGCTAAATTGATAAATGCCAGATTTTTTATAATTTGGTATTTTATCTTTTTTTGAAAAATTAAGTAAATTTTGTATATTAAATTTATTTTGAGGGACCAAATTTATTCCATATTCTTTAAAAATCCTTGTAAATCTTTTATTAGCCCATGGATGGTAAGTAAACTTTTAAAAATACAATTATCTTATAGGGGAATTTAAATATCAAAAAGCTGTCAAAGAAGTTTCAACCCTTAAAAAAATAAAAGATATTGTATTTTTAAAAAGTTTACTTACCATCCATGGGCTAATAAAAGATTTACAAGGATTTTTAAAGAATATGGAATAAATTTGGTCCCTCAAAATAAATTTAATATACAAAATTTACTTAATTTTTCAAAAAAAGATAAAATACCAAATTATAAAAAATCTGGCATTTATCAATTTAGCTGTTCAGATTGTGATAAAGTTTATATTCGTAAAACTAAATGTCATCTAGAAACCAGAATAAAAGAACATTTTAGAAATATTAAATATAAACAAACTGATAAATCAGCTGTGGCAGATCATTTTTGGTCATTTAATCATGAAATTAATCCAGAGGTTAAATTACTAAAACAATTAAGTAATCCGATGGATTTAATGGTTTGGGAAAAAAATTTTATTTTAAAAAACAGGAACCGTGTCATGAACTTCGAATTACCATCTATAGATTGTATTTATAAATTTTTGTTTTCAGAGATTGGTAAATAAAAATTGAATAAGAATAATTGTTTTTCAGAAAAAATAAAAGATTGTAGCTTGGCAACGAGTTTGTTTATATGGCTTTGAGAATGAGCTGGACATAGCTTGAAACCCCTGGGTTAGCAAAAGAGAAAAAGAATATCAACATTACTAAGATAAGTGAAGTTTTTAGTTTCTAATTTGTTCTTACTTTAGAATTTAGTAACATCACATTGTTTATTCACCAGGATTATATTTATATACACATATTCATGTATGTGGCTTTCATGTAACTGTTTTCTTAACGGGCACCAGTTTTACAATGTGGCAGTTACATCACCCGACTTAAACCCCCATTTTGCAAGGGGGACCACACCTATCGTTGGTCAACGGGTCCATCGGACCTAGCCGGGAGGACTAAATAGATGATATTTAGATCCACCGACAAAAAAAAACAAATTATGAATTATTTACACTAAAATATAAACCAGTTAATGTTAGCATAAATTATAATGGTAAACCACTCAAAGCAGTTGATGATGCCAAATACTTAGGCATCACTTTCGACAGAAAGCTAAGTTGGAAAAAACATATAACAAACATCTCAGAAAAGGTTGAAAAGAAATTGCAAATCCTGAAAAGGTTAGCTGGCGCTAAATGGGGCTGCTCAAGGAGAGTCCTTAACACAACATACAAAATGTATATTAAACCAAACCTCTTGTACTGTTCTGAAGCTTTAATAACAGCAGCAAATGCTAACATCAATAAACTTGAACAAATACAAAATCAGGCTCTTCGCCTAATCACTGGAGCAGTTAAATCCACACCTATTGATGCCATGCTTGGCTTAACACGGACCCCATCAATAACAACAAAAATAGAAGAACAAGCATTGCTCCAACACGAGAAAATGTTACGACTGCCAAACTCTAAATGGAAAGAAGAGAACCTCCCCCATTCAATCCTTAAAACTCATAGTACTTTCCTAGAAAAGGTAACACAGATTAAATCCAAATTGAACATTCCTAACACCAGAGAAAATCTACTTATAGATAGATAGATACTTTATTTCACTGCTTAGAGCATGGCCCGGTGGCAGCGCTGTCAATATAATATACAATTCTTTACAATAAGAGAAAATCCATTGGAATTATTGCAACCTACCTTCAATTTGGAATTAATAGAGGAAATAAGTAAATCAGACACACCAAAAGAAATACAAAAACTTCTAGCTCTGGAAACAATCAATACTAGGTATCCCACAGAAGAATGGCTGCACATATATACTGATGGATCCTCGAAGGAAAACCTTACTGGAGCTGGAGTTACGTGTTCACATTTTTCCTTTTATCATTCTGTTGGCAGAGACACAACAAATTATGATGGAGAAATAGAGGCTATATACATTGCTCTCCGACAATTATTAAATCTTCCCTTAAATAAATTTAACAAGGCAGTCATTCTTTCAGATTCTAAAGCTGCAATTCAGGGAATATGTTCAAATACTACAAAGAAGTCAACAAAAATTAGAGAATGCTACAAAATGTTAACACAACTCCAAAAAGTTAATAAGACTGTTCATCTCCAATGGATTCCAGCACACTGTGGAGTCATGGGGAACGAAGCTGCAGACTCACTTGCAAAGAAAGGCACAACAATAAAACAAAATTCTAAATTCAATTTCTCATATTCCTCAATAAAACGCTTGATCATAAAAAATTTTTGTCATTCATATCTACAAGAAATAGAAACAAATGCCAAAGATAAAAAATGGATTACACTACTTTCCAATCCAGATATAATCCCCCAGAGACCAAGGAAAACAGCTGTTGCAGCCTTCCGACTATTGACAAATCATGACTGTTTATCAAGTCATCTCTACAGAATAGGTATCTCAGCCTCACCAATATGTGTCCTGTGTAACGATCCAGCAGAAATGAACGAAGACCACTTGAAGACCTGTGAAGCATTAAGATCAGAAGAAACTACAGTTCAAAAGTATTGGAAAGCACGAATGCTAATGGCTTCATTGCCAGATGCAAGGCACTAGAAAACAACAACAACATATTTATATACACTGTTTCATCAAATGTAAATTATACAAAGGATGTTCATAATGAATCATACTATCTTTTTGCAATCTCTATGCCCCAGCAGGTACATACACTTTCTCACTATAGTCTCCATTGAACTGTACACACTTGCACCACTGCAGACTCTCCTGGAACCACTTCTTTGGTAGGATGCCTTGGGACAGAAGTTGCTGAAATGATATCCATGTGTGTGCATTCTGAAGGTACGGTATGGAACTTCTTTGGTGGGGGCTAACCTATGCTTCCACTGTATTGAGATTTGGTTAATGGCCCATGGTAGTGGAGCCAAGTCTCGTCGCCAGTCATGAGTTTGGACATAAAAGTCTTCTAGGATTATGGTTGTGGTGCTGGCTTTTGTGCTGCATTCAGAGATCTGGGTACCCACCTGGCAGTTCTTCCCCAACTTCAAGTGTTTGTGCACTGTGCAATGCAGTGTTTCTGGAAAGTCCTGTGGCCGCCTCCAGATCTGAACATGATGCATACATTCTCCTGAGTACTGCTGTACTCTTGAAATCTTGAACTTGTTCCTTTCTCCATTGAAGTGTGGCCATTTTCCACCCATCCACCAGTTGTAAACAGTTTTTCAAGATGGTGCAGACAACCCAACCATTTCCAGTAATCATCTTTGTATATCTGCAGTAGCTACACCCTCTTTTCACAGAAACCATGTCATCCAGTGGGGCCTGTAATGATTGCCTCCGTGGTGTCCACTCACGTAATGACAGCAGCTGAACAAATGCACTGCAGTGTGCAGTGATTTCACTTCTCTTCAACGTCCTTCCACCAGTGGACAAACTAAAGTACTAGTAAACTGCTACTGTCATGACGAGCCAAATAGCAGACCAGGAATGATGGAAAAAGATTAAGGATAAATTATTTACAGAAAGTCATGAAATATTTAGGATATGATAAAGACCAAAGGAAGCAGACATTTCTTTGAGTTAAATAAAAATGTTTATTGATCAGCATATGGATATACATACAGCACAACACCATCATATACGAACTAAGCTGTTCTAGCAAGCAGAGTATAATATAATCCCTTAACCATATCACAGAAATGGTAAATTTCTATATTGCTTTGCATAGTTAAAATCAATGGCCATTTCATGCTTGAGAACACTATCAAGTGTTCAGTTTACACAAACAATTTCTTAAGTTTAACACTAACCTCTACCTCCAATCTTGTTAAGGATACTAAAAGGGCAGGATGTATCAGAACTGTTTTACATTGCCATTGATAACATAAGGTGTTCAGTTTACATACACAATTTCTTAAGTTTAACACTAACCTCTACCTCCAATCTTGTTAAGGATACTAGAAAATCAGGATGCATCAGAACTGTTTTACATTGTCATTGTGATATAAAATAATCACTTTATTTACATATTTGGTACTTTCCATCGTCAGTTTAAACATGGGGTGCACATCCATACCCCAATTGTGATCTTTCCTTTTTTATTTACCCGTAACTTCCTGGCTTTTTCCATACTTCAGGTGCATTTTTAAAAGTATTAAAGATATTTACACCAAATGTTTGCTGGTTATTTCTGGGAAAGTAACTATTTTTTCTTCAGATTTAAATAAATGTTACAATAAAACCTATGTATGAAAAATAATATTGGCTTTATGTCAAACAAACTCAAAGAAGTTAAAGATATTGAAAAATATTTTTTTCTGTGTTTAATTTTATTTTGACTTAGGAGAAAAGTATCAGCAACAAAATCAGTAAGGAACTGCATCTGAAATTTTAAATGCACCATTTTGAATTAAGAAGCAGTTGGACAACTCGTGTACAAACACACAAGCATAACCTAGTTTGGTTACTATTCATTCAGTATTCTGTACTGTCCTAACGAGATTGCACTACACTACACTAATGTCTAGAACTTTAACACTAATTGAATCATACATCACACGTATAATTAAAAATAAACAGTTTTGAAATATCTTATTTATTTGCAAACAGGAAATTTAATCCATATAACGGCAATAACACAAATGGCAACAGGCTGAAATATATTAAAGATTGAAGTTATCTCGACAATCATTTCAGAGAGGAAATGCAGTATCCCTTCACTGAGTTGACTGCAGCTCATTAACCATCTTTTGTCTTTTGTTTAGGGCTCTGGAATAAAAATTCCCTGTACATAACAAAAATGAATATGGCAACAAGATACACATATGGCTTAAGTTGAATTGCCATTGGAAGTTAAACCTCCAAATGGAACAGGGATAATCCACAGAAACAAAATGGTCAAATGTGCTCTGCCAGGCAATACCACAATGAAGAAAAGAGGAAGAGAATACCATGAATTGCTAGTTCCAAAGAGGGAAAATATAACTGTGCAAATGGAATGACAGTAATTACTATAGTTTCAAATCTTAATTCTATTCAGCCAATTCATAAGCTTTCTAGATACTCTCAAAGGGAGAAAAGAGTGATCAGCATTTCTTAACCACACATGATCTATCCAGAATGTGAGGCTGTGCGGAATATCCATCAGAGGCAAAACATAATCCACAGAAACAAAATGGTCAAATGTGCTCTGCCAGGCAATACCACAATGAAGAAAAGAGGAAGAGAATACCATGAATTGCTAGTTCCAAAGAGGGAAAATATAACTGTGCAAATGGAATGACAGTAATTACTATAGTTTCAAATCTTAATTCTATTCAGCCAATTCATAAGCTTTCTAGATACTCTCAAAGGGAGAAAAGAGTGATCAGCATTTCTTAACCACACATGATCTATCCAGAATGTGAGGCTGTGCGGAATATCCATCAGAGGCAAAACATGGTACGTTCATTTCACACTGCATAAATGTGACCACAAAATGCATGGAGGAAATTGGAGCACTTGGAGTTGCAACAGCAGTACTCTGCACACATGCAACTCAAAAACAGAACATTTATATTCTGTAAGCATGTTGTTGCACTATATATGGGAAAAGGTATACAGACTTGAATTCTGAGAAAAGCTTAGCTACTTGCACAACAAATAAAATCAATGTGAAATAGTAACTTGTTCAACAACATACACTTAAAGGTAACAAAACATTACTTTTGCTTGGAATGTTCAAATTATTCTGAAGACAATAAATAGCAGCTATTATACGGGAAAATATTACTTTTTATGTTAAAGTGTAGCATTATGCTCATAAAGGAATATTCCATTAATGAAATAAATTATTGCCAACTTGTGTATTCAAACATATTAACATGCTCTTTATTTCTTTGTATTATATTATTTTCAATTACTCCTAAATAAAAGATAACACAGTAGCAGCAGTTCTGCTTTGTTACAACTAAGCTACATGAAATTAGGTCAAAGTAATCCCAAAGGTACTTAGGGATGCAACTGCTTCTAGTGTTAACTGAAAATGTGCAATATAGAATTTATTTGTTAAAAACAGTTGAGCTACATAAATAACTTGTCCTGCAGGTGCAAGGTTTGGCAACCACACTGGACATGTCTGCCAAACCATATCAGCACAATCTAATACTTCAATCTCTTATGTTTTTGGCAGATATGCATAAAAAGGTTTAGGCACCAAGCTTCATCCATTAATGTTTAGCTTAATTATGTTTTTTCAACATGTTACATTTTTCTAGTCCCTATGTACAAAATATATTAATTTGCTACATATTTGTGATATAGTCTGTTCACCAGTTTATGGTTTGAGAAATGGAGGGCAGGGGAGAGACCTTCCACGCAGTGTAACCTGAGTTTTGTAAACTTACACAAATGTTGTTCTGCTGGTTACCAACTTACCTCCAATATTATTCACCCTATGTTTAGTTGCTGCTAATTTCTCTTAATATTAGTTGTAAAATCGTACTTATCACTAGTTTTGTCGGAAGTAAAGAAAAAGGAATGTAGAAGTACTTGAGCCTCCACCTAGGAGCGCTGTGAAATCTGATATTGTCTTGCAGAACAAAGGGGTTCAGCGTGACAATTCTATTTGTAAAATAGATATTTAAAGATGATTGAAACAAACCTAAAGAGGCTCTTAAAATGGACACATTTTTGGTTTTATTGGGCCACATTGTCATTTGTTTGCCCCCATATATGTCTGATCTCAATCACATAGAACTAGTTTGGGCCAAGGTAAAATGAATATTTAAAGAAATGTAATACATGACTTTTTCTTATAGGGATTCACAATAAAACACTCAAGGATATATCACTTGAGACCAAAACAGACTAGCAGTGTTTTTAAAACATATAGAAAAGGCAGAAAATGACCAGTGTGAAAAAGATGGAGTAGTTAAAAACATTGTTTACATTTTCTAAGCTATTACTTTATTGAAATAATCAACAACTTCCCACATTTGTGGGTTGCCAAATTGACAAAGTAAACAAAAAGGCAAATAACAATATTATTAAGTCATTAGACAAACATTGGTGTTTAGATTTAACAGGTTCATAATATGGTGCTAGAAATAACTGAAAATAACATTTAAATTGTGCTATTTTGGGCAAGTTCTTTGCTTTAATCTATCATGAATCTATATTCAAAGGTTGGCACCGTTGTTGTAAACACAATAAGAAGCACAGCTCCTGGCTCAGATATTGCTGTTTATTGACATACATTCCTGCTGGGGAACAAACTGTACATAATGTATACTGTAACCTTGCTGTCACAGCACAAAACAGGCATGTTGGGCGAGGTATCAGTATTTATTGCTATGCATGTGTTAATACAATTGGAAAGGTTCTATCTGATGAAGTGTTTCCACAGTGCATGAGGCAGTTAAAGCTGTACAAATTACACTACTTCTATCATCACAAATCTTAAATAATCACACCATTTCTACGATTAAGGCATATTAGCGAGTAGTATAAGACTGTGGAAAAATCAAAGAAAAATTCAACATTTTTTAAAACCAGGGTTAAGCACCAGTGCTCTGAATTTCATTCTTGTTTTTGTTTGAATTACAAATAACAGTACTGGTAGACATATAGATTTGAATTAGATTGAATTATGTTCAGCAAGTTCACAAATAGCCTGGAAGCCCGTGAACACTGAACATGTCAATGAAAATATACAGTATAGAATGTAAAACACATTATACACAGGCACAAAAAACAAAACAGGGATAGTGGAGAAACACATTCAAATCTTTCCTATGGTTAAAAGACTAACAATGTATATTTACAGATACAAATTGAACTTTCACTAGGCTTTTCCTGCCATGTCCTACTGTTTAGTTATAATATTAGCAATAAATGGCATCTTTTGTCACAAAGTTCTATACATTTAAGTAGGTTTCACACAGGCATCAAATGTAATTAACAATGAAGCACTGTTAATTGTGTATTGTTTCCTATTAACTTGTTTCATTTATTGCTTTCTTGTATTAAATAATACCTAATTAGAAGAATAACATAAAAGTTTCAGATCCCTGAGAAAATTCACTTTTAGTTTTCTCATTTAAACACAACTAAATGCCACAATACTTCCTTTAAAACATTGAATTGATATACCCTATTGGTACATTAGAATCACGTTCACCTACATGAGTTTTGGGCTTTTCATTTGTCTGCAAGTGCGACACTTTTTCCTTCATAGTTTTCCTTTAGAATTTAACATTTAAGCAAGTGTTGGGATGAATTAAAAATGTACTTTGCTATTGATGCAGAAATAACAACCATTGCAAAAATTGAATCATTTAGGGCATTCTATAAAGCATTAAAACTATTAACTGATAAACTATTGTGAGACTATGCTCTTTAATAAAGCACCAGCAAATTCAGAACAGTTCACGCATTGCTTCAAAAGACATTTGAACAAGAAAGATGCTTAATATAGTATAGATGGGTTTCTAGACAATAGCTAATTAAATTGATTGGTGTATTTACTTAATAAATGTAATTAAATCAATATAAGGATAATTTCTTATTAATATAATCTGCTGAAACCATATATACTTTGTTATTGTGACGTCGGGCTCGGTGCTCAACAAAGGATGGACAGGACCAAGCTACTGAACATCCCTTGCTGTGCCAGCGAGTGGACAAATACATTGAAAGTTGGGCTGCCTCCTGAGACTGTTGTGTTTACATGACTTAAAAATTGAGGTGGTGGTAACAAAAGAAGTGTCAAGAATGTTCAAGACTTCTGAGTCATTTCCAGTGTGTGTGATGTCATCCCCACTAGATAAGGAGGCCTGAGAAGATCAGTTGGAATGAGTTTTGAAGTTGAGTTACAGACATAAGTTGGTCAGTGAGTGACAGCTGTGCATGTGTGTCCTAAGAAGATTCAACAAGCATCACAAGTGATGGTAACATTGTAATTAGTGTATGAGAGACAGAGGAAGTGAAGACACTAAAAGACCTGAACAAGGTTATGAGAAGAACAGTTGCAAGTTCTGATAGTCCGAAAGACTAAGACCGTTAACAAAAAGAAGAAAACTGTATTTGTGGTAACATTTTAGAAGACAGTAAAGTGATAAAAAAGTTACCAGACTGGATTTTTGTCAAATTGTCACACTGGTGTCAGAAGTGGGATTCATTGAACTGACATTTTGTTACATTATATTAATGGTGAATAAATTTGAATTTGACAGTTGTTAGTGATAAATTTTACCCCTATTCCTAGTTATGCACAATGTTTCTGCCAATCATACTATTTCTTTCCAAAGACAAAAGGACCATCTTCTATGAATGGAAAATTGGGTGCACTAAAAGCACATACATTGTTGAAACTTGACAAAAGACTTGAAGATGTTTGACCTTTTACTTTGTGCATTTTTATCTGGTGATTTACACTTCCAGACCAAACATTTTAAAGTCACAAATGGTCCTGTAGCATTTAGCATGAAACTTTTCACTCCATTTCCTTGTAGGTGCAAGGGGAATATAGGCTTTGAGTGATAGTCAAATGTTTTGAAGCTATGAGGTTTCATTCTCTTTGCACGGCTAACAGATAAAAAAATGAATAACTATGTTCCTTTTGATGAAAGTTTAAGTTTTCCAAACCTCTCACAAATAATAAGGAATATCTCTGAAGTGTTTCACTCTACAAAAAAGTTTATTCAAACATAAATTGTGGTTTAGCAAGATCTACATTTCTTGTAGAGTAAGATTTGGTCTATCTCTTATGGTTTACTAGTTATGAAAAGGTTAGCCAGCGTAAACAACTGCATAGCCTGCAGCCAGAAAATTCAAAATATACATTTCATTTGCCATAAAAATATCTCAAACATATGGCATTTTAATCAAAAATCAATATTTTTGAAAAATAATCCACGTAAGAGGTACTTTAGTGTGGAGCTATTTTCACTCCAAAATATTCATGTCACATCCCTGAGAGATATTAAACTTAAATACCAACTTTCGTTTGTAACCGACTTTTTGTTTTTAAGTTATGCTGCCCATAGGCACACTGACAGACACACATGTTTTAAAAATGCTTTTTTTTTTGGACTCAGGGGGCCTTAAAACATATATTTCTGGTGAAATCTCAACATCAAATAAAATAAGTAGGTGGGTTGTTTGTTCTCTTACTATAGTCAAATTCCTCTTTTTTTTTTTTTTTTTTTTTTTTTTTTCTGATTTTACTTCTTCGTATATTCATATTTACTTCATTACTTTCAATTTTCTATAATAGAGGCATTTTCAGAAGAAGTCTGTTTGCAAACAAGATAACTCAAAAGCAAAAAAGAAAGTTGGTTAAAAATGTAACTTAGCATTCAAATTTAGCATCTTCCAGGGATGCAAAACATGCATGAATGCACATGCACGCACATACACAGCATAAATTTTGGCCAATTAACCTACTTAACTCGCACAAAAAAGTGTTAGGGAAACTGTTGAGTGATTGAGTCTTTTACCATATGGAATCTACAAACCTAAACAAATGTCAATTGGGATTCAGGCCCCCAAAGAGCACAATTGATGCATCATGTTGGTGAAATAGCTTGTTCAACAGAACCCCACATAGAAAGAGCATTTGATGCTACCTGGAGGCCAAACTTCCTACGTAGTTTAACAAAATCTGAGTGTCCCAATAATCTATCATCTAATACAAAAATACTTCCAGAACAGCTAGCCTAAGCTGTTATTAAATAGAACAAAGCATTCAAAAAGGCTGTTTTCAGGGATCCACTCCAGCCCCAAGCATTTGGAACATTCTATACAACACTTCTGAACATGGGATTCTCCCAAAGAAGTGAAGTCGTAGCTTTTGCAATGGACTTATGACCAAAGGAAAGAGCATAAAGGACACAGAAAGTTACACAAAATAGATACACAGAAGATAGGACATTAGGCTAAGAACAACAAAATTCAATTTAATTACACAAAATCACGAAGGAAAAAGTATTTACATTAACAGTAATACCATATAACAGGTCAAAGTGTTGAAGTATCTAGGAATCTACATTCCTATCTGGTTCACAATCGACAAATACATAGACAAACTACACAACAAATGCATCAGACTAATACATACACTAAACTCAGTTGGGGCCTGGGATACCATCTATAGGAGAGATACTGAACTAATTTTGACATATAGTACTCCAATATGTGCAGATAAACAGTAAGAACACAAGAAAACTATGCAAGAGCGCAGACTATTCAATATAAAACTCACAAAAGCATACTGAACAATCTATGATACTTCCTGCTTCACTGCAGGAATTTCATCAATAGATATTACAATAGTCACAAGAGTACAAATATACATGGGAAACTAGGATGCAATGACCACCAGAGCTGATCAACTGGAATCATCCAGCAGAAAGGATTCAGATCAAGGAAGCTGAAGAATATGTAGACCATCCAACTGCAAATGTATACCAACCCAGAGTGCGCAATTTTCACAATCTAGGTGCACAAAAATCAATTTATGAGTTCTTTAGAGTGACAGATCTGCTTATCATAATTTGTTTAGGACTGTATTATGAATGTAGCAAGATATGCAGTTTATCATTGAGACAGAAATGAGAACTATTCATACTGTAATCTTTAACCAGGCTTGCTCTTCATTGCAGTGCACATTGTATCAAGGGGAATAAGTGACACTAAATGTATGCAGGTCTTTGCTTTTTAGCATGGAATCTGTTCTATTCAATAACACATGCATTTATTGTTTCTTTCCATCCATTTCTGCATATATCCCTTTTAGTTAGTTTTTTTTTCACAATATAAGTAGAGTTTTAGTAAAGAGGGGCATGCGGGGTCACAAAGGCATTTTAACAGTATATTAAGTGATTATTTCTGCAATGAATCACTGTTTGGTTAGCTGCACATATTTGTGCACTTATTCAAAATAAATTACTTTCAGTGGTGTCATCCATGGTAACTTGGTGAAGGCTTTTCAGTGTCAGGTTGGAAAACAGCAAAGAGACATAAAATGAAGAAATGCTTAATCATACTCTTAGTGTTTTAGGTCTAGGAAATTTTCCACATGACATCAAAATTGTTATTAAAATTACAATTAAAGATTTTTTGTAAAGTATTCAATTGCCATTGGTCAGAATGTCATAGGTATTGCAGTATATTCTTACAAAGATATTCATCGCGGCTTGACAATGAGCTTCCATTTTCCAAAGCAATATACAGGGTGCCCCCAAAAAACAGACAACGCTTAGTATGTTATGCAGGATGACAAACTGATTGATTTTTAGATAGGAACCCCTGTCAGAAATGCACGGTTTGGACGCTGTAGTAAGATGAGTGTGTGCCTTCACATTTCGTCAACACACCCAACATCGAGCTCTCTATATTACAAACAGGCTTTGAACTGTGTACCTCCTACTTCATTGCAGAGTCTATGCTGCTCCGCAATGATGCAGGAGGTACGCAGTTCAAAGCCCGTTTGTAATGTAGACTCATCTCACACATCCATGTGCTACAGCATCCAAACTATGCATTTCCGGACCGACAGGGGTTCCTATTTGAAAACCAATCAGTTTGCCATCCTGCACAACATACTAAGCATTGTCTGTGTTTTTTGGGACACCCTGTGTACTTATATAAGTGCCACTTCAGCAGCTGGTAAAGGTTGACCAAGGAAGTCATTCAGTGACAGTAATGCTATAAGCAAACAGCGGAAAGTCCAGGAATTGCTGTCCAAGTCCCGAAAAGCGGTGTAGCAAACTGCCTGGTAGTGGTACAAGTAATGATGGAAACAGCAGGAAATTCCTCCAAAACGCCAGTCAGAGCACTTCAATCACAGGAATAAGTAAACATCTAATTTACACATTTAGTGTTATTTTAGAAACAGTAGCAAGCGGTTACAAAATAAATTTAAAAAGCCTTTTAATATACCAAGATATGTTAGATACCAGATACCAAGAAACTATACACGAACTGTGCCTGTGGTATAACATGCCAAACACGGTACACAAACTTTTAGAATACAGTGTTGAAATTATCAAATACTGCTTACTTCCTGTTGGACGTATGTCTGAAGAAGCACAAGAGGTACGAAATAAAGACCTACAAAAGTACTGGGAAGAGCACACCAGGAAGAACACTTGAATTGTAATAAAAAAAGATTTGTTATCCATGTAGCTTGTTTCATCTGATCCACTCATTTCATTACTACGGAAGCCTCCTGTAAAGAAGAGTGGACAGCCCCCCCACTTCATAGTTCCTCAACTGTATCGAAAACTCCAGCCACAACTTCGAAGTCCTGTTCCAGCGATACAGACGACAGTGATTAGATTTGTATATGTAACACAATTCTAAATACACTGGGATTTAATATGAAAATTATCTGTCTGTAAATAATATCTTTCTTGTACATGCATGAGAAAATCAGGTTCGCAGGTATAATAACTCAATGCTGTTCTTAGAAAATCTAGAAAGTTGTAAATAAATATAAAATGAAACCAATGTTTCATATTAATTTAACCTCGGAAGCAATAAGAAATGATTTAAAAAAATAGAATGATTCAAAATTATGCTGTTCAGCTTTTTGTCCATCTAGACTGTAGGAAAACATGTGACGAAGTGCAACAGCAATCTTCCACTGGCGGAAGCTCATTAAGAAGCTTCAGTACTCTAACAACCCGGAGGAAGGAATACAAACAAGAAAGGATATTCCACATGAAAATAGAGAAAGATTGCTGTCTACACAAACAGTAAAATATCACTATTTCTGCTGCATAACAGCTGCTATCATCACCATATAATAGAGAATATCCTAAAAACTACAGCTAGTCTAGAGAAGGACCAATGGAAAATCCATTTCAGCTGTGTAAAAGCCCAAACAGGAATCCCAGGCAATGAATTGGCTGATAAATTAGCAAAAGAAGCCCACAGTTACCACAAAATTCCAAAATCAAACATTTTAATCAAAATAATGGAAACCAATCTACAGAAATGGCAACGAAAGGTGCAATAACCAAATCTTTTTTCCCTTAAGTCAAGGAAAGGTTAAACATAAAATTGCCTGTAACACCAACATTTATAGGAATAGTAACATGTCATGGTAAAATATTTACACCGATTGCATTTCATAGCTGACTGTGCAACACAAAACATGTCAACCAGACTTATGGATCTAATATATTCTAACGTAAACATTGAAGTTGTAGAAATATGAAACAAAGGAAACCCTGGCCAGCAATAAACCAACAGTTAACAAACAAATTCATTCACTTTTAATCTATAAATAAATACAATTTAATTGTAAATTTGTATTATTAGCTATAGGTAAACAAAACATACACTTATAGGTAATCGATTACAGCTTTGAATATGGCAAATCTAATCACATATATAGAGTATTAAACCACTTAAAAATAAATAAAAATATGAGCATGCAATACATACAATCTTTTGTATATAGAGGCCCTTAAAACATGCATTTCCAGAGAAACTGGATACCAAATTTTTGTGTGGAGTACAATACTTCCTCTAGCTAATATGTACTGTGTGGCGGCAGCAAGTTGACTATCCAACACCAGTTGGGCCCTTGTTTCTACGTACAGACTAATCAAATTACACTCAACTTCATTTACTGTAATCAATTCAATCAAACAAATACATTCTTAGGTAAAAGACTAACAAATGAAATACATTGCCAAATTCATTCCAAGATATTCCATTCTAAAATCTATCAATTGTTGGATAATAAATGAAGTGTTACAAACTATTTACTGCATTGTAACGTTAGTGGTGTTTCAGTTTGTACATATGATACAGAGTTAATTAGTTAATTTGAACAGTTTGAACCAATCACAACCTAAACGATGCATACTTAAGTCCTTGCCTTGTGGACAGGCATGCTCCAAGTGGAATTTATAAACCCTTAGTTTCAGTTTATATCCAATTTTATAAATAAATATTCATCGATGCAACTCCCACACTGGATTAAAATCAAATTCAAACACAGCATGACAGTTTGATATAGAAGTGAAAAAAAGAGATTACTGTCCAATTGGCAGACTGTGCTTCTGTCACTTATCTTACAACTGAACATGAAGAATACAAGGTTTGGTTGTATTTACACAATATATTTAAAAATAATTTCATTTTAAAATTGAATCTATTTGCAAATAAATAAGAACAGTTTTCATTATCCCTTAAAGTGCATTGTGATACTGAAGCTAGACACTTATTCTGGACTATGCACGCTTGTTTTGTGGAAGAGTAAAGAATTGCTGTCCGAGAAGGATCTATCACAAGAATCACATTGGTACTCGGAGTGATACTTCATGTGCTTCATCAGATATAACTTTCTGCAGAATATTTTACTACAAATAGTACATTTGTGTCCTATGCCAGCGTGCATTTCAACATGTGTCTTCAGTGAACGCTTGTTGCTGAAGATTTTCTTACATATGTCACACTGTTTGGGGAGATGCATCTCAAAGTGACTCTGCAGTTCACAGTTGGTGAAGAAGGAACGATGACACAAGTTACACCTGTGTGTGCGCAGTCCTTTGTGACTGTTCATGTGTCTTATCAGGCCGCGCTTGCTGTGCACAACTGCAGAGCACTCTGAACACTTGAGCTCCTGCGTCGAGTGCACCCAATCCACATGCTTCTTCAGTAAATCTTCCTGCTTGTATGATTTGTGACATTTCTTACAGCTGTACACTGCGTTGTTCTCATGTTTCTCCTGATGACTAACCCACTGGTACCACTCCTTGAATACCTTCCCACAAAGCTTACACTTATGTCCTTTAGAACTATTATTTTCATTTTTATTACCTGTGGTTTCAAGCACTGCCGCCATTTCCTGAACCTGGTCGCATGTCTCTGTGAGGGTATCTTCCACAATATTCTCTTCCACGTCAGAGATCACGACCATTTCCTCTGAAGGTGACTCATCATCATCACTTATGTTGTAGCATGGCGGTACTTCTCGACGATAACCATTGAGTTGCATAAATGACTCATCGGAAATGAGAGGTGATGAAAATTCACTTGCATTACTGACCAAGGTCACAAGACCGTTGTTTCCAGCCAACGTATGATATAAATCTTTAATGGTGTTGCTGTCACCATTCTGTATGTCACTACTGTGATGTTTTGTGATCCAATGCCAAACATTTACCTGAGGTGCTTCTTTTGTTATCTTAACAAGACTTTCTGATGCCGCTTCTGGAAAGTTTGCTGGGGCATCATTTAAATGCTCACTTTCAGAATTACTATACTCCATGACAGTTTCATCATAGTAGTAGTTATCTTCCTCTTTGATGTCGATACTCTCGTTAATGCTGTACTCTTCTACAGGTATACGTTCAGATTCAGCCTCAAACAAATTGCTTTCTGTCTCAGTTTCCACTTTTGTATCTATCCCTTCATATATGTTTACATTTTCAGTTTCACAAGCATCACCTCTTGCTTCTGTGTCCATATCTGCAACTTCCGCATTGCTGCAACCTTCCACAAGCTGTGTCTCTTCTGTTTTAAAAGTGACATTACCCAAAGTAGTGTTTTCAGCTTGAGATTCAACAGACTGAATACGGACTTCTGGTTGTGGTCTTAGACCCAAATTTAACAGGAGATGTTCTGGTTTTAACAATTCATTGTTAAACTGCACTTGTTTTGCTTGTAATGTTGACCAGCTTTTCCTTGTAAAGTAATCCCTTTGAGGTTCCTCTGGCTTCTTTTTTGGAGTCGATTTAAATTTCTTTTGTTGCACTGATACTCCTTCTGGTGTCTGTCCTGTTGGCGATGATTTTGATGTACCTAAAACAAAAGGTTACACATGAAAACACTTGAGACACAAAGAGAGAGGGTAAATTTAAACCTGAGGGGAATAAACAAGAGCTATTTATTCTTCAACCTCCAATAGAATATGAAATCAAATCTAATGGAGAATGGTTTTACTAACAAAGGTTCATCACATCATAGCTTCTTTTCAACATGATCATGAATATCAGAACGTTTGCCATACCTATTGCGACTGGATAAATCTAATTGATTGTTAAGGGAAATTAATAAATAAAATATTCGGTTAGACCATATACCTTATTTATGTAAAAGGGCTACATACATAAAGTTTGCGAAGACCACAGGAAAAACAGTCATTAGGGTAAGGTCGTCAGGCAATGGAGAACAAAGAATATGAAACTCTTTAGAAATCTTGGTAAAGTTAATAGTGACGCTGTGTACAGTGAAGCAAAAACCCCTCAAAAAGTACCTGCCAAGACAGGGCGTGCTTATTGGTGGAAAGTCGAAGGTCACAGACATAACATGGGTTTCCACCAATGAGGGCAACCACATGGCCATGAAGAAGTGGTAATATGAGGGGAAGATTGAAAAAGCAAAACCAGCAAACAAGCTGTGGCGATACACACTCACACACTCAGAAGTTCTCACTTACACATGTAATCACAAACTGGCACACATTCACAGTTACGCACTTACTCACGTGTGTGGAACAGTCTCCAGCATCCTGCCATCAACTGCATGACTATTAGTGCCGGGAAAAAGTTGCGCTGGGTATATGGTTGCAAGGAACAAAGTTGTAAATAAATGTGGACTGGAATAAAGGTTTCACGATAAATGTGGTATTTCTTTCATCAACACCCATGTGATAGAGTCTCAGCCGTGGCAATACTGTAACACCAAATAAGGATTTCCAGCCGCACTATGCACCAGCATTCCAAAATCCTCTACAAAAACACTTGTCTCCTGCTACTCAACCACGGTATGAGTGTACTTGAAGGAGGGTGGCACTACCTTAAGTCTAGGGATCTGCACGGAGCGAGGGGGAAAGGCAATACTGGCAAGTACAGTCGCACAATGAAAACAGCACTCATCTGCTGCTGTCTTAACATTAGTCCTCGGAAGCAGCATGTCCGGAAACATTTGTTTCAGATCCTTTCCCGGCACAATAAATATGCAAAAGAGCATCATCAAAGGCAAGATTTTTTGGTGGTAATTATTTGAAAAAGTTGCATTAATAATTTAAGTTAGTGGTGTTTTCATTTGAATATTATACTACAAATTTGCATAAATTTTCGTGTAAAACTAATACACATAGACATTACCAAAATTAAAATTAACAGGTAAGTAATGTTACTGTAACATTATTGTTCAAAATTTCTCCAAACTGAAACAATTTTATTATTATCATGACATAAATCACTATATATATATATATATATGTATATATCATGCATCAGACATCAGGGCCATTGCCCATCAATTAGCAACATACAGCAAATTGCAACATACAAGTTGTGACACTTTTTTTTTATTGCACTTTTTCCATTATAACCAAGTTAGGTATATGTAGAAAAAACTCTCTCGTCAGCATTTGATACTGATAACCAATGACATAATTCTGGTAGCATTGATAACACAGAATGTGACCTTATGAGCTAACCTTTTATTGCAGCCTCACCGATTGCATTGTAGGGAAGCTTTCTTTGCCTCTGCCAATAATACTTATTTTGTAGTATTGTTACAAGTTGATCCCAAAAGAAGCCGGATTATTGAATTTGTAAGAATTAAATGTGAATACTTTCATCATTATTAAAATCAAAACAAACACCAGCAACAATGAGTCAGTGAATAAAAAAAATATTACCAAACAAAATTTCAAAAAAAGTTATACATTATATTACTGCATAAAACAAAGCAATTATGATCATACTTTCAGATATCACTAATAAATTATGTTTATTAGAGAGTCTGAAACCATACAATATAATATTGTAGCAACACTGACACTGCTTACAGTCCAACTAGCACATCTCGCTGCAAGCATCTCGGTATTGGTGATGTTTTCTTTACGCAACTGTACCTCCAGTGACGTATATGTTTAGTAACTCTTCTCACCGAGTGCATGCACTCATATCGTGGAATGACTAGTATCTCTGTACAGTGGTCTAAATAGGCTTAGTAGGTGAGCCACCAAATGCATGAAGTTACGCACGCTTTGTCTGTACAGCAGACGGGCAGAACTGATTCCCCACACTATCCACGTGCATAACCTGAATCCTCTTTAATGTAACTAAACCTAGTTCTTAAAATCAATGAAGTGAAAATACATTCTCCCCCAACAGTTTTTCAACTGTGAAAAACGATGGTGGCTGGTCCCGTAGCACAGTTGGTAGAGCACCTGCCTGCTGTGCAAGGGGTCCTGGGGTTGATTCTCGGCAGGAGGGTAGGAATTTTTCTCTAGCCAAGATTATTCCTTCATCCTTTGCTGAGTCTGGAAGTATAATGGCAGCACCATGGCTGAGAGTTTAGACCACTCATCTACCACCTAGGTGGGACCTGCATGTGGTATTTGTGGTGGACGAAGTGGCATCAGGCAGGTTTTCTCCGGGTTCTCCGGTTTCCCCCACCATTCATTCCACCAACTGCTCCATTATCACCCTTCCAATCATCCATTTTGCCTGCATTTCATCTCATCCTCTTGCTCACTATCATACCTGGTGCTTGGCTGACCACCTGCTTCCAGGTCTTCACTCTGTCTGGTCCATAGGTTCCTGTGCTGCCTGACAGGCGTCTGGCTTGTAAGTCCTATATAAGGGGAGGGTAATAAGGGAAAGAAAGAAGAAGATTAAAGATGCCAGTCATTTGGTACTATGTCTGGGCTGTGGGGAGTGTATGCAAACACTTCTATCCCTGAAAATCATCATTAACCTGTTTGACCATTTCTAAATTTCCTTAACATACCACAACCCACCACACATACAGCTCATTCTATGCTGGATTTCCACTAAACTATGTCCATCTTCCTGTAGAAACATTGTTGTTGTTAGCTAATGTTGGAAGTCATTAATCCTCTTGCTCTTCAATATTTTTCACTGATGGATGGGGCAATTAAATTAAATTATTTTAAGAGGTAGAACTGGAACTTAAAAATTCAATGCCACAACTGGGATTTGAACCACAGACCTTCCGCTTGCCGGGCGGACGCTCTAACCACTGAGCTATTGTGACAAACTGCCAGAATGGCATTAAATTCTCAAGCCAGTTCGTATTTCTCCTGGTAAACCACAAAGGCAGTCTCACATCAGAGACAATTACCCCAATGGTGACTTACTATTGCAAGTACTTTATATCCCAGGATTAAATAACCTTCACATGGTAATTATTATTTATTTATGCCAACAAACTTACTGTTGGTGTTTTTAAACACACAAGCCGTGTGTGGGCAAAGTTTAAGAGGTAGAACTGGAACTTAAAAATTCAATGCCACAACTGGGATTTGAACCACAGACCTTCCGCTTGCCGGTCGGACGCTCTAACCACTGAGCTATTGTGACAAACTGCCAGAATGGCATTAAATTCTCAAGCCAGTTCGTATTTCTCCTGGTAAACCACAAAGGCAGTCTCACATCAGAGACAATTACCCCAATGGTGACTTACTATTGCAAGTACTTTATATCCCAGGATTAAATAACCTTCACATGGTAATTATTATTTATTTATGCCAACAAACTTACTGTTGGTGTTTTTAAACACACAAGCCGTGTGTGGGCAAAGTTTAAGAGGTAGAACTGGAACTTAAAAATTCAATGCCACAACTGGGATTTGAACCACAGACCTTCCGCTTGCCGGTATGCCGGAATTTTGTCCCGCAGGAGTTCAACATGCCAGTAAATTTATTGACATGGAGCTGTCGTTATTAAGCACACTTAAAAACCATCGGTCTGGGCCAGATTTGAACCTACGGCCTAGGGATCAGTAGGCCAAGATCGCGGGTTCAACTAGAAGAGGCCGGGCATATTTGAAGGTGGTCTCGATCCATTTCCTCTTGCAGATCACACAGAGGGCAGAGTGGTGAAGAATATATCCCAATTCCGTTTAAATGTTTTGCCAGACAATCATGTCCTGTAATCAACCTGAAGGTTGCAACTGCTGTTGCAGGGATTCCAGGGAAGTGATTTGACCAAGTTTTAACTTTCTTGTTCTCAGGCATGGCATATTAGATCCTAATTGTGCATATGTTGTTTACACCAAATGAACAACATAGACCAAAATGGTGGGCAGCAGTAATACAAAGGGGATTATTAAAAACTGACTCAAACGCTATTTGGCAAAGGATTACTCAGGCAAAGGATTACGTTCCCAGTATCTGCAAAAGCTTCTTGTTAATTGTGAATGTGGACATTAAATACATGTATTTTAACTTCTGTATACTTTAGATGTTATTTTATGCCCAACAACAACTTACTGATGATTTCAAACACACAAGCTGTGTGTAGGCAACGTTTGAGAGGTAGAATCAGGACTGAAAAATTCAATGGCAAAGCTGGGATTTGAACCATGGATCTTCTGCTTCACCACTGACCTACCATCGCAAATTGCCAGTATGACATTAAATTCCGCAGGTGATTAATATTTTCTCAATAGAACACAAGGGAATCTTACATCTGATCTAAGTACTCCAAGGGTGGCTTACAATCTTAAGTACTTTATGTCCCAGTTTAATTAAATAACCTTTAGATGGTAATGTTTATTTAATTAATCCACAGACATAAAGTACTTATGAATGTAAGTCGCTGCTGGGGTACATATCTCAGATGTGGTCTACCTGGAGTGTTTTAACATGAATATAGGAGTTTTAAAGGCTTTATCAATTACATTTAAGTTATAATTATAAATCATACAGAAAATGAAAGAGGAACTCACAGTTCTTCCTACAAGTGTTCAAATTGATGATAGTTTCTCGGGCTAACAGCCAGGTCAGATTAGGGTAACTACCCAAGCTTTCAGCGACTAACTCTGCCGCCATCCTCAGGGGAACTGAATCTAGGCTACTGATGTTGCGATATTTATACCTAGAGCACGGCCGATAAGAACCGCCCACTTTTTTACCATTGGCCGAGCTCCGGCCGATGGAGGCACGTGCGGAACCAATCAGGTGATTGCCGATGTTTCTCTGCACTGTGGAGGAGAGATATGCTGAATGACTGGTGTCCATGCTTTGCTTTTGAAGGCCTTCATCCCTGTTGAAGTTGTTTTTATTCGCTTTAATGTATAGAGCTTCTTTAATCACCCTATCGTAGTACCTAGAGGACTTTTCAAGAATTTTTGTAGAGGCGAATTTGATTTTATGATCTGTATTATATGTGTGCTCAGCCACTGCGGGTTTTTCTGGGTATCCTAGTCTAATACAACGTTGATGTTCTTTGATGCGATCTTCTACAGTTCTACCTGTTTGTCCTATGTAAACTTTGCCGCAACTGCATGGGATTTCATAAATGCCTGGTGCACGAAGAATTGTTTTATTTTGGTTGGAGGTTTGAATACGGTTTTTATTTGATATTTCATGAGCAATCTTCCAATTTTCCCCGACAGGGCGCCACAATAAGGGATGACTCCTAAGCCTGCATGTTCTTTCGTTGTATTAGGTTCACGGTTTCGTTTGGAGTGGATTTTCTTAAAAGTACTGTTTATTTCCTGGTTGGTGTATTGATTCTGTCTGAAAACTGTACGCAGGTGTTGTATTTCTTGAGGTAGATTTTCAAGATCAGAGATAGCAATCGCTCGATGTATGAGTGTTGAGAGGACTGTCTGCTTTTGTGCCGGGTGATGACAGCTGGTGCTGTTAAGGTATAGATCGGTGTGAGTTGGTTTCCTATACACCTTATGCCCCAGTTGACCATCGTTTTTTCTATAAATAAGTAAATCCAAGAAAGGTAAGCCGTCCTGGTGTTCAGTTTCCATGGTAAACTTAATGTTGGGATGGATGCTGTTGAGAAATTCATGGAAAGCTGTCAGGGCATCTTTTCCGTGTGGCCATATCACAAAAGTATCGTCTACATAATGGAAGAAATGAGTAGGAGCAAGGGGTGCAGTTTTGAGTGCCACATGTTCAAATTCCTGCATGTAGAAATTGGCTATAGCCGGAGATAAAGGAGAACCCATAGCATCACCATCCACTTGTTCGTAATAAGTGCCATTAAACAGGAAGTAAGTTGAAGTTAAAGCATGGTGGAATAAGCTGATCATCTTGTCATCAAAGTGGGGTTTCAACAGTTCTAATGTCTCTTGGAGGGGCACTTTAGTGAAGAGAGATTCTACATCGAAACTAACCAGTATGTCTGAGGTAGTTACCTGGATTTCCTGTATGACTTTGGTAAATTCTGAAGAATTTTTTACATGGTGACTGCAATTTCCAATCAATGGTTGCATTAGCTCAGTTAGATATTTAGCCAGAGCGTATGTCGGAGAGCCTATAGCGTCAACAATGGGCCTGAACGGGATGTTTGGTTTGTGTATGAACTGGTATCTGCAGGATAACAACTGAGATAAAAGTGTCTGTATTTTAATAATTAATACCGAGTTGCCAACAAATTGTTGCAGCACCCGAAGAGCGCTCAGCGAGTTGCAATATACAATAAAATGTCCAGGAACTGAACGGGAGATAAAAAGTAAGAAATAAAAGATGAGATGGCAAACAGCTCGGCGGTAAATACTGAACTGGCATCTGGAAGGCGGTATGTGTGAGTGTCACCGTTGCATATAAAAGCGGAGCCCGTCGCACTACCCACCTGGGAACTGTCAGTAAATACCGGAGTATAAGTCCGGTATCGGCCCAGAAGTTCGGAGAAAAGTTGGCAAAACACCAAATGAGGGGTAGCTATTTTCGCACAACACAACAGCTCCAGGTCGAAGAGCAGACATTAGAGTTGCCAGGGAGGGCATTGACCAAGCGAATGTCGCTCTACAGCTGGCAGTCGGAAATCGTGTGCGGTCAGCAGTTCTCGAAATCTGATACCACTTGGACGGGAGATACGCCAGAATCAGCATACAGACATTCGACCCTATTGGTGCGAAAAGCCCCAATAGCGAGACGGATACCAGTGTGATGTATTGTGTCTAAAAGACGGAGTTTAGACGCAGACGCCGCGGCATGGATAAAACTGCTGTAGTCTAATTTGGACCGGACCAGTGAGCGATACAACCTCAACATCACCGTGCGATCGCCGCCCCAAGATGCCCCAGATAAAACTCTGAGTACCCGCAGCGATCGCAGGAAGCCCGGAGTTGACGAGGTGAAGGCCCAAGAACTTGAGGTGCGGAACAAACGGCAGACGTGTGCCACGCAAATAAAGATCAGGAGGAGGGTGGATGGAAGTGGCCACACTGTGTTTCCGTAGGGGAGATCTGCAAGCCGGTGCGAAACGCCCACTCGGCGATGGATGTTACGGTCAGCTGCAGTTGACGCTCCATGTGCTCTAAACTGTGAGAGCGATAGTACATCGCTAAGTCGTCAACATACAGCGACATCGGGGTTCCACTATGAACAACACTAGTGATGCCATTAATGAGAACGGCAAAAAGCATAACATTGATATATAATCGACCCCCTGGGATACACCATTTTCCTGGACCTTTTCCTGGGAAAGCGTGTTTCTTACACGGACACGAAAACGGCGAAGTAAATGACCGCGTAAACCGTTCGTGTACAAATTGCGGAGGATTCTATAGCGCCAGGCGGTGTCGTAGGCCTTCTCCAAATCGAAGAAAACAGCCACGACATGCTGCTCCAGCAGAAATGCATTCTAAACGTGGGCTTCCAAGCGTGCCAGATGCTCGACACTGGTGTGATGGCGACGAAAACCGCTATGAACAGTGCTCAGCAGGTTATTCGTCTCTAGCCACCACACTAAACGAATGTTAATCATTCGTTCGAAGGTCTTACGAACGACACTCGTTAAGCAAATAGGGCGGTAGCTAGAGGGAAGCGTCCGATCTTTCCCGCGTCGAGGGATAGGGATGACCAGACCCTCTCGCCAAGAAGACGGAAAAACCTGCTCGCGCCATATACGGTTGTGCATGCTCAAGAGGAAGGAGCGAGCCGTAGATGGAAGTTGAAGCAGCGTTTGTCTGTGGATGTTATTGGTCCTTGAGAAGAGTCTTTTGCGAGAGATAAGGAATGAGCCAGTTCCGCTTGAGTAACGGCATCATTGTACGATTTACTACAGACATTATTAAAATTAAGAACTATCCACTCTGCAGATTTCTTCAGAGATTTAAAAGCGCGATCATAACTTTCCTTTTGGCTAGTAGCAGAGAACGAACTAGCAAGGGCGTCTGCGAGTGAGTGAGTGAGTAGTGGGGTTTACAGGCCTGTCGACAACTAGGTCATTAGGGCCCAGGGCGTCTGCGATAGGATGTGAACTGAAAACACGCAGAGCTCGCTTGCGTGCTTTGATAGCCAAACGGCATTTCTCGATCCACCACGGCACAGGAGCGTGTCGTGGCGTAGATGAACCGCGAGGAATGCTGGAATCTGCTGCAAAGAGGATAGTGCAAGTAAAATACTCCACCATTTCATCTACGGTAGCAAAGACTTCGTCGGTCAGGTGAATGAGGGAACGAAATTTCCCCCGGTCAGCCTTGGAAATAATCCAGTGAGGGTGTCGTGTTGTCACAGAATGGTGGCCGATTAGGTGAATGTTAATGGGATAATGATCACTGCCAAACAGGTCGGATAGCACGGACCAATCAAGATGCGGTACTAATGACGGGCTGCGAAAGGAAATGTCTAGAGCGGAGTGTGTACCATAGGCAGATGATAGGAATGTAGGAACACCAGTATTTAACAGAATTAAGTCGGACAGATCGCAAACGTCTGCTACAAGGCACCCACGAACATAGTGTCGGGGCCCCATGAAGTGTGTTTGGCATTCAGATCACCCAGAAATAGAAGCAGAGTAGGAATCCGTGCCAAAAAAGCCCGAAGAGCCAAAGAGCCAAAAGAGCTGTCATGCTGGTGTATCACACTGAGCGGCGGCAAATATACAAACACAAGTCCTGCAGCTGTACACGCACCGCTACAGCCTGTAGCAACGTGTTAATCGGGATTCTGGTGGCAGAAATGATATGTGCCACCAAAATAGCAACTCCACCGCTTCCTCGCCAATCAGCTGCAGAGTCATGTCTAAATGCCGAAAAACCGCTAAGATGGAGAGCAATGAATAACAGATGTCCGGAACACGTGCCCGGAACCCATTAACATTCCACTGGATTATTTCCATATTAAAAAGAGATTAGTGGCCAGTCTTTATCTTTTCTTCTTTGTTCTTTTGACCTTGGCGCATTTGGGATCAATGAAGTGGGTTTTCCCGTCCTCTGGCGACTCCTCCGATGTTTGGGAGTCCAAAGATCCCCTACGGCTCGCGGAGCGGGAGCGGGACTTCATTGAGGACGTAGAACTGCTGGCTCGAGGTTTGTCCACAGAAGTGGTGGCACATGGGGACTGTTCGAGAGCTGGAGTCTGCACTGCGATAGATGTAGTCGCAGGAGGATTAGGGCGACGCTGTGGAGGAGTGCTCGCTGACCAGTCGGTTTGGGTGGAGGCTTCCGAAACTGGCACATGCTGCAAGCTGATATTGATCACAGGAGGGCGACGTGCGGCTGACGCGTAATTGATGGTGTTAGCTAGTTTAAGTTGCTCGAAGCGCCGCCGTGCTTTCGGAAAAGTTAGTCGTTCCTTTACGCGCAACTCCTGCATTCGCTTCTCGTCAGGAAACTGTGGACACTGCCGGAACTAGATGGATGAGTCCCTCCAGTTTACGCAGTGCGGGTCCCGAGTACAAGCCGTGTCTTCATGTGCTGCCAAGCCACAACGTTCACAAAGGGCAGGATGGGTACACAAGCTCCCAGTATACAAGAAACTCTGGTACTGAAAACAGAGCATCGGGTTCGGGACATACGGACGAACTGCGGCGCGCTCGCATCCAAAGAAGATATATTCTGGAAGATTAGTTCCCTTGAACGTCAGAAACACAGTTTTTAAGGGAACCTCTTTTCCATCCTACTTTCGTGACAGACGGTACGCTTGAATGACTCTTTGATCGGAGAGGCAGGTGACAATCTTCTCTACGGACAGACCATCCAGGCTAGATGTAGTAACTACTCCCCTACACGAATTTAAGGATTTGTGTGGGGCTACCCAGATGGGGTAGGAGCCCAACAAAGTTGCCTTTAACAGTTTCTGGGATTGGTCTGCGGTGTTCATCTCTATGAACAGCGTACCGTCTCTAAGTCACAACGCTAGGGTCACAACTAGAAAAGGGTCCAAAAAAAGGGGTTTTGCCCGTGCCCGTAGACATGATGATTTGGACCCCCATCCGGAACCGTCGGCGCCAGTCTGCCATCCGGGGGTCAAAGGATTAAAGATACCAAAGTCTCCACGGTCTGTGCCGCCATAGAGGCCCCTCCATGACTGACCTCAAGGCGTACTTCAGAGGGACCACCCGCGAATCTCCACTGCTTGTCCACATGGGTAAACCGTTCACCACGCGAAACCCTGGCTTTATGCCTCCACCACAGGAATGCCCACCTGTAGCCTCCTGCTTTAGGCCACGCTGCCCCAACGGAGTCAGCGTGGATTCAGGGGGCTTCGGGTTGATTACACCGGGGTTCCGACAGCGATAACACGTCCGGCCGTTGATACTAACCCGACGGCACGTGGCTGTCGGGAAATTAACACCGGCAGTGCCCTCAAGGAGCTACGTAAGTGCACATGACGTGTGGACGGGCTCTGCACCTAAGGCTACACATGGGGGCAGAGGGAAGGATCCGCCCAACCTTCGCGCCTTAGACCTCCGACGAGCACACAAGTCGGGGGCCGCACTGAAACTGTGGGACAGGATCACGGAGATAGGAAGGGTCCCTGCTGGTGAGACAAGAGTTATAAAACTAAGGCCTTACTAACTAATAATCATAATAACTCTAGAAGGGTAAGAGGGTGATGAATAATAGCAACAGAAGCAGCTATTACGTGGCGCAGTTGATGGGCATGGTAGGGGTGAAATGATGGTGAGTGGCTAGGCGCCCCAGGTGCGCCAAACCCAGACCTACCATAGTAGGTCCCCCTGGAAGGGGGGGGGGCGATGTGGGGGAGATTCTGCTTGTAGATTATCTCCACAATGGGCAAATAATTACTGGAGAGTACTATGCATACCTCCTGGATCAATTACAACTAAAGATACGTGAAAAAGGGCCAGGTTTACCAAGGAAGAAAGTCATCTTCCTTTAAGATGCTGTGCACCTGTACACATGTGCAGTCGCCATGGCAAAATTACACAAACAAAGGTATGAATTGTTACACCAGCCTTATTTGCCCGATATGGCTCCACCAGACTTCCATCTCTTCCTGAAGCTGAGAAGTTCCCTTGGTGGACAAAGATTCTCTTCAAACGAAGAATTGATAGCCAGAGTTGATAACTATTTTGCAGGCATGGAGGAATATCATTTTCGAAAGGGAATCAAGGCATTAGAACATCGCTAGACTATGTGCATTAATCTGCAAGATCACCCTACTATATTCTGAAATGCTCTGTACCAATCGGTTAGGGAATTTAATGCCATACTGGCAACTTGTTATGGTAGCTCAGTGGTTAGAGCAGCCATGCGTGAAGTGGTTCAAATACCGGCTATGGCCTGATTGTACCTCTCATTACATTACTGTTTACATTATTGTTATTGTGAACCATACTGCCAATAAAACCATAAAAAAGGCCTTTGCTCCCATACATTTTATGGGGAAAGCCATAAAAGTTAGCAAGTATGAATGCCGTAGCTTGTTACAAAGAGCTGTGAAACAATAGCACATACCTTGCATGAACTTCACTTTACATGTTGGCTCATGGAACTGTTCCAGGATGTACTGATTCACCTCCTCTTCTAAGTCCTACAAAAACAAACACAATACACTGTTATATCAAGTCAACGTTTCATTAATGTAGGGTTCTTCATTTAAAACTTAACAGGTGCAGAGCATTTCACCTGTGCATGTTTGGGTGTGCCATAGCTGGCTTTGCTCCTACATAAACTGTGCATGTGTAATACTCTTTCCTTATAGAAGATGCTGGAAATGTTGCCCATGCTCGCGAGCTAAACAAGCATTTTATCGGAAGAATACATTCTGATTAAGTTGGGCCATTGTAATGTTTCCGATTTCATTTCTATTATTTTGTTTTAGTTCGTCCAATGTATGAGGATTTGTCTAAAGCTAAAACCGTATGTGTCCACACTTTAAAACAAGGTGACCCAGTATCACAAATGCATTATTGTGAATGGTTTCTTTCATCAGTGAATGAAGGTTTCTGTTCTTTTCTGACCTAAATGGTCGTGTCAACACTCTTACCAGTTGATACGGGGCTTCTGAAAATCCACATTGCATTCAAGAAATCCCTCATTATGATCAGAGAGTTGGAGTTTCTCGTGCTTTTAGCACTAGATGCATAATCGGTCCAATATTCTACGACTGTAAATGCTGAGGCACCAAAATAACATTTTGATCCCATTTTATCATGAACTTTCAGAAGAAGAGAAATCACATGGGTGGTTTCAACAAGATTCTGCTACTGTCCATACAGTAGAGGAATCCATGAATAAAATTAGGCAAGTGTTTGAAAATAGTGCTGGTGTATGGTCCTCTCAAATGAAATGAAATGAGAAACATTACAGTGGCCGGCCCAACTTAATCAGAATGTGTTCTCCCGACATAATGCTTGTTTAGCCTTGCGAGGGTGAACAACATTTTCAGCATCTACTATAAGGTAAGACTGTTAGACATGCTTTATGCACAGCTTATGTAGCAGAAAAGTCAGCTATGGCACACCCAATTGCACACAGGCAAAATGTCGGCACCTGTTAGGTTTCAAATGAAGAACCCTGTATTTAATATGAGATATGAATAAATAACCTCACCAATTAATAACACTAGATTTATGAATTTTTACAATTTAATTTCAGTCAGGTTTTTAGCCAGAACATATTTTGAAAACCTTAGATTCCATTGCCACGCTGATGAGGAGTTTGTCGAAAACCTTGCAGCTGACCACTACAATTGCGCTAACAACCCAAATCCTTTGGTTCAAACTCTGGGCACCTACAAAACCACAAAGTAGCAAGAATATGTGGCCTCTATCACTGTTAGACTGCAACATATGTGATGAGATCCCTGACATGGTGACCCTAGTTCACCTAAACTGCATCACAAATATAGCCACACAACACACAGCAAGCTCACACCTCAACATTCATTTTGTATGTGTATGATCGTGACAAAAACAACAAAAGTTCAGCTAACTTACTTTCTTCTCACTTTATTTTCTTCTAAACCTTATCACAAATACACAATTCTCTTTTACTGACATTCACAGTCTACAGTCTTTCGTTATACTACAGCTCACAACTGTTCTCTTCTTGTAAACTTGATTCAGTCCTTTCACTTTCTCTCATACACTAACTCTGATAGTGCAATCCTCAACACTCATTAAAACTTCTTCACTTGGATGTGATGTATGTTTCATGACGAGAATACCACACACATGTCTTGCACAGTCTCTGACCTTAACTCCCTAACTTGTTGCCTTGACTCCTTGTATACCATGGATGATGAACACTTTTCTCAAACTTCTACAAATACGCCAGCCACTAGACAATTCTAGAATACTCTGGAAAACCCTTTGTGTGGCTGCTCAATTGTAGTTAGTCATATGTTTGCTCACATGGGTCGGGAAGCTTGACCTTGAACACCTGCACACCACGCCAATTGGGTGGGACAGTCCGGCCCCAACCATCCTTTGTTGTGTTGTCCTTGCCACGAGCCAGCATCTCAATGTAAATGCAACCACACCATCTCATTTATGCTTAAGCTGTAGCTCTAAACACAGTCCTTACCACTAACCCCCGAGCACTAGTCAGGACTCGTCATGGCTGGCATAAAGAAATCAGCATGACACACTTGCATCTTCTGCATGAATAGAATTAGTTGATACTAACCAGGGTGCTTGTGCGAAACCCAAACACTATTCTCACTTCCTCCCTATGCATCACCCTGAAACACTTGCATGCTCTACATGAACAGAACTAATCGACACTAACCAAGGTGCTTGTATGGAACCCAAACACTATCTCATCGACACTAACCAAGGTGCTTGTATGGAACCCAAACACTATTCTCACTTCCTCCCTATGCATCACCCTGAAACACTTGCATGCTCTACATGAACAGAACTAATAGACACTAACCAGGATGCTTGTATGGAACCCAAACACTATCTCATCGACACTAACCAAGGTGCTTGTATGGAACCCAAACACTATTCCCACTTCCTCCCTATGCATCACCCTGAAACACTTGCATGCTCCACATGAACAGAACTAATAGACACTACCCAAGGTGCTTGTGTGAAACCCAAACACTATTCTCACTTCCTCCCTATGCATCACCCTGAAACACTTGCATGCTCCACATGAACAGAACTAATCGACACTACCCAAGGTGCTTGTATGGAACCCAAACACTATTCTCACTTCCTCCCTATGCATCACCCTGAAACACTTGCATGCTCTACATGAACAGAACTAATCGACACTAACCAGGATGCTTGTATGGAACCCAAACACTATCTCATCGACACTAACCAAGGTGCTTGTATGGAACCCAAACACTATTCCCACTTCCTCCCTATGCATCACCCTGAAACACTTGCATGCTCTACATGAACAGAACTAATCGGCACTACCCAAGGTGCTTGTATGGAACCCAAACACTATTCTCACTTCCTCCCTATGCATCACCCTGAAACACTTGCATGCTCCACATGAACAGAACTAATAGACACTACCCAAGGTGCTTGTGTGAAACCCAAACACTATTCTCACTTCCTCCCTATGCATCACCCTGAAACACTTGCATGCTCTACATGAACAGAACTAATCGGCACTACCCAAGGTGCTTGTATGGAACCGAAACACTATTCTCACTTCCTCCCTATGCATCACCCTGAAACACTTGCATGCTCCACATGAACAGAACTAATAGACACTACCCAAGGTGCTTGTGTGAAACCCAAACACTATTCTCACTTCCTCCCTATGCATCACCCTGAAACACTTGCATGCTCTACATGAACAGAACTAATCGGCACTACCCAAGGTGCTTGTATGGAACCGAAACACTATTCTCACTTCCTCCCTATGCATCACCCTGAAACACTTGCATGCTCCACATGAACAGAACTAATAGACACTAACCAAGGTGCTTGTATGGAACCCAAACACTATTCCCACTTCCTCCCTATGCATCACCCTGAAACACTTGCATGCTCCACATGAACAGAACTGATCGACACTACCCAAGGTGCTTGTGTGAAACCCAAACACTATTCTCACTTCCTCCCTATGCATCACCCTGAAACACTTGCATGCTCTACATGAACAGAACTAATCGACACTAACCAGGATGCTTGTATGGAACCCAAACACTATCTCATCGACACTAACCAAGGTGCTTGTATGGAACCCAAACACTATTCTCACTTCCTCCCTATGCATCACCCTGACACACTTGCATGCTCTACATGAACAGAACTAATCGGCACTACCCAAGGTGCTTGTATGGAACCCAAACACTATTCTCACTTCCTCCCTATGCATCACCCTGACACACTTGCATGCTCTACATGAACAGAACTAATCGACACTACCCAAGGTGCTTGTATGGAACCCAAACACTATTCTCACTTCCTCCCTATGCATCACCCTGAAACACTTGCATGCTCTACATGAACAGAACTAATCGACACTACCCAAGGTGCTTGTATGGAACCCAAACACTATTCTCACTTCCTCCCTATGCATCACCCTGAAACACTTGCATGCTCTACATGAACAGAACTAATCGACACTACCCAAGGTGCTTGTATGGAACGCAAACACCATTCTCACTTCCTCCCTATGCATCACCCTGAAACACTTGCATGCTCTACATGAACAGAACTAATAGACACTAACCAGGATGCTTGTATGGAACCCAAACACTATCTCATCGACACTAACCAAGGTGCTTGTATGGAACCCAAACACTATTCTCACTTCCTCCCTATGCATCACCCTGAAACACTTGCATGCTCCACATGAACAGAACTAATAGACACTAACCAAGGTGCTTGTATGGAACCCAAACACTATCTCATCGACACTAACCAAGGTGCTTGTATGGAACCCAAACACTATTCTCACTTCCTCCCTATGCATCACCCTGAAACACTTGCATGCTCTACATGAACAGAACTAATCGACACTACCCAAGGTGCTTGTATGGAACCCAAACACTATTCTCACTTCCTCCCTATGCATCACCCTGACACACTTGCATGCTCCACATGAACAGAACTAATAGACACTACCCAAGGTGCTTGTATGGAACCCAAACACTATTCTCACTTCCTCCCTATGCATCACCCTGACCCACTTGCATGCTCTACATGAACAGAACTAATAGACACTAACCAAGGTGCTTGTATGGAACCCAAACACTATTCTCACTTCCTCCCTATGCATCACCCTGAAACACTTGCATGCTCTACATGAACAGAACTAATTGACACTATCCAAGGTGCTTGTATGGAACCCAAACACTATCTCACTTCCTCCCTATGCATCACCCTGACACACTTGCATGCTCCACATGAACAGAACTAATCGGCACTACCCAAGGTGCTTGTATGGAACCCAAACACTATTCTCACTTCCTCCCTATGCATCACAGGTGTTCACTCTGTCTGGTACACAGGTTCCTGTGTTCCCCAACAGACGTCTGATTCTAGGCACTGTCTTGTAAGTTCTACATAAGGGGAGGGTAATCACTTCCTGACTCTCATACTTGCAGGTGTTCACTTTGTCTGGTACATAGGTTCCTGTGTTCCCCAACAGACGTCTGACTCTAGGCACTGTCTTGTAAGTCCTACATAAGGGGAGGGTAATAACTTCCTCACTCTCATACTTGCAAGTGTTCACTCTGTCTGGTACATAGGTTCCTGTGTTCCCTGACAGTTGTCTGACTCTAGACACTGTCTTGTAACTCCTACATAAGTGGAGGATAATAACTTCCTCACTCTCATACTTGCAAGCGTTCACTCTGTCTGGTACATAGGTTCCTGTGTTCCCTGACAGATGTCTGACTCTAGGCACTGTCTTGTAAGTCCTACATAAGGGGAGGGTAATAACTTCCTCACTCTCATACTTGCAGGTGTTCACTCTGTCTGGTACATAGGTTCCTGTGTTCCCTGACAGACGTCTGACTCTAGACACTGTCTTGTAAGTTCTACATAAGGGGAGGGTAATCACTTCCTCACTCTCATACTTGCAGGTGTTCACTCTGTCTGGTACATAGGTTCCTGTGTTCCCTGACAGACGTCTGACTCTAGACACTGTCTTGTAAGTCCTACATAAGGGGAGGGTAATCACTTCCTCACTCTCATACTTGCAGGTGTTCACTGTCTGGTACATAGGTTCCTGTGTTCCCTGACAGACGTCTGACTCTAGACACTGTCTTGTAAGTCCTACATAAGGGGAGGGTAATCACTTCCTCACTCTCATACTTGCAGGTGTTCACTGTCTGGTACATAGGTTCCTGTGTTCCCTGACAGGCGTCTGACTCGAGGCACTGTCTTGTAAGTCCTACATAAGGGGAGGGTAATCACTTCCTCACTCTCATACTTGCAGGTGTTCACTGTCTGGTACATAGGTTCCTGTGTTCCCTGACAGACGTCTGACTCTAGACACTGTCTTGTAAGTCCTTCATAAGGGGAGGGTAATCACTTCTCACTCTCATACTTGCAGGTGTTCACTGTCTGGTACATAGGTTCCTGTGTTCCCTGACAGGCGTCTGACTCTAGACACTGTCTTGTAAGTCCTTCATAAGGGGAGGGTAATCACTTCCTCACTCTCATACTTGCAGGTGTTCACTGTCTGGTACATAGGTTCCTGTGTTCCCTGACAGGCGTCTGACTCTAGGCACTGTCTTGTAAGTCCTACATAAGGGGAGGCTAATCAATGATCACACTATAAGTCTAAGTTAGCACAGCAAGCACGTGTCAGCTATGAATCAGCACAGAAGGCTGCAAAAATGCTAAAATTGTGACCATACAAAACAACAGAGGCACAAACCTCTCCAGACTAGAATAAGGTTTTGTGCCTAATTTTTTGAGTCTGTATCAGCAACCCACAAGTGGTGCTACTCAGTGACAAGGCGTAGTTTCATATCAATGGGTACATTAACATACAAAATAATCTCTACTAGGTAACACAAAATCTGAGAGTCATACATGAAAATGCGCTACATGATGCTAACCCATGTGCCATGGGTGCAATGAGGATCATTGGCCCAATATCTTTCACAAAACAGGAATTTTGGAACAGCTTTTTCACTGAATTGACTGACGAAGAATGAACAAATGGTGTTTCAAGAAATTGGGGCTACATCCTTCACTACATGCTACTGTTGACGTGTTTAGTGTAGGAAAGTAGTCGCCTAGATCTGCACATTTAACATCCTGCAATTATTACTTATGGGACATTTTAAAAGACAGGGTATATAAAACAAATTCCCCAACTTTAGATGAACTGCAACATAATATACGGAAGAAATGAACAACATCTTACAAAAAGAGATAAAACATATTGTCACCGCGCCCGCCGTATCTAATTGCCGACAACCGCAGTGTCACCCATCGCATTATTGTCGGCACTACCGCAAAGGAGCCGAAGGAAAGAGACAGAGCATGGCCGCATTGTTGGGGCGCTTGCCGAAAGAGAGAAAAGGATAGAGGCTACTGGAATCTTCTACTTTGTACCCCAGCGCAATAAGTGAACGTTCTTGAAGCTTCCAGAATAGTGCCGGGGAGATATAAATAGCGGTAAAGTGTGAGAAGGGACAGTCCAGACAGTCAGACGTATGTGAAGGTTGAGTAGTGCCGACGGAGACGGACAGACGATGTGGAGAGTTGTGCCGACGGAGAAGAGTTAGTTCTTTGTGTTACGAATTCGGAGTCGTGCTGTTGGAGAATCGGTAAAGACTTTCTTGTTGTTGCAACGAGTGTACAAGTTACTGTTTACGGAAATAAAAGTGTTTCTTTATCTAGACTACATCTGTCTACTTTACTTCACACCCACACCACAAAAGTTACACTGGTGTCAGAAGTGGGATCCGTCGAATTGCTTCTAGTTTCGTTACATCGTCGTTAGAAGTTGCAACGTTAGAACCAAGATGGAGGGAGATTCGGAAACCAGGATGATGGCAATGATGAAAGAATTATTTGCCAAAATGGAAACGTCATACGACAACCTCGCTGCCAAAATGGAAACGAGGAACGACAACCTCGTTGCCGAGCTGAAAGAAGAAATGAAGACGGCAACCGACAACCTCGCTGCTGAACTGAAAGACATGAAGACGACAAACGACAACCTCGCTACAGAAATGAAGGCGGCAAACGACAACCTCGCTACAGAAATGAAGGCGGCAAACGACAACCTCGCTGCCGAGCTGAAAGAGATGAAGACGGAGCTATCGGCGAAAATTGACGAGCAACTGGCTGGCGTGACGGAAGACGTGGAAGAACTCGGCGAAAAGGTGGTAGACCTCTGCCAGCACGTGGACGTCGTGGAGGACGACGGGGAACGTCTTGGCGCCCTGGTAGTAAGAGTTGACGAGAGCGTTAAAGTACTGGATGCCAGGGGCAGACGGAATAGCGCGGAGCCGGAGAGGGAGCACCTAGTGGCCGAGGCGGCAGTCGCGCCCGTTTCGGATGATATGAGGGAAGACCTGGAACAACTCGGCGAACTGATTGGCGTGAGGGAAGACGTGGAACAACTCGGCGAACTGATTGGCGTGACGGAAGACGTGGAACAACTCGGCGAACTGATTGGCGTGACGGAAGACGTGGAACAACTCGGCGAACTAATTGGCGTGACGGAAGACGTGGAACAACTCGGCGAACTGATTAGCGTGACGGAAGACGTGGAACAACTCGGCGAACTGATTGGCGTGACGGAAGACGTGGAACAACTCGGCGAACTGATTGGCATGACGGAAGACGTGGAACAACTCGGTGAACTGATTGGCGTGACGGAAGACGTGGAAGAACTCGGCGAAAAGGTGGAAGACCTCTGCCAGCATGTGGACGTCGTGGAGGACGACGGGGAACGTCTTGGCGCCCTGGTAGTAAGAGTTGACGAGAGCGTCAAAGTACTGGATGCCAGGGGCAGACGGAATAGCGCGGACCCGGGGAGGAAGCACCTAGTGGCCGAGGCGACAGTTGCGCCCGTTTCAGATAACGAAAGTGTACGTCTCGGGGAAGACAAAGGGGCAGTTCAGGGACGTCGTCGGGGATCCTCTGGAGGAGTGTGTCGGGTACGTAACCAACCAGGATACGACGTGGAGGACGATCAGCAGGGAAGCGCACAAGCAAACGAGCATCACGCGAGAACCGACTTGGCATGTGACATGGGGGGACCGTCGGAGCCATCCAATCACCTGACGCATAGTGCCGTGAACGGAAGAAGGGTGGACATCATCGTGGACGGCAGGATACAGGAGAGGCCGTGCCGAGCACGAGTGAACACGAGTGCAGCGGTGGACGCGACTCGCGCGGATGTGGTGGGGTTTGTTGCCGGACCCATCGGAAGCAAGGTGGCTGCGAAGGTGCGCCAGAGAGGTCGGCGGACACGGTACCCAATAAGCCGTTTCCAAGTGCGCAGGATGGCCCGTCAACACACCAGGAAGAAGGGCAACTGGACGAGGGCCCGCCAAGACCGGCGGTACTGTTGCAGAATTTCGAAGCAGGATGGCATACGTCGTCCTACCCGGACCAAGGGACACTATCCAACAGCGATACCTAGGATCGTGCCTCCTGGAGAAGAGGTTCGATGGGTTAGTCCACCGGGGCGCAAGGGAGATGCCGCAGTGATAGTGCTGGTCGGGACGACCAGCTCTGAGGAGGGAGCAGTGTCACCGCGCCCGCCGTATCTAATTGCCGACAACCGCAGTGTCACCCATCGCATTATTGTCGGCACTACCGCAAAGGAGCCGAAGGAAAGAGACAGAGCATGGCCGCATTGTTGGGGCGCTTGCCGAAAGAGAGAAAAGGATAGAGGCTACTGGAATCTTCTACTTTGTACCCCAGCGCAATAAGTGAACGTTCTTGAAGCTTCCAGAATAGTGCCGGGGAGATATAAATAGCGGTAAAGTGTGAGAAGGGACAGTCCAGACAGTCAGACGTATGTGAAGGTTGAGTAGTGCCGACGGAGAACAGTCAGAGACGTATGTGAAGGCTGAGTAGTCGTGCCGACGGAGACGGACAGACGATGTGGAGAGTTGTGCCGACGGAGAAGAGTTAGTTCTTTGTGTTACGAATTCGGAGTCGTGCTGTTGGAGAATCGGTAAAGACTTTCTTGTTGTTGCAACGAGTGTACAAGTTACTGTTTACGGAAATAAAAGTGTTTCTTTATCTAGACTACATCTGTCTACTTTACTTCACACCCACACCACAAAAGTTACAATATGAATGAAAACCTATTAAGATGCAGTAATGCCAGTCTCACAGCATGAGAACATTTGCAACATCAACTTTGTAAATACACTTTGTTGGCATAAGTAAAAAATAATAATTACCATCTGAAGATTATTTAATTCTGGGACATAAAATACTTACAATAGTAAGTTGCCATTGGGGTAATTGTCTCTGATGTGAGACTGCATTTGTAGTATACCGGGAGAAATACGAATTGGTCGGAGAATTCCATGTTATTGTGGCAGGTTGTCACAGTAGCTTAGTGATTAGAGCACCTGCCTGGTAAGCAGAGGGTCTGTGGTTCAAATCCCAGCTGTGGCACTGAATTTTTCAGTTCTAGTTCCACCTCTCAAAGACTTATTATTTATTTATGCCAACAAACTTACTGCTGGTGATTTTTAACACACAATCCGTGTGTGGACAATGTTTGAGAGGCGGAATCAGGTCTGAAAAATTCAATGCCACAGCCAGGATTTGAATCAAGATGAAGATCCGTGGTTCAAATCCTGGCTATGGCATTGAATTTTTCAGTCCTGATTCCACCTCTTAAATGTAAACACAGATTAAATGTTTGTAATAATGAACAAAAGTTACTAAGTTAGCCTTGCGTGTTCTACTGCTGGTCACACAGAGAGTGGAGTGTTGGTGGATGGACAGTGTGTGCCCGCCATCATGGTGCCACAAGGAGCAGGCCCGTTCAAACTGATGGCACGATATATATATCAGCAGTCTTCACAATTAATTGGTAATTCACTCATTTCTTAGAGTTTGGTATAGTGTACGCTTCTGTAAGTTTTTCCTATGTACCAGGAGCATATGGTGTTTTCCCTATCGGCATCCTCGACACTAGATGCCATCTGCCACTATCACAGGAAGGCACGGATGAAACCATATAACACTTTTGAAACTACTTTTAAAGGCTTCACTGACCAACTTTATGAAAGGAGATACTGAAAATGGCCACCGTCATTGTCCATACATTTTTGGTACCTCTTTAGGAAACTACCCAACATTCGCCGTAGTTCACGTTGAGAAATGCTGGCCAATATTTTGTTTTAATCCTTGGAGGGTTTGTGGGTTTGTCTTGTACACTTCATGCTTTAAGATACAGCAGTCTTCAATTTAATTTTGAAAATTGTGTCTTTAACAACTGTAATTTTAAATAAAGGAGGAAAACCTTCAATAAATGAACTAATGAAAATTCATTCGTTTATGTTCATATGTGTAATTCCTCATTTCCCTGGATTAAATAATAAAATTATTGTTGTTCTCAGTGTGTAGTGGCTCAGTTGTAGTGAAATTAAATCTTAACTAAAATGTATAAATGTTATTGTACGTCCTTCAGTTTTAAATCACAATTAATATTAAATAACTTAATTCTTAATCATTTTGTGGAATACTTTAAAAAGATACCAATCAAAGTTTCCATATTTGAGATAATTTTCAGAAAATTTCACAGAAATTCAAATATTGTTTCAAAGTTGGAATACTTGTACCTTAGTACACTTCTTGTTCTTTCATTCTTTTGCATTTTATTGTTATTAGTGACCTAGTTCCACTAACTCAACTTTTCTAGCAAGTGCCAAATGTAATGCAATTGTACTTACTGTGCAGTGTCTCTTCAGGCAACTTCTATACGACTGCTGCCACTGCAAATAGAAAACACATTACTTATAATGCTTATCATCATGAAACAAATAACTCTTAAAGTTGTGCCAATAATCAAATACCAGAACCTTAAATATTTTACACCTATTATATTATTCGATTTTTACTTTCTCTACTGGAAAGTGGAGGAAGTATTGTTGTCCACCCAAAAATTCAAGATTTCATCGGAAATATATGTTTTGAGACCCCCTGAATAAAAAAAAAAAAAAAAGCATTTTTAGAAAAAGGTCGGTGTGTGTGGACAGCATAACTCAAAAACGAAAAGTTGGTTAAAAACCGAAGTTGGAATTTAAGTTTAATGTCTTTCAAGGATGCAACACAAAGATTTTGAAGAATAGCCCCACCCTAAACTATCCTATACATTAACATTTTTTCAAAATTTTGATTTTCTTGAAAATGGCTCTAACGATTTTATTAAAATGCCATATGTTTAAGATATTTGTATGACAAATGAAATGTATATCTTGAATTTTCTGACAATAGCCTATGTAGTCCTGTTTTCTCTGGATGACTTTGAATAACTCACAAACCGTAACAGATAGAAAAAATCTTACTGCACAAAAAATGTAGATCTCGCTAAAACACACAATTTAGGTCCAAATAAATTTTTTTGTAGAGTGAACCATTTTGGCGATATTCCGTGTTATTTGTGTCAGTTTCGGAAAACTTGAAACTTTCATGAAATGGAACATCGTTGTTCATTTTTTGTATGTTAAGCGTGTAAAGAGAATGGGACCTCAAAGCTTTCAATGATTTGACTATTGCTCAAAGCCTAGTGAATTATAATATTCCCTTTGTACCTACAAGGAAATAAGCAATAAGATAATTTATGCAAATGTTTATCTCAACTAACACAAAGAAGATATAGGAATAAGAGTTTGTTAGAATGGTTAGTACAAGAGTAGAGAAAATCATGTGAGTGCAACACATCAGATTTTTAACTTTGTGTTTCATGTGATCAAGGGGACAATCCAATACCAAAACGGCAAAAAAATGCAATTTTTCCAAAAATTTTTTTATTAAGAAACATTGTCTTATAGCATGTCCAGAATATGGCCATTAAATGTGTGTCAAATCTGCCTGGAAATTGGTGTATGTCGAACTTACTTAGAGCTTGCACTGAAAAGTGGATGTGGCAAATCTGTCTGTTTCAGTTCATAGCTAAATGTATGTGTGGCAGGAATAATATGTCCAAATGAGTTAATGAGAAAATGTTTGTTGATATTTCATGTCAAGTTGTATCTACCTAATATGTGTAAATTTCCTACTTAATGTAAATATCAATGTTACATTTCACAAGCTGTATCCTGAAGCTATTCAAATCACGGAAAACATACCTGGCGTTGATCGTAACATTCAATATATAGCGAAAGGAGAAGCGGTAGTTGCTAGACACTTGTCTAACACGAATAAACAAGTAACCCTATAAAGACAATTCATCAAAACATCGTATCAAACAGACTATATTTGGGTGATATGACATAACTGGCTACGAATCTGCAATCACTAATACGGATTGTGTTGCCAAGAATGAGCAAACAAGGGAGTGAATGAGTGAGTGAGTGAGTGAGTGAGTGAGTGGTGTTTAAGGGCCTGTTGCCTAGGTCATTAGGCCCCCAAGTTCAAAAATAAAAACAAACAACTATTAAAACCTCATCCCTAAAAAGTTAAAAATTGAGAGTTAAAATAACTAAAAATCTGATGTGTTGCACTCAAATGACTTTCTCTACTCTTGAACTAATCACTCTTACAAACTCTTATACTTATATCTTCTTCGTATTAGTCAAGATAAACATTTGTAAAAATTATCTTATTGCTTACTTCCTTGTAGGTGCAAGGGGAATACTAGAATACACTAAGATTTGCACAATAGTCAAATCTTTTAAAGCTGAGATCCTGTTCTCTTTGTGTGCTTAACATATAAAAAAATGAACGATGTTCCATTTCACGAAAGTTTCAAATTTTCTGAAACTGACACAAATAAGGAATATCTCTGAAATGGTTCTCTACAAAAAAAAAATTATTCAGACATAAATTGTGTGTTTTAGCAAGATCTACATTTTTTGTACAGTAAGATTTGGTCTACCTCTTATGGTTTGACTTATTCAAAAGCCATCCAGAGTAATCAGGACTATATAGGTTACAGCCAGAAAATTCAACATATACATTTCATTTGTCAAACAAATATCTTAAACATAAGGCATTTTAATCAAAACCATTAGCCATTTTCAAGAAAATAAAAATTTTTCATGTAAAGGGTAGTATAGGGTGCGGCAGACTCACACTCACACTCACACGCATGTGCACACACACACAGTGAGAGACCTTTTTCTAAAAATGCTTTTTGTGGGTTCAGGGGTCCTCAAAACATATATTTCTGGTGAAATCTCGACATCGAATTTTTGGGTGGAATAAAATACTTCCCCTACTTACCAGTAGAGAAAGTAAAAATATGGGTTCTTTCTAAAAAGCAATTACCTTTACTGCTAATTCTCTCCAATATCAAATGATTTTTATACATATAATTGTTGCAACCTTATTGTACATGTATCTTATTGATTATATATTATTATATTACTTGATTGCTCACCACATATTCCGCGTTCCAAACCCAAACTGCTTTCAAGTGTAGATATTATTCTGTAACTGTTTAAACATAAACCAACAGTGTATTTTCATGTATTTGCATGTTTGTACATTGTGCAGGTTCTATTCCCTGTGTGTTTCTGTTTTTCCTTAATACATATTCTCTGTAGTATCTTAAGTTGCTTTCCTGAACCGCAAAATCTGCTCATGACCAAGTTTCCTGAAATTGCTATACATTTTGTGTAAAGCCTCAACCATTCTGTAGCATTTTCTTCAAACACTTCATCATCCTACGTTCATTTGGCATTCTTTTTATTCTGAATAGTCTTTGGGTGTCCTACACGACCTTCAGGGTAATCTCTAGCCTCTTCATGGAGTGCTATGATGCAGTCATTTCCATTTGTCATATCTAAACTATCAGTGTTGGCCCGTAATGCAATGACAATTTCAGTTTCCTTTTCCAAGCTCTCTTGTCTTGTCTTTATTTATCCATTAGATTTACTAACCATCAAATATTTCAGTAGCAACAATTTTAATCACATTATTAATGCTATTTCTTTCTTCTGTGAACCATCCTGTTTTCTTCAACTGCATTTTCTAACACAATTACCACTACTTCTATCTTATTCAACTCTATTTGCTGTCTCATTCTTTTCTCTAATTGTCCTACACTTTCCTTTTATTTCTCTAATTCCTCGCGCTGTTTGGTTTTGTGGTTCATCTAATTCTTTAGCTACTTTATTTTCAAGTTAGTATCACATTTTCTTGTCCTTGCACCATTTCATTCACTAAGCCTTCTTATCAATATCATCACTCCTCTCATTTCTGTTTAAGTTTGCTCACTTGCATTACTTTCAAATTCCTAACACTTCCATATCTTCCAATTTTTTGTGGTAACTGACCTACATTATGTTCTATCTTTTGATTCGTTGTCTTTACTTCATTCAGCTAACTTCTTTTCCACTTCCCTAAATTTGCTCTCTCCTCATCTCCCCTACTATCACTTCTTTCTTTCATATTATTCATCTATTTCACTCTTTTTTTCTCACAATAAAAGTAACATTCTCACTTGCCAACCTTGTGCTCGCTCTTCTCTCTTTCTGCTCCACTTATAATGCTACCATTAACATTTAAGGTCATTTCAGCAGCTTTTTCTTTGGAACAGTTGCACATCGGCAGGAATGGGGAAGAGGGGTGAGCAGAATGCAATCAAGTATTTACCCTCTCCACCAACCAATGCATGCCACCTTTTCCCCCCTTCTATTTGTTTGTTATTCACACATCTTTACAAACAAGGTGAGTTTCAAGACGTGCAGTGGCGGAACCAAATAGATACATGATGTATTGCTTTTGTGATTATATTACATACATTTTCTTTTGGCGCAGCAAAGCATTATTACTTTCTCTACTATGTATATTTCACCGGAAATATGTTTTGGGAACCTCTGAATCCAAACAAAGCATTCTAAGAGAAAGGTGTGTGTGTGGTGTGTGGTGTGTGGTGTGTGTGTGTGTGTGTGTGTGTGTGGGTGTGTGGGTGTGTGTGTGTGTGTGGTGTGTGGTGTGTGGTGTGTGGTGTGTGGTGTGTGGTGTGTGGTGTGTGTTGTGTGTTGTGTGTGTGTGTGGTGTGTGGTGTGTGGTGTGTGTGTGTGTGTGTGTGCGTGCGTGTGTGTGTGCATGCGTGTGTGTGTGTGTGCATGCGTGTGTGTGTGTGCATGTGTGTGTGTGCATGCGTGTGTGTGTGTGTGCATGCGTGTGTGTGTGCATGCGTGTGTGTGTGTGTGTGTGCATGCGTGTGTGTGTGTGTGCATGCGTGTGTGTGTGAGTGCATGCGTGTGTGTGAGAGAGAGAACGTCATAACTCAAAAATGAGAAATCAGTTACAAACCAAAGTTGCTGTTTAAGTATAATATCTTTCAAGGATGCAACATGAAGATTTTGAAGAAAATTACTCCAACCTTAACTATTCTTTACACGGAAAATTGCTTAAAAATTTTGATTTTCTCAAAAATGGCCTAAAATGTATATTTTCAATTTTCTGGCAATAGCCCACAGACCTGTTTTCCTCTGGATGACTTTTGCATAACTTGTAAACTGTAAGAAATAACCAAATCTTATTATACAAAAAATGTAGATCTCGTTAAAACACAAGTTATGTCCAAATGCATTTTATGTGGAATGAATCATTTCAGAGATATTCCTTGTTATTTGTTTGAGTTTTGCAATACTTATACTTTTCTCACATGGAAGGTTGCTATTCACTTTTATATCTCTTGGCTGTGCAAAGACAACAAAATTATAAAGCCTTCATATAGCAACCAGCTTTAAAAGATTTGCCTATCACTTGAAGCCTACTGTATTCCTCTAATGCCTACAAGGAAATTAGCAGTAAGATAACTTTTGCAAATGTTTATTTTGACTAACATGAAGAAGATACAAGAGTTTGTTAGAATAGTTAGTACAAGAATAGAGAAAGTTATGTGGTCATGTGAGTGCAACCCACAAGATTAGGAACAGGAAAGTATAGTGGACACAGTTTATCGGCAGTACCCAAGAGTTCAACATGGCTGACATTACACTAAACAGCAGACAAAAGTATCCAAAAAGTAGTCCTGCCAACGCACATACTAAAGGAATTTCTAACCTCAAAATATCACAGGGTTAAAGTATCACAGTTTCAAATGATAATAATGCTTGAACATTGTTACCACACAACGAAGAACGTACTCACCTTCGACAAATCTTGTTCTGCAATAACACATTGGGATAAAATCACTTCCGAGTGCTAAATATCATAATATGTATCTAATGCACTACTGTATAGCAAACACAAAAATAACAACGGTAACTATAACTGATATATTGCTCTAAAAGAATTCAAGACAAAATCGAAAGAAAGCACGCACAAACAGTATGTCCACAGATTAATTAATATGGTGTCTAAACAGAATCTTGGCCTCTGTGCACCGCATTCATAAGCAAAGCCTTCTGTGGCAACATAACAGATGCAACAACACCCGCTATGGCTATAGCTTTACCATGGTTATATGCTACTAAAAGTTGGTGGCACCAATGCAACCCAACAGATGGAATATCACCAAATATAACCAGACTGCACCATAATGGGAGGAAAATGTCAAGGTTGTTCCTATTTGTCTCTGAAGTATCTTTTTACCTTGGTATGCGACATGATTCCACCATTAACACTTTTGAAGAACTGACCAACTGGGTGATCTATGATCTGCAATGATTTTTACTCAGTTTACTATTTGTGTAATGGCTTCATTGCCAGATGCAAGGCACTAGAAAACAACTATTTGTGTAACTTTGGGCATAGCGGATAGAAGAGATAGTGTGAGCTCTTCGGGAGTTACTATGGTTTGCTCGCAAGATGGCACTGGTGTCGCAGTCGCTTTACTTTAGTTCACGAATGCATGGTGAACATGGGTTTCATATTATCAGCTGGCATTTTAAATACCTAAAATCGTAAGCAGGAACATTGGAAATACTGTTTTGAAACATCGTCTTTCCTTGACACATAATATAGGATGGTATTTTACAATAATGGGTATTATAATTAACGAAGAACAGTGGGAAATATCTGCTTACATGATTTTACGCTGAAAAATTAAACCATAATGCAAATTATGTATTTTTTAAGCATTGTATCTAGAACAAGCTCTTGTTTTTTACTTAAATAATTTAAATTGCGTTTATGTTCGCAACAATTAGTAGCGAATTTCTTTTCTACTATTTTTAATTTAGCCCTCTCTTTAGATAGCAGGATTTTAGTTCTAACTAAATTTCTATTGAGGTTTCTAATTCTTTTCTTCAGTGTAGCAATTTCATTATTGACACTTGCGTTTGTGACCTTGGAGGAATTAGAACTGTTTTCTGTGAATTCCTCATTGATGAAGGACGGCGTGTTTGAAATAAGAACTGGTTGACTGGATCCTGCATCTGGTAATTTACTGATTGTTGAATATTGCTTTTTCAGTAATTTTTTGTCTCTGTTTTGTGGAGATTTTCGGGATTTATGCACTGTAGTTAAGTACCTGGGTAAATTAGGAAATATACAGGGAATTGCCCCTGGCTTTAACCGCCATTTAATTCTAGGGATTTCAACTAGTTTTCCATGCACAACGAATGAATCAACTTTCACTAAAAAGTCCTCTGGAAAATGTTTGTCACAAATACTAGATTTAACAGATAATTTAGTGTCTTTCCTAGGAATAGACTTTTCTCATTTGTAAAACAGATTTTTATCTTTAGGAGGAGTAAAAAAATGTCTAGCTTCTGAGCAGTTTGTGTATCCTGAACGACACCCGGGTACAAAACAAGTTGGCATTTTTAATCAATTAATTTAATCTTATTTTACAAATCTTATTTTTCAATTATTGATGTTGCTTGAAACTTACGTTTTGAAGAACACACACATTTATGCACAAAATTAGAAGCAATTTCACAAGTTATGTACGTAATTACTCACAACACACAACGCATACGTATAAAATTGTCTGTACTTCCGAATCACATACTAGGCAGTTCGGCCGCATTTTAAGGCGACTGCGATCACCACGCCGCAGTTTTGGTCAGTTGCCACGGTACCACGGATCATGCAGTGAACTAGCGGGAGAGCTCACACTTTCTCTTCTATCCGCTATGCTTTGGGTTTATTTACATTGGGTTTCTTTTTAAATGTGAGATCCTTGTTACAGGGTTGTATTTAGTGGGTAACAGATAACATCAAGATGGCAAGGCCTAATAGTTTTTCAATTAAAGTCTGGATTCTACCAAAATTAACTTTATTTAAATTAAGATACTGAGACAGAATATTGATCAATAGAAAATTGTTCATGTAAATATTTTTGTAAGAGTGTGTAAATTTCTAATTCTTTTAATTTGGGTGTATCAGGGACTTATTTTTTTTTTAATATTCAAGATAGACAATGTTTTTTCGTCACTTTGAGTTCAACCAATGAGAACTGTTGCGCGGATGAATACAAAAGAATGGCGGTGTTGCGTCATACCGACGCCAAAAGACTATATTCATTAGCGTCTGTATGCTCAAGGTGAAAGGATGTATATTTGCTGATAGCGTGTGAACATGTAACTTACACCCAAACTTTTAACCAGTGTAGATTCTATCGAATTTTGAAAGTTGTTAACTAATTAACATAGTGCTAAAAGTGTAAATTAACGAATAAATATGTTGTGATAAAGGAACGTTGATTTATGCATTCCATTCTGTGACCTCGACCCTGTAGATTAAAATCGCGTATGATATCACACATTTCATCATTCAGTAAGGACATTATCTCCGGCATGCTATTTAAAGAATCTTTTCCTGCTGCTAGGTAAAGACTTATTTCTAAAAACAGTACCAATACCATACACTCACAAATCATTTTATTCTTATTTAGTTCTTGAAGCCAATGTCGAAAACTATTTGGGATATTGCTGTTACTCGTGCAAAGTCCAAATGGCATGTCTTTTTTGAGAAGCTTTGCTCTTCCTTTTATTGAGTTGTATCTGTGTCCGTGGATATTTATTGTGCACAATCTCTGTCAGACTGTTTGGTATTCCTTCTTTTAATTTCGGATCACCTATGCATTATCCAATTATTGTGATGTGCACTTGCCGCTATTTGAACAAAATTCCACGTCCTAACTATTTGACATCAACTGTACTGAAAAGGATCCCCTATTTATTCCTTTGTTCCGGAACCTAGCAACCATTGTTTTTCCTTTGTCTTTTTTCAAGATTTACACTTATAAATCAATGTTGGTCATGTTACACTTGGCTGAATAGTTTTAGACCCAATAATAAAGTTTACAAAAATAAAACATAACATTTACACAACAGAAAATTGACATTTTTGGTGGGCAAAAATAAACAACAAATATCAGCATGAATCATTTATTCCTGTTATTCTTCATTAAACATCATGGGCTTACAATTTCTCCTACAAATGTTAAACTCATACTCTCACTTGTACTGGGATAGCAAAAACTTGACAAATGGGCTGCCTGTCCGTGTCCTCGATGCTCGTTGCTGTCTGCCGCTATCATAGAAAGGCACAGATGAAAACATAAAACATTTATAAAACTACTTTTAAAAGCTTTACTTACCAGCTTTATGAAAGGAGATGCTGAAACTGGTCACTGTAGTTGTCCATACATTTTTAGCACCTCTTTAGGAAACTATCCATCACTTGCTGTAGTTCACATTGAGAAATGCTGGCAATTTCCTGAAGGATACTTTGTTTAAATTCTTCCATGCAGCAACGGGTAGCAACGGGAAGGGGTATTTTTTGATTAACATTAGGTTCTGTGTTATAGGTCCAATTTTTTAAAGCAACAGTTGACATCGGTACATATGTGAATGCAATTGTGGCCCCCACCCCTTGTTTTTTTAAAGAATTAACAGACAGGGAGCATGATTTTGCCTTTCTTGAACAAAACTCTGCAGCAGCTCAGAAGGCTAATCTCTCAATGACAACAATTGAAAGTGTGTTTCAGGACAGAATTTTTAGTAGAGATCAGCAGCAGCAGTAGTAGTACTAATAATAGTTATAATAATTGTTTTTCTTTATCGAATTACCCTCCTCTAGAACAAGTCAGTGCCTAGGGTCAGCAGAGGAATCTATGGACTGGACACAGTGAAGACCTGAAAGCGAGTGGTCAGCCTAGTACCAGGTATAACAGTGTGGGAGAGGATGATATGAAATGCAGGTTAAATCAATGATTGGAAAGGTGATAATGGAGCAACTGGTGGAATGAGTGGCGGGGGAAATTGGAGAACTGGGAGAAAATCTGCCCAGATGCTGCTTTGTCCATCATGAATACCACATGTGGGCCCCTGGGATGGAACCCGGGCTGCCTAAGCAGCAGGAAAACGTTGTAACCGCTCAGCCATGGTGCCTCTAATAATAATGATGATGACGGCAGTGGCGGCGGTGGCGACGGTGGTGGTGGCGGCGGCGGCGATGGTGGTGGCAGTGGCGACGGTGGTGGTGGCGGCGGTGGTGGTGGCGGTGGCGGGGGTGATGGCGGCGGTGGCAGGGGTGCTGGTGGTGGGGGTGATGGCGGCGGTGGCGGGGGTGATGGTGGCGGCGGTGGCGGGGGTGGCAGTGGCGACGGTGGTGGTGGCGGGGGTGGTGGTGGCGGCGGTGGTGGTGGTGGCGGTGGTGTTGGCGGCGGTGGTGGTGGTGGTGGGGGTGGTGGTGGCGGGGGTTTTGGCGGCAGTGGCGGGGGTGGCGGTGGCGGTGGCGGGGGTGATGGCGGCGGTGGTGGTGGCGGTGGCGGCGGTGGTGGTGGCGGTGGCGGGGGTGATGGTGTTGGTGGCGGTGGCGGTGGCGGGGGTGATGGTGGCGGTGGCGGTGGTGGTGGCGGTGGTGTTGGCGGCGGTGGTGGTGGCGGTGGCGGGGGTGATGGCGGCGGTGGTGGTGGTGGCGGGGGTGATGGCGGCGGTGGTGGTGGCGGGGTCGGGGGTGATGGCGGGGGTGGCGGTGGCGGGGGTGATGGTGGCGGTGGTGTTGGCGGCGGTGGTGGTGGCGGTGGCGGGGGTGATGGCGGCGGTGGTGGTGGTGGCGGGGGTGATGGCGGCGGTGGTGGTGGCGGGGGCGATGGCGGGGATGGCGGTGGCGGGGGTGATGGTGGCGGTGGTGGTGCCGGTGGTGTTGGCGGCGGTGGTGGTGGCGGTGGCGGGGGTGGTGTTGGCGGTGGTGGTGGCGGTGGTGTTGGCGGCGGTGGTGGTGGCGGTGGCGGCGGTGGTGTTGGCGGCGGGGGTGATGGTGGCGGTGGTGGTGGCGGTGGTGTTGGCGGCGGTGGTGGTGGCGGTGGCGGCGGTGGTGTTGGCGGCGGGGGTGATGGTGGCGGTGGTGTTGGCGGTGGTGTTGGCGGCGGTGGTGGTGGCGGTGGCGGCGGTGGTGTTGGCGGCGGTGGTGGTGGCGGTGGTGGTGGCGGTGGTGTTGGCGGCGGTGGTGGTGGCGGTGGCGGCGGTGGTGTTGGCGGCGGTGGCAGGGGTGGTGGCGGTGGCGGGGGTGATGGTGGCGGTGGTGGTGGCGGTGGTGTTGGCGGCGGTGGTGGTGGCGGTGGCGGCGGTGGTGTTGGCGGCGGGGGTGATGGTGGCGGTGGTGGTGGCGGTGGTGTTGGCGGCGGGGGTGATGGTGGCGGTGGTGGTGGCGGTGGCGGCGGTGGTGTTGGCGGCGGGGGTGATGGTGGCGGTGGTGGTGGCGGTGGCGGCGGTGGTGTTGGCGGCGGGGGTGATGGTGGCGGTGGTGGTGGCGGTGGTGTTGGCGGCGGGGGTGATGGTGGCGGTGGTGGTGGCGGTGGCGGCGGTGGTGTTGGCGGCGGGGGTGATGGTGGCGGTGGCGGTGGTGGTGGCGGTGGTGGTGGCGGCGGTGGTGGTGGCGGTGGCGGCGGTGGTGTTGGCGGCGGGGGTGATGGTGGCGGTGGTGGTGGCGGTGGTGTTGGCGGCGGTGGTGGTGGCGGTGGCGGCGGTGGTGTTGGCGGCGGGGGTGATGGTGGCGGTGGTGGTGGCGGTGGTGTTGGCGGCGGGGGTGATGGTGGCGGTGGTGGTGGCGGTGGCGGCGGTGGTGTTGGCGGCGGGGGTGATGGTGGCGGTGGTGGTGGCGGTGGCGGCGGTGGTGTTGGCGGCGGGGGTGATGGTGGCGGTGGTGTTGGCGGCGGTGGTGGCGGTGGTGGTGGCGGTGGTGGTGGCGGTGGTGGCGGTGGTGTTGGCGGTGGTGGTGGCGGTGGTGGTGGCGGTGGTGTTGGCGGCGGTGGTGGCGGTGGTGGTGGCGGTGGTGGTGGCGGTGGTGTTGGCGGTGGTGGTGGCGGTGGTGGTGGCGGTGGTGGTGGCGGTGGTGTTGGCGGTGGTGGTGGCGGTGGTGGTGGCGGTGGTGTTGGCGGCGGTGGTGGCGGTGGTGGTGGCGGTGGTGGTGGCGGTGGTGTTGGCGGTGGTGGTGGCGGTGGTGGTGGCGGTGGCGGCGGTGGTGTTGGCGGCGGGGGTGATGGTGGCGGTGGCGGTGGTGGTGGCGGTGGCGGCGGTGGTGATGGCGGTGGTGGTGGCGGTGGTGGTGGCGGTGGCGGCGGTGGTGTTGGCGGTGGTGGTGGCGGTGGTGGTGGCGGTGGCGGCGGTGGTGTTGGCGGCGGGGGTGATGGTGGTGGCGGCGGTGGTGGTGGCGGTGGCGGCGGTGGTGTTGGCGGCGGGGGTGATGGTGATGGTGGCGGTGGTGGTGGCGGTGGTGTTGGCGGCGGGGGTGATGGTGGCGGTGGCGGTGGTGGTGTTGGCGGCGGGGGTGATGGTGATGGTGGTGGCGGTGGCGGCGGTGGTGTTGGCGGTGGCGGCGGTGGTGTTGGCGGCGGGGGTGATGGTGATGGTGGCGGTGGTGGTGGCGGTGGTGTTGGCGGCGGGGGTGATGGTGGCGGTGGCGGTGGTGGTGTTGGCGGCGGGGGTGATGGTGATGGTGGCGGTGGTGGTGGCGGTGGTGTTGGCGGCGGGGGTGATGGTGGCGGTGGCGGTGGTGGTGTTGGCGGCGGGGGTGATGGTGATGGTGGCGGTGGTGTTGGCGGTGGTGGTGGCGGTGGTGGTGGCGGTGGCGGCGGTGGTGTTGGCGGCGGGGGTGATGGTGATGGTGGTGGCGGTGGTGTTGGCGGCGGGGGTGATGGTGGTGGTGGCGGTGGTGGTGGCGGTGGTGTTGGCGGCGGGGGTGATGGTGGTGGTGGCGGTGGTGTTGGCGGCGGTGGTGGTGGCGGTGGCGGCGGTGGTGTTGGCGGCGGGGGTGATGGTGGCGGTGGTGGTGGCGGTGGTGTTGGCGGCGGGGGTGATGGTGGCGGTGGTGGTGGCGGTGGCGGCGGTGGTGTTGGCGGCGGGGGTGATGGTGGCGGTGGTGGTGGCGGTGGCGGCGGTGGTGTTGGCGGCGGGGGTGATGGTGGCGGTGGTGGTGGCGGTGGTGTTGGCGGCGGTGGTGGCGGTGGTGGTGGCGGTGGTGGTGGCGGTGGTGTTGGCGGTGGTGGTGGCGGTGGTGGTGGCGGTGGCGGCGGTGGTGTTGGCGGCGGGGGTGATGGTGGCGGTGGCGGTGGTGGTGGCGGTGGCGGCGGTGGTGATGGCGGTGGCGGCGGTGGTGTTGGTGGCGGGGGTGATGGTGGCGGTGGTGGTGGCGGTGGTGATGGCGGTGGCGGCGGTGGTGGTGGCGGTGGCGGCGGTGGTGTTGGTGGCGGGGGTGATGGTGGCGGTGATGGTGGCGGTGGTGATGGCGGTGGCGGCGGTGGTGGTGGCGGTGGCGGCGGTGGTGTTGGTGGCGGGGGTGATGGTGGCGGTGGTGGTGGCGGTGGTGTTGGCGGCGGGGGTGATGGCGGTGGCGGCGGTGGTGGTGGCGGTGGCGGGGGTGATGGTGGCGGTGGTGGTGGCGGTGGTGTTGGCGGCGGTGGTGGTGGCGGTGGCGGGGGTGATGGCGGCGGTGGTGGTGGTGGCGGGGGTGATGGCGGCGGTGGTGGTGGCGGGGTCGGGGGTGATGGCGGGGGTGGCGGTGGCGGGGGTGATGGTGGCGGTGGTGTTGGCGGCGGTGGTGGTGGCGGTGGCGGGGGTGATGGCGGCGGTGGTGGTGGTGGCGGGGGTGATGGCGGCGGTGGTGGTGGCGGGGGCGATGGCGGGGATGGCGGTGGCGGGGGCGGGGGTGATGGTGGCGGTGGTGGTGCCGGTGGTGTTGGCGGCGGTGGTGGTGGCGGTGGCGGGGGTGATGGCGGCGGTGGCAGGGGTGGTGGCGGTGGCGGCGGCGGTGGCGGGGGTGATGGTGGCGGCGGCGGTGGTGATGATAATGTATAATTCTGAGTAAATCAATTGTATTCTTACCAGAAAGTGAGCGAACAGTTATATGTCAGTTGTACGAGTATGCTTACAAATTACAATCAAAAAGATGATAGTTTATGGTAATTGCCAGTAATAACAATAACAATTATGTTGTGGCCTGTTGTGCTTGTTTATTGGCCAGCGTAATGGTGCAGCAGATTCTGTTACCTTATACGTAGGTATATCTCATATTCAATTTTTAATAAAAAGGAGTATGTTTAGAGTGATGTAAGAATTTTAATTCTTAAAATAGATTTCATATATATATAAACTCATCACTTAACAGCTATGCAGCTACAATCAATTTCTTAAGTGAGTTTATATATATGAAATCTGTTTTAAGAATTAAAATTCTTACATCACTCTAAACATACTCCTTTTTAAGAGGTAGAACTGGAACTTAAAAATTCAATGCCACAACTGGGATTTGAACCACAGACCTTCCGCTTGCCGGGCGGACGCTCTAACCACTGAGCTATTGTGACAAACTGCCAGAATGGCATTAAATTCTCAAGTTAGTTCGTATTTCTCGTATTTGCCCACACACGGCTTGTGTGTTTAAAAACACCAACAGTAAGTTTGTTGGCATAAATAAATAATAATACTCCTTTTTATTAAAAATTGAACATTAAACCAATGAGTTTTTGGAGTACAATAGCAAGCCACAAGGAACACAAAATGGCGTCATCAGAGGTAAATTTTTCTGATTTTTGTCACTATACTAAATTACAAATTAAAAGAAGAAATACAGTAGCTAACATTAAGTTTCTCAAATTATGTCTCTTTCACAAAGTCACACCAATTTTTGTCAAGAAATATGTAAAATTCACTTAAAATAGTTATCATCAAAGAAGAGCTAAGAAATGTGTTATTCAAACGGAAATACATAACCAGTATAGCAAATTGAATCAATTACAACTTTGCTTATATAAATTACATCTACTACTTACTAATTCTGTAGATACAATTACTTGGAACACGTTTGAAAATATGTTACTCAAAAATACAAAGTTCGATGTGGAAGAAAAATAAAAAACTTAGTAACAAGTCACATCGTTTAAAAGCTAAACAGTGTATGCACATTAAGAGGTAGAACTGGAACTTAAAAATTCAATGCCACAACTGGGATTTGAACCACAGACCTTCCGCTTGCCGGGCGGACGCTCTGGTTCAAATCCCAGTTGTGGCATTGAATGTTTAAGTTCCAGTTCTACCTCTTAAACTTTGCCCACACACGGCTTGTGTGTTTAAAAACACCAACAGTAAGTTTGTTGGCATAAATAAATAATAATTACCAAGTGTATGCACATGTTTGAAACTTCCGAAAAAGTCAACGCTGATTAAAATTGTAAATTTATCTGATCAAATATTGACTTCAGAAGAAATTCAATTTCTGGAAAAGGGTTTTAAAACTTACTTCTCATTTTCTACAGACATCCGAGATTATATCGCTGATATTCATTTAGCCACCAATGGATTAAATGATTCCAATAGTAATACTATTAAAACATTATGTACTCCGTTACTCAGAAGTATCAACTTAATGCTAGACCAGTTGTATATTTAAAAGCTGATAAAAGTAATCAGATTGTAATGTTAAATAATACTGATTATGATGCTAAATGATGAAGACAAAAGATCCTCTTAACAGCTGTATAACAAAGGTTAACCAAGTGCTGTGAAATGACAGTAATCTGATCCTACCTAGGATTTACTGCTTACCAAAAACAATATTCCGATGTTTGATACACAGACTTCTTCATGTACCATTATCGAAGAAACATTTTGCTTCAGAATTGCAACATATACATCAAGTAGCTATTGATAACTTTCCATCTTCCTTGGTTGATAGTATGTTTAAAAAAGCTAGTAAAAGATTTCTGTTATATAATAATACAAACTTGAAACAAATTAAAAAAGATGTTATCTAAAAGAAGTTCATTTTCCATCCAGGATTACTTAAAAAATTTGAAAACATTTTTAAAAAGTTCAATATACAACTAACCTACAAAAATAACTTTACAGTTAAAAATGTTCTAAACAAACCATTGTCTAATTCTGTGGATATTATGAAAAAATCTGGCATTTATCAAATCAATTGTCCAGATTGCACAGGTATTTATATCGGAAAAACAAAAAGAAATTTAAAAACCAGACCTAACATCAAAGAAATATTAAACTGAAACAAATGGATAGATCAGCTGTTGCCAACCATTTCTGGAATTCTCAACATAATATTGGACAAGAGATACAACTATTAAAATCAATTCAAGAATCTTCTCATTTAGATATTTGGGAAAAAATGTACATCATAAGTTATTAGGAAAAATTATTATTTATTTATGCCAACAAACTTACTGTTGGTGTTTTTAAACACACAAGCCGTGTGTGGGCAAAGTTTAAGAGGTAGAACTGGAACTTAAAAATTCAATGCCACAACTGGGATTTGAACCACAGACCTTCCGCTTGCCGGGCGGACGCTCTAACCACTGAGCTATTGTGACAAACTGCCAGAATGGCATTAAATTCTCAAGCCAGTTCGTATTTCTCCTGGTAAACCACAAAGGCAGTCTCACATCAGAGACAAATTACCCCAATGGTGACTTACTATTGCAAGTACTTTATATCCCAGGATTAAATAACCTTCACATGGTAATTATTATTTATTTATTTATGCCAACAAACTTACTGTTGGTGTTTTTAACACACACAAGCAGTGTGTGGGCAAAGTTTAAGAGGTAGAACTGGAACTTAAAAAATTAAATAAATAATAATTACCATTCTGAAGGTTATTTAATCCTGGGATATAAAGTACTTGCAATAGTAAGTCACCATTGGGGTAATTGTCTCTGATGTGAGACTGCCTTTGTGGTTTACCAGGAGAAATACGAACTGGCTTGAGAATTTAATGCCATTCTGGCAGTTTGTCACAATAGCTCAGTGGTTAGAGCGTCCACCCGGCAAGCGGAAGGTCTGTGGTTCAAATCCCAGTTGTGGCATTGAATTTTTAAGTTCCAGTTCTACCTCTTAAATATTAGGAAAAAGTTAATTTTGATATTCCTTATTTAGACCCCATGTTGCAACTACTGACGTCAGAGGAAGAAAGAAGAATGATTCCGAACTCCAACTTTTACCACCAGAGGGCAAAAGAAGATTCAACAACGTTAGAAAAAGCCGGCAATCAGAGCTTGCAGTTATCTACATTACCTGAAGATGGAAGATTCACTTCCGAATAGCGCTATGCAGCTACAATCAATTTGTTAAGAGATGAGTTTATATATATGAAATCTGTTTTAAGAATTAGAATTAAAATATCTGATATTAACTGACGTTGTACTGTTCCACAAAGAGTTACTTGAGTAGCGTACTTACAGCAAGTTCAAAGTTGCCTGGAGGGGGCCATCCACGAAACCCCTCCTCTTCCTTCTGCACCCATGTTTCCCCCAAGTGCTGTACCTGCTGCAGGAAAGTAAATACATTCATCTCACACTTCTTTCTTATTCTGTAAACTACAATTGCTTTCACAGTTACATTGCTGTTTCATTACTTAGGTCAAATCACACAACTAAGTATGTTGCTAATAAGGTTATCACCATAATACATATTTCACTAAACTTCTACATCTACAGTAAAATACATAAACATCTAACATGTTTCACATGATTTTCACCACCCACAATTGCTTATTTTTATATCTCTTCCACAAATTTAAAAACGCTTATTTTCTTATCTACTTCATGTTAATCCCCATTAACAACAATTTTGGTAGATGTTTGACACTTCAAGAAATGTTTGATGAAAGCATTGCAAATTCCTAACAGCAATGAACATCTTAGATATAGGAAAGGGTAGAGTGAGACTGAAAACTTTAATGCCATGACTGGGATTTGAACCACAGATCTACCAGTTACCATCTGGCTGCTTTAACCACTGAGCTATCATGGCCAACAGGCTGATACGACATTAAATTCCCCAACACATTTCCAAGCCTGTCCTACACATGGCTATTGTGTGGAAGAATATTAATTACATTGATTGACCTTATAGTTGGTTAAACTAGAAGCCTGGGACTTAGTACATACAATATTAATAACAGAATTAACTGCGACCAAATAAACAAGTGAAGTTACATGTTTGCATATTCACTGATTGACTTTGTCCTTCTTGTGCATAGTTTGATGTGATAGTGGCCACACACAACCTACATTCACAGTGTTAGTTCTTGTTCTTGCATATCATGTGGCGGAACCCGTGGACTGCCAACCTGGTGATAACATGCCTCGTCCTTGCACAGTCCATCACGGCTTCTGCGCAGTGGATTCTGGTCGTATTTCTTCTCAGTGCTGATAGAAGATTGTGTGAAACACGCTTGTCTTGAGTTCCTCTATGAGGAATTTTTCCCTCACCAGCAGGTAAACGAGTCTAGACTTTGTTGTTTTTCACATTCCTAGTGCTTTATTTATATGTCTCGCTTTTACTCTTTCCAGGGTGGATAGATTTCACTGTTAAGTGAGGCCATAAGTCAGTAGTGATGGGATTTCTACCTTAAATAGCAGCATCGCTGTCCCTAGGCTGAGGGATCTAATGCTTTTTATTTCATGCACTGCAATTATAGCTTGTGTAGTGTTTCATGAAACATTTGGTGCTCGTTTGCAGCGTGAGGGCTAGATATTTGAATTCAGATACTACTTATAGTCTCCTTTCCCTTATGTGTTTCTCTGCTGCTATGGGGACTCTTCCTCCATTTCAGAAAATCACTGTTTCTGTTTTTAATATGTTAATGTCCGGGTTGTTCTTGGAGCACCATTTTACTACTTTGTTTACTGTTGTCTGCAGTTTTGTTATATCTTTGGAAACAATTACAATGTTGTCCATGTACATGCACAAGAGTATGCCCTCTATTTGGGCGATTCTAAGGATTTTTTCAGTCTCTAGTATAAAGAGCAGGGGGCTTAGAGGGTCACCTGTAACACTCCATTTGTTTGGATAATCGGCTCCGATATGGCAAGGCTATCTCAAACTCTTATTTCGTTCCAGCTCAATAGTGTGTTAAAGAGGTTTGACCATATGTCATTTTACCCTAGTGTCTTGTGCAGTTTTTCTATCACTAGTTTTCTATTGCGTAGATCAAAGTCCTTTGAGAAATCGATTAAGACAGTATAAAATGTACTACTTTCCTCTAGGGCCCCCAAATGTGCTTCAATATGAGTTTGATTGCTTGTAGGGTTGATCTTCCTATTCTGAACCTAAATTGGTTTTCTGGTAGACACTCATCTATTTCTTTGCTTAACCATCTTGTTATTAGTTTGGTGAAAATTTTGAATGGGCAGTTTTCCAGAGCAATGTCCCTGTATTTGTTGGGGTCTTTGAGGTCTACTTTCCCTTTGTAAAATACCTTGACTATTGATTTTCTCCAATGTTTGGGATAAAGGCAGTTTCTATGCATTTATTAAACAACTTAGTCCAGACTTTGTCTAACAAATGTCCCATGTCTTTTATGTATTTGTTATAAATTGCATCTGGCCCTGCTGCTTTCTTGTGTTTGGTGCTAGAGATAGCTTGTGTTGTCAGAGGCGACTAGTCTGTGATTAGTGGTGGGGCATCTTCTTGTGATTTCTTTCTGATGTTCCCTGTTCCTTCTTGTGTTTGGTGCTAGAGATAGCTTGTCTGTTGTCAGAGGCGACTAGTCTGTGATTAGTGGTGGGGCATCTTCTTGTGTTTGGTGCTAGGGATGGCTAGTGTTGTCAGAGGCGACTAGTCTGTGATTAGTGCTGGGGCATCTTCTTGTGTTTTGTGCTAGGGATAGCTTGTCTGTTGTCAGAGGCAACTAGTCTGTGATTAGTGGTGGGGTATCTTCTTGTGATTTCTTTCTGATGTTCCCTGTTCCTTCTTTGTTGAGAATACTGTTAAAATGTGATTCCGAAATTTTCATGTCATTGTACTATGATTGGGGGCATTTCTTTGGACGAAGAGCTAGGTATGGGTCTGCTAAGCACTGCCTCTTTCTTCATTAAGGTCCATTTCTTTGCTTATGGCTTCCTCGTTTCAGCATACGTGTGTAGGGTATGTAAAGTGTCTATGTAACATTGTAAGTCACCATTAAGGTATGTTATCTCATAGAAATTGACATCTCTTTGTGTGGTTTGGTGGGAAAATGCAAGTGAGTTAGAGAATTTAGTGTCGTGTCAGCATATCTTGGCCATGATATTATTTATTTTGTTGTTTAACGATGCTGTCAATTGCCAGGATCACATCAGCGTCGCAGGTGTGCCGGAATTTTGTCCCGCGGGAGTTCTTTTACATGCCAGTAAATCTACTGACATGGAGCTGTCGTTTTTAAGCACACTTAAAAACCATCGGCCTAGGCTGGGTATGAACCTGTGACCTTGGGATCAGCAAGCCAGCGTCTAACCAACTGAACCACCCAGACCGACATTGGCCATGGTAGGTTAGTGGTTAGAGCAGCTAGACAATAGTTGTAAATCCATGGTTTAAGTCCCGGTCATGGTATTGAATTTTCAGTCCGTGTGCCCTTTCCAGTGCTTTCTTTTTCTTTTAACATCCTCCAACGTAGTGTCATATCGGATGGTGAGTGACTCAAATGGGTGAAATGATACTCAAATGAGCCTGAGGTCCAAAGAGCTTTAAGTTACCCGACATTCGTCTTCTCAGGGTAAGGGAAAACCTCCGAAAAAACCTTACCCTAAGCGAGATTCCAACTTGCCACCTCTTGAACATGAGGCAGACATGCTACCAAAGCAGGCCCTTTCCAGTGCTGATGTTACTTGCACACACATCTGCAGAACATTTTTGAAAATTCTTTTCCTTGGAACTGTAAAGATATATTCCCAGTGAAATTTAAATATCACATTTTTGTGTGGAATATGATAGCTCCTCTACACATAATGCATTCTATTATACACACATAGTACAATGGGTACAGGGAACCAAACCCATCATGGTTAAGCATTGTCAGTTTCTAGGGTACAAATTATTATTTATTTGTGCCAACAAACTTACTGTTGGTGTTTTTAAACACACAAGCCGTGTGTGGGCAAAGTTTGAGAGGTAGAACTGGAACTTAAAAATTCAATGGCACAACTGGGATTTGAACCACAGACCTTCCGCTTACCGGGCGGCTGCTCTACCACTGAGCTATTGTGACAAACTGCCAGAATGGCATTAAATTCTGTGGTCTATGGTTCAAATCCCAGTTGTGGCATTGAATTTTTAAGTTCCAGTTCTACCTCTTAAACTTTGCCCACACATGGCTTGTGTGTTTAAAAACACCAACAGTAAGTTTGTTGGCATAAATAAATAAATAATAATTACCATCTGAAGGTTATTTAATCCTGGGACATAAAGTACTTACAATAGTAAGTCACCATTGGGGTAATTTGTCTCTGATGTGAGACTGCCTTTGTGGTTTACCAGGAGAAATACGAACTGGTTTGAGAATTTAATGCCATTCTGGCAGTATGTCACAATGGCTCAGTGGTTAGAGCGTCTGCCCGGCAAGCGGAAGGTCTGTGGTTCAAATCCCAGTTGTGGCATTGAATTTTTAAGTTCCAGTTCTACCTCTCAAATTCTAGGGTGGAGTTCTGGCTATTGCCAGGATTCAACTTTTAAACATATTTAAATGGACCTCCCCCTCCAACAATTTGAAATTGTTTAATTCTACAATTTTGTTTTCAATCAATAGCACTACCCCCATTATAGCATTCATTGCAGTCATATTGCTTACTGTTTGCATGCAGTACAACCCCGAGAACTGCACTCTACAACCTTCTTTATTTTAATTTTTTATCATTAAAGCTGACAGTAATTATTTCTATTATCTGCCATATACGGTGTGAATAGCACAGGTAAATTTTAATTATTATACGTATACATCCTCACAGTAACAAAAGGAGCTGACCACATATTGACCTTCGACATCTAGTCAGACCATACACCACTGACAGAATATTGTCATGAAATCAAAAGTTTGCCACTAATAATGTGGATCGTACCACAAACACTTGTTAGGAGGATTTCAAGGTTTATTGCTTTACCCAGTACAGTGTATTTTTAAAGTAAGTACTGATAATGTTTTAAAAAATGAAAGAACATTATTTCCCAAGTACTTTATTATGATCCATTGCCTTACATCTTTCACTACTTGCACACTTCGTTACCATCCTCATTTAGCCACTTATCATAACAGGAAACCAGCTTATGTAAGCCTTTGTCAAAGAATGGTGCCACCTGCAATAAAAGCTAAGTCTGCACTTCTTTTTTAACATCACCATGATTCAAATGTTTTCCAACAAGGAGTTTCTTCAGTTGAAGAAACATAAAAATACCTTGGTGGTAAAAAGGACTGTTGGGTAGATGGTCAAACTTTCCCAACCAAATGAGTTTAGGCTGTGTGTGGCCAGGCAATGTCACTCATTGTTTCTCAATAAACCTCGCACAATTAGGGATAAATATTTACTACCATAACATTTCTACAAATCACTGATCTAATTTCACAGTTGGCAGATCGTTCAATTGTTTTGAACATGTCAAAATGCTCAAACAACAGGAAAAAACAAAATGAGGGTCACTCACAGATGCGTCTTGTTTCCTAATGAATGAAGGAAGAGATCGCACATGCTCAAAATCTCAACTGTAGCGCTTAAATATTTAAACGGCACTTACTTTAAAAACACACCTCTTATTTTTAGGTGTGATGAACAGAGCAGTGGTTTATGAATGAGTTTACTTTTGTATTTATAAGACCATAGGGTGTCAGGTTATCTTTCTGACTTCTGTGTAGTACATAAACACTGTGGACCATGCGTGATTAAGTATAGTGCCTTGTTTATTTCAAGGAAGAAACAGGCATTACACCCAGCATCAATTTGCATGACGTCACTCACCATGTCTAAAAATACCGCTGTATGTGGTAAACTAAACTGTTAGTTCCATCTTCCAAGATTTCAGGCTTACTGTTAGTGTTGTGTTTGTGCCAGTGAAAATGAACGAGAAGAAAAGACATTTTAATATGACAACAGACAGAGAGGAACATATTCATATGTTATACTTTTGTTACCTAAACTGTTCTAGTCTAGGTATGTATTTAAGTAGTTTGCAGCATTATATTATGAGTTGTGAATAACTGAGCCCTTATTTCATAAAACTCAACAGTCTCCTGGTCCACATTAGGTCAAGTTATCAGAATTCTCCTATACAACTACAAATATAGTACTCAAACAGTATATATAATTCACCTGCAAATTAGATTAAATACATTGTAAATTTGACTTATTTCATATTTATAATTAACGGTTTGTATTACATCATTCTTGAACTGTTGAGAATATTGTCTGTTTATCACTGTTATAATTCTACTATATTTCGATTGTGTGTAGAAAATTAAGGGTTATTTTAAATATTTAATGCCAAAAATGTTAAAATGTTAGATTAAAATAGCTTTCTTAGCATTTTTGGGATTATAAAAATATGTGGAAACCAAAGTCATAGTATGACACCATTAAATGCACACATATGCGGATGGATACATGTGCATAACTCACAAAGATGCAGCAAGTTCAGTCCTCCTCTTCGCCCATAGCATCGGTACAGTATGGATGCATTTTTATATGTGCGCATCGTACAATAGTGAAAGTAAAGTGACTAAGTGATTAAAGCTTGTTAATTACAGGAAAATAAGTGATAAACTTTAACACAATAGTCAACACGAAGTGTACAATTAAATGAAAGAACATAAAATCGATGGAAAGCAAAGTGATGGAAGATGCGTTTAGCGAAATATCGCTAAATTTACAGACATTAGACCTCTGCGATGCTAAGAAAATCTATCCACTGAAATAAATGACATACTATTGTGATACAAATTAAATACTGTAAAGGAAAAGGTGCAATTAAAATAATTAACAAATATTTAACCCTGAGTCAACAATTCATTTCACCCTGTGCCGTGACCCAAGATAACAAAGTCTCAAAGACGCACCGACCATAATTAAAACCGCACCAGTACCGTGCAATGATTCATCACAAGTCTTAGTACATTTTAAAATAACATTTACATTTGTTATGTGAGCACAAACTGGAAGCTTACCGATGAAATGCTGTCTTCATTGGCTGCATTGATGCAAGCCAGCCTTGAGCGTGGTCCACTGTAAATAATTTGTATTTCTTCATCACCATCTTCTTTCACCACTTGGTCTAGATTATTTTTATCACTTCCTTCTGTTTTGCAACTGAAAATAACAAATATTCACAATGTTACTTGCTCTTAGCCTTACTATAAATACTATCATGGAGTTTACAATAAACTGACTCAAAGATACAATAGATGTGTTTTATGAGGGCCTGTAGGAAATTACTCAGAATGATGCAGATTGTAGCAGCAGTCCCAATTAAGGTTCTTGTTATCAAAACATGAAACCTGTCATGGACACATTTGTGCAGAACTACAATCTTATATATTTAAACCAGCAATTCTTGTATATATAAAAATATATTCTGTGCAACTTGGATATGGCTCTTAACGATTTCGATCAAATTTTGTATTAAGACAGGGGTTTGCTTTTTAAGTTTATCTATATATATGTGTCATTCCTGAAAAAATGTGATTTTACACGTAACAATCACAATTACTTTAAACATTATTTTGGCCATAATTTCTATGTTAATGGGCCAATTTTAACAAACAAACCAGGATATTAAATGTCTTGCCAAGAGCTTTGAGAAAATCTAAAGAAAATTGACTTAGCTATCTTAGACTAGGCGTAACAGTCACAATTAGTCAAAACCTTATTTTGGCCTGTAAGAAATCTCTAGCCTTAATTATAATTTCTCTTTAATGGGCCAATTTCAACAAACAAGTCAGGATATTAAAGATCTTGTCACGGAAACAGCTCCAACAATTAGTATGAAAACTTATATTTAGTTAACATTTTGCTTTTCAAGTTTATTTACATAAGTATCTTCCCCCCCTCCCCCACCAAAAAAAAACATGATTGAGGAAAAGGAAAAGAAACGCAGAGCAAAGCTCGATTGCCCAGGTACTAGGATTTAAGCTACAATTGCTTCTGGCTAGTCAAAGAATGTGACAAACTTCAAAACAGCATTCACGAAAATGCAACAACAATCTGCTGCAGAAACAACTGATAGAAGCTATAAACACAACCTTTCAACAAACTGTAACAATCTCCCAAACAAACAAATGATATTGTAACAAATTTAACAACTCTTTTTTATTTTCTCAAGCTTCAAGTACAGCCATACTACTCGTTTCTGTCTCTTAATCTTTCCAAACTCTCACACACTACTAGTTTCTGTCTCTACATCTTCAACAACTCAAACTGTCTCTCTGGCAACCTCCTTGAAAATCAAAGAGTCTTAATGACATGGAGAAGCCATGTCACACTGCTCCCTCCTCAGAGCTGGTCGTCCCGACCAGCACTATCACTGCGGCATCTCCCTTGCGCCCCGGTGGATTAACCCATCGAACCTCTTCTCCTGGTGGTCCACGAGGGCCTGGTGGTCCTGGTATACCTTGAGGTCCTGGGTTTCCATCTCTTCCAGGCATACCTTTAGTTCCAGGTTCACCATCTTTTCCCGACAATCCTGGAGGTCCAGTCATGCCTTTGTCTCCTGGAGGTCCCTGAGGTCCAGGTAACCCTTGTAGACCAATGAGACCACGGTGTCCTTTTGCACCCTTTGGACCTTCTTCTCCTCTATCACCCTTACCTCCCTCTGGCCCTGGAGGTCCTGGCTTTCCTCTAGCTCCCTGTGGCCCTTCTACACCCTGTGGTCCAGTTTCTCCTCGAAGACCCCGTTCTCCTGCTGGTCCTGGAGGTCCATTTGGACCAGGTGGCCCTGGAAGACCTGGTGCCCCTGGAGTTCCCGGAGGTCCTGAAGGTCCTACAGGTCCCTTATCTCCCGGTCTTCCTGCAATACCAGGTGTTCCTGCTTTACCTGGTGCTCCCTCTGGTCCCTGTTCTCCAATTGGTCCCGGTGGTCCTAGAGGTCCTGCAATACCTTGTGGTCCTGGAGGTCCTTCACTGCCTGGCTTCCCTGGTGGACCTGTCTCACCTTGTGCACCTCTCTGACCTCTGAGGCCAGCAGGTCCTGTTGGGCCGGGTAATCCTGGAAGTCCTCTGTCTCCTGGAGGGCCCTGTGGACCAGGTTGTCCTGGAGCTCCATGTTGTCCTTGAGAGCCTGAGTCACCCTTAGGTCCTTCAGGTCCTGGTGCACCAGCTTGTCCTGGAGGTCCTGGATTGCCCTGTTCACCTTTCATTCCTGGGAATCCACGTTCACCCTTCATTCCAGGCAAGCCTACCAGACCCTGAGGGCCAGGGAATCCTTGTAAACCTTGAGGGCCAGTAGGACCTCGCTCTCCAGGGGGCACGATCCTAGGTATCGCTGTTGGATAGTGTCCCTTGGTCCAGGTGGGACGATGTATGCCATCCTGCTTCGAAATTCTGCAACAGTACCGCCGGTCTTGACGGTCCCTCGTCCAGTTGCCCTTCTTCCTGGTGTGTTGACGGGCCATCCTGCGCACTTTGAAACGGCTCACTGGGTACCGTGTCCGCCGACCTCTCTGGCGCACCTTCGCAGCCACCTTGCTTCCGATGGGTCCGGCAACAAACCCCACCACATCCGCGCGAGTCGCGTCCACCGCTGCACTCGTGTTCACTCGTGCTCGGCACGGCCTCTCCTGTATCCTGCCGTCCACGATGATGTCCACCATTCTTCCGTTCACGGCACTATGCGTCAGGTGATTGGATGGCCCCGACGGTCCCCCCATGTCACACGCCAAGTCGGTTCTCGCGTGTTGCTCGTTTGCTTGTGCGCTTCCCTGCTGATCGTCCGAAACGGGCGCAACTGTCGCCTCGGCCACTAGGTGCTCCCTCCCCGGCTCCGCGCTATTCCGTCTGCCCCTGGCATCCAGTACTTTGACGCTCTCGTCAACTCTTACTACCAGGGCGCCAAGACGTTCCCCGTCGTCCTCCACGACGTCCACGTGCTGGCAGAGGTCTTCCACCTTTTCGCCGAGTTGTTCCACGTCTTCCGTCACGCCAATCCGTTCGCCGAGTTGTTCTACGTCTTCCGTCACGCCAATCCGTTCGCCGAGTTGTTCCACGTCTTCCGTCACGCCAATCCGTTCGCCGAGTTGTTCCACGTTTTCCCTCATATCATCCGAAACGGGCGCAACTGTCGCCTCGGCCACTAGGTGCTCCCTCCCCGGCTCCGCGCTATTCCGTCTGCCCCTGGCATCCAGTACTTTGACGCTCTCGTCAACTCTTACTACCAGGGCGCCAAGACGTTCCCCGTCGTCCTCCACGACGTCCACGTGCTGGCAGAGGTCTTCCACCTTTTCGCCGAGTTGTTCCACGTCTTCCGTCACGCCAATCCGTTCGCCGAGTTGTTCTACGTCTTCCGTCACGCCAATCCGTTCGCCGAGTTGTTCCACGTCTTCCGTCACGCCAATCCGTTCGCCGAGTTGTTCCACGTTTTCCCTCATATCATCCGAAACGGGCGCAACTGTCGCCTCGGCCACTAGGTGCTCCCTCCCCGGCTCCGCGCTATTCCGTCTGCCCCTGGCATCCAGTACTTTGACGCTCTCGTCAACTCTTACTACCAGGGCGCCAAGACGTTCCCCGTCGTCCTCCACGACGTCCACGTGCTGGCAGAGGTCTTCCACCTTTTCGCCGAGTTCTTCCACGCCTTCCGTCACGCCAGCCAGTTGCCCGTCAATTTTCGCCGATAGCTCCGTCTTTATCTTTTTCAGCTCGGCAGCGAGGTTGTCGTTTCTCGTTTCCATTTTGGCAAATAATTCTTTCATCATTGCCATCATCCTGGTTTCCGAATCTCCCTCCATCCCACTTCCTGACACCAAATGTAACAAATTTAACAACTCTTTTTTTATTTTCTCAAGCTTCAAGTACAGCCATACTACTCGTTTCTGTCTCTTAATCTTTCCAAACTCTCACACACTACTAGTTTCTGTCTCTACATCTTCAACAACTCAAACTGTCTCTCTGGCAACCTCCTTGAAAATCAAAGAGTCTTAATGACATGGAGAAGCCATGTCACAATATGCTGCTTTCCTTTCCAGCTTAAGGAGCTTATTTCTTATCTAGTCTGCAGATTCACTCATTCTTGTCAACAATTACCATAAACAACTGCATTAACAAATTAATTAGCTCGACATTTATAATTTGCACCACGAATATTTCTGTTTCAAAGGAACTCAATTTGAGTTAGATATAAAGAATGATTTTATGATTATGTGCATTGCTGTCTATTTTAAAACAGTTTCAAACCGTTAAGTTCTTGTGTCTGTTGTGAATGTTAATAATACAACTTACCTGCTGTATTATAAACGCTGGTAGATCAGTAAGAGTTCTACGTTATACATCTAGAGAAATCACATGACAAAACTGAACTACAGTTGTGTTATTGAATAAAGGAATGGCAAATACCCTTAGAGCTTTACACAAGGAGAACTCATTAACGGCACAGGCAGTAGTGGTTCAAGCAAAATTCAGCAGAAGAAACGTCTCCGGCAATGATGTAACCTAACTGTGGTATTATTCAACTTATATATTAATGTTATACAAGGGGCATCTCAAAAGTAAGTTACACTATTATTTATTTATGCCAACAAACTTACTGCTGGCATAAATAAATAATAATTACCATCTGAAGGTTATTTAATCCTGGGACATAAAGTACTTACAATAGTAAGTCACCATTGGGGTAGTTGTCTCTAATGTGAGACTGCCTTTGTGGTTTACCAGGAGAAATACGAACTGGTTTGAGGATTCAATGCCATTCTGGCAGCTTGTCACAGTAGCTCAATAGTTAGAGCAGCTGCCTGGTAAGCAGAAGGTCTGGAGTTCAAATCCCAGCTGTGGCATTGAATTTTTAAGTTCCAGTTCTACCTCTCAAAGTTAATCTAGTTTTTAAAATTCACGTGATTGGTGGAAAGTCCCAAAAAATATAGGTATGTACGTAGTAGCAGCACTGTAAAATTCCTGGACACCTACGTTTACTGCTTGGACATTAAAATGGCAGCAACAATGGAGACTCAACTCATTCCTACTGCCGATTGCAATGTTTGCGCTGTAATCTGTTTTTTAATGAAAAAAATAAATGTGTGGCAAAATTCGTCAGTTGTGCAGTGTTTATGGTAAAGACATTATGTCAGGACTACTGGTTTCTCATTGAAGGGAGAACACTGCATAATGAGCAAGCAATGAAGCGGCCGACTCTCCAATTCCTGTGCTCCGGATATTGTTGATGAGGTTTGCAGAGTCATGGACACTGATTGGTGTCTTACATTTGATGCAGTTTTGTGTGAATTTCCTCCTTATATTGAAACAAGCCATGCATCGCTTCACAGGATTATTACTGAGGATCCGTATCTATCCAAAGTGTGTGCAAGATGGGTTAGTCGCGTGGAGCAGAGGGTTGACGCCACATAGCAACTTTTCCTACTTTTTGAGGATGGTTTTCGGTTATCCACCTTACTCACCTGACCTTGCACCGAATGATTACCATCTTTTACTGCAGCTGCAGCAACATCTCGGGGGAAGGTGCTTTGTAAATGACGAGCAACTAAAACAAGAAATGGAAGATCGCTAGCCACTTTGGTGGAGAGTGGTTTGACACTGGGTTAAAAAAACTGTTACCACAGTACCAAAAATGTATTGAGGTTCAAGGAAATTATGTGGAAAAATAGGTACTGAATGTAGCTTTCAAAATACAACATTTTGTTGCTTTTTAAGAAAAAATAGTTGATGCACTCCTTGTATTATCAGAAATTGGGATGAAGAACAATTTTATGCTCATAATAAATAATTAATAATTCCTGGACTTTTCAGAAATGATTTGGTGGCAATTATAGTTAACGGCACGAAACAATTCTTCAAAGGCACGTAAAAGATGAACCAAGAGAAGACCCAGATTGTTGCAAATTGAGCAAATATGGAACATGCAACAGAACAGAGTAGCAGGAGACTGTAATAAGAAGTTAATATAGATGGTGGCGGTTACTGGGAAAAAAGAGCACAAATTTCCACTGGCTAAAGGAAAAGGAGCTGTATCAGCTATCAGAAGCTGCAAATATAAAGCGCCCAGTATTGTGACGTTAGGCTCAGCACACAACACAGGATGCACAGGGTCAAGCTACTTCACACCATATGCCAGTCCGGCGAGCAGGCAAAGACGTTCAAGGTCATGCTGCCTGGTGTGACTGCACATGTCAGCAGCATTTAAGTACTTGCAGCAATTACTAAGATAAGTGAAGCTTTTTGTCTCCAAGTTTGTTTTTATTTTTTTCCCCATTCCTTTTCAATGTCGTCATGTGTTCCATAAGATCTAGTTTTCCATTTACTCTCTTCTCTTAGAGCCATTGGATACCTGGTTCTTGTAATAAAAAAATTTTGTATATTTTTGGAATCTCTGGTTTCGTGTTTGCTATATTTTTGAACCATTTAGGTTGAAGTCTAATTGTATTTGTTACCAGAAAGTGATCAGTGTTTAATTCACATCTTCTAAATGCTCTAACATCTAGTGTCAATTTTGACAATTTGTGATTACATATCACAATCAACAATTGATTGGGAACCTCTAACAGACCAGGTATATTTATGTTGGTTTTTGTGGTTAAATTAATTCTATAGGATAATTGATTCTCGGGTGATCAGTCACGTCAAATTTATAAAACTCAAGCTTTCGACCATTTGATTGTCCATGGTCTTCATCAGAAACAAATTCTATAATTGTAAAGAAGCTAAATATTTCTTTTTTTCAGACATCAAAAGTTTTTCCTCTAGGAATGCTGTGAAATAACACAGTTATGCCAAAAAAAGACAAGTTTATCATTAGCAGTGTACTGTGTTGCTGATCTTTTTTACTAATACAAAAAAATGTTTAATACTTAAACTCTCAAATATATAAAAAAGTATTCAATTTGTTACTATAATAGGTATCATGTTGTTTCCCAGTTTATGAATTCTGGAAGTGAATACATTTTAGAAAAAACTAGATTACTGACTTTTTCAATATATTGTGACATGGCTTCTCCATGTCATTAAGACTCTTTGATTTTCAAGAGGTTGCCATAGAGACAGTGAGAGTTTGAAAAGATTAAGAGACAGAAACTAGTATAGTGTGTTAGAGTTTTGAAAAAGATTAAGAGACAGAAACTAGTAGTGTGGCTGTACTTGAAGCTTGAGAAAATAAAAAGATTTGGTAAATTTGTTACATTTGGTGTCAGGAAGTGGGATGGAGGGAGATTCGGAAACCAGGATGATGGCAATGATGAAAGAATTATTTGCCAAAATGGAAACGAGAAACGACAACCTCGCTGCCGAGCTGAAAGAGATGAAGACGGAGCTATCGGCGAAAATTGACGGGCAACTGGCTGGCGTGACGGAAGGCGTGGAAGAACTCGGCGAAAAGGTGGAAGACCTCTGCCAGCACGTGGACGTCGTGGAGGACGACGGGGAACGTCTTGGCGCCCTGGTAGTAAGAGTTGACGAGAGCGTCAAAGTACTGGATGCCAGGGGCAGACGGAATAGCGCGGAGCCGGGGAGGGAGCACCTAGTGGCCGAGGCGACAGTTGCGCCCGTTTCGGATGATATGAGGGAAAACGTGGAACAACTCGGCGAACGGATTGGCGTGACGGAAGACGTGGAACAACTCGGCGAACGGATTGGCGTGACGGAAGACGTAGAACAACTCGGCGAACGGATTGGCGTGACGGAAGACGTGGAACAACTCGGCGAAAAGGTGGAAGACCTCTGCCAGCACGTGGACGTCGTGGAGGACGACGGGGAACGTCTTGGCGCCCTGGTAGTAAGAGTTGACGAGAGCGTCAAAGTACTGGATGCCAGGGGCAGACGGAATAGCGCGGAGCCGGGGAGGGAGCACCTAGTGGCCGAGGCGACAGTTGCGCCCGTTTCGGACGATCAGCAGGGAAGCGCACAAGCAAACGAGCAACACGCGAGAACCGACTTGGCGTGTGACATGGGGGGACCGTCGGGGCCATCCAATCACCTGACGCATAGTGCCGTGAACGGAAGAATGGTGGACATCATCGTGGACGGCAGGATACAGGAGAGGCCGTGCCGAGCACGAGTGAACACGAGTGCAGCGGTGGACGCGACTCGCGCGGATGTGGTGGGGTTTGTTGCCGGACCCATCGGAAGCAAGGTGGCTGCGAAGGTGCGCCAGAGAGGTCGGCGGACATGGTACCCAGTGAGCCGTTTCAAAGTGCGCAGGATGGCCCGTCAACACACCAGGAAGAAGGGCAACTGGACGAGGGACCGTCAAGACCGGCGGTACTGTTGCAGAATTTCGAAGCAGGATGGCATACATCGTCCTACCTGGACCAAGGGACACTATCCAACAGCGATACCTAGGATCGTGCCCCCTGGAGAGCGAGGTCCTACTGGCCCTCAAGGTTTACAAGGATTCCCTGGCCCTCAGGGTCTGGTAGGCTTGCCTGGAATGAAGGGTGAACGTGGATTCCCAGGAATGAAAGGTGAACAGGGCAATCCAGGACCTCCAGGACAAGCTGGTGCACCAGGACCTGAAGGACCTAAGGGTGACTCAGGCTCTCAAGGACAACATGGAGCTCCAGGACAACCTGGTCCACAGGGCCCTCCAGGAGACAGAGGACTTCCAGGATTACCCGGCCCAACAGGACCTGCTGGCCTCAGAGGTCAGAGAGGTGCACAAGGTGAGACAGGTCCACCAGGGAAGCCAGGCAGTGAAGGACCTCCAGGACCACAAGGTATTGCAGGACCTCTAGGACCACCGGGACCAATTGGAGAACAGGGACCAGAGGGAGCACCAGGTAAAGCAGGAACACCTGGTATTGCAGGAAGACCGGGAGATAAGGGACCTGTAGGACCTTCAGGACCTCCGGGAACTCCAGGGGCACCAGGTCTTCCAGGGCCACCTGGTCCAAATGGACCTCCAGGACCAGCAGGAGAACGGGGTCTTCGAGGAGAAACTGGACCACAGGGTGTAGAAGGGCCACAAGGAGCTAGAGGAAAGCCAGGACCTCCAGGGCCAGAGGGAGGTAAGGGTGATAGAGGAGAAGAAGGTCCAAAGGGTGCAAAAGGACACCGTGGTCTCATTGGTCTACAAGGGTTACCTGGACCTCAGGGACCTCCAGGAGACAAAGGCATGACTGGACCTCCAGGATTGTCGGGAAAAGATGGTGAACCTGGAACTAAAGGTATGCCTGGAAGAGATGGAAACCCAGGACCTCAAGGTATACCAGGACCACCAGGCCCTCGTGGACCACCAGGAGAAGAGGTTCGATGGGTTAATCCACCGGGGCGCAAGGGAGATGCCGCAGTGATAGTGCTGGTCGGGACGACCAGCTCTGAGGAGGGAGCAGTGTGACATGGCTTCTCCATGTCATTAAGACTCTTTGATTTTCAAGAGGTTGCCATAGAGACAGTGAGAGTTTGAAAAGATTAAGAGACAGAAACTAGTATAGTGTGTTAGAGTTTTGAAAAAGATTAAGAGACAGAAACTAGTAGTGTGGCTGTACTTGAAGCTTGAGAAAATAAAAAGATTTGTTAAATTTGTTACAATATTCTTTATTAGGTATACTTTTTGCTTCATTAAGAACTTCATTAAAAGTTGTAATGCATGATTTTAATGATAATTATTAATTCTTATGTAATCCTTGTCTTGAAGTAAAAGTTCTACTGTTAATATAATCAGATTCATTCAAAATTATACTCCTATTTTTTATTAGCTTTAGTATAAATTAAATATTGTAACAAATGAGAAAACACCAGTTACCGTTAATCACACTTTATTGCCTTCTAGTCAGTGTAGTATTGAATCGTATCACAATAAAGAACTGTGAGAGTACAACTCACCCTGAACTGCTACTTGACACAATACACCGGCACTGTCCACTGAATGCTTCGTAAACATTTAACTAACTCCAACATTTCATTACAGGAACGACTGTAACAACTTCTAATTCTGGACATGAACAGGTCCCTTATATAGGTCTTTAGACAATGGAAAAGTTCTGGAAGTAGAATGGTTGAGAGTGACTGTGGGAGAACAGTCTAGACACCAGACCACCACACAATAGCTATTGTCCATGTATGCTCCATTGTCCAGTCAGCGGACGAGTCTTTAGGGCAGGTAAGGGCCTCAGGCCCATTCCTACTGCTCGCAGAGCTCAGGCCCTGACCGGTATTTCTTACCAGCAGCACCCGGGCTTATGGCCAGGACAATATTTTTTATTCAGTGATTTAATGATTTGATTATTTTGATTTACTTTAGAGTGGCTTTTGCTCAAATTCTGCAAGATTTTGCTGTATTTCACTTTAATAAAAAATGTATCTAATTTAAATCACACCAGTAATTTTGATATCTGGAATAAAATCATCTGTAATTTTTGGCAAATATACACGTGTTTTTACAAATTTATTTAGAAAATTGAGTTACTTCATAAAAATTACAATTTAAAAGATTAATTAAATAATTTGTTGGTTTGTTCTCTTTATTTGGTTTAAATTTATGTTGGTTTGAGCACAACTGATGAGTCCTTTTAACTCCTTTATTTTATTTTTCATATTGAAATTGAGATTTTCAAATAATTCCCATTCCAAATTAAACCAAATTGAGTTACCGTAAACTTGCATTAATTTGAGATGTAATTCATATAACTTTAGTGCGATATTATTTAAAGCTTTAAAATTCAAATTCGTTTCAACTTCAATTACTTTTCTCTCTGCTGTTTTTTGATGAACGTCATAAAACAGAGTTAGCTTATGGATACAATACAAGCACAGAAAGGTGCGTGAACCTATGTTTCATCCATTCTCACATATTGATGCAAAAAGTAAGTTTGGTTTTTCTTAAAATGCCACAAGTACTTTTTGGAAATTGTCATGCAAATGCAATTTGATCTGCAGTGACCACACACAGCACAAAGCATTTTCAGGTTCAATTCCTGGTGCAACATTGACCAACACATTCCTTTGATATCTTTGGAGCATTGCAATTTCACGCTCCTTTGTACGTCAATCTTCCAAAATCATATTATGCACTTTTTCCATGATTTCCGACATGGTTGCACTTTTTGGATGTCTTTGCCTGGATCTTTTGAATGCTTTTACGGCCTTGTTTAAACTCAGCCGCCCATTTCTTCACAGTAGAAAGTAAAGGTGAAGAATTGCCATACACATTTACAAGGAGTAAAAGAATCCCAGTCTGTGTTATACGTCCTTTTGTTAAGAATTTTATCACTGCACAATCCTAGATTTCTTCTATTTTCAATTTCTGCTTCAAATGACTGTTTACCGTTAACTGTGCCTGAATGACCTGCTTCTACTAACACGTGTACCAATGTAAGGGGAAAAATCACGTGAGGAGTGCTGCAATCTCTGGGCAACACTGAGAGCTCATCAGCCTGCCCTCATATAATTAAAATGCAAAAAACCAAAATTTGAAACTGTTAACATTTCTTTTCCACTGCCCCACACCACAACCTCAGCATGCACAAAATATACCGTAGCACAGCTTCTTCCCTTGATGGAATCAAGTTTATAAGTACATTTCAGTAAAATATGCTCGAGGTCTTCCTCTTCTTTCAGACAGAGTGGACACAGGTGAAAATGATATAGGTACCTCCTTGTTATAATGTGTCCTGTCTACATCTAAAAGCAAAAACCTGGACACTCCTTGGAATGTTGTTATATATTATGTTTTACATCATTTGGTTCTTTTAACAGTTATTGCAATTATTTATTTATGCCAACAAACTTCTGTTGGTGTTTTTAAACACACAGACTGTGGTTCAAATCCCGGCTGTGGCATTGAATTTTTAAGTTCCAGTTCTACCTCTCAGTTATTGCAATGCTTTTCAATTTCCTGATGTTAACCATGTGTTGCCCATTCTTTTGTGATCGAGTTGTTAGCCAGTCTTACTGCCATTAGTAGAGATATGTGTTTTGAAGGTGTTGGATGTAATGTAATTGCATTATATATTGCAATGGGACTGCTCTGTTGTCTTGCAGTTAATGTGGAAACCTTCTGATTACCTTCATGGTTAAACTTACTAATATGATCAAATCTTCTATATTTAAACAAGCAATTTTTGTATATTTACACACACACATACACATATATATACCAGGTGAGTCAGCCACGCCTTATTTTTTTGGAAGGTAGGCCACCCATCAAACGGCAGGTCTACCTTAGTCTAGTTTTGCACTTACTAAAATGCATTGCTTGATGTTCTTAAAGAGAGGAATGTGCAAAATTGAGAGCAACAGTGGTTTAAGGGACAGAATGTACTCCTCACTAAAGTACACCTCAAAAACATACAACTCGTTTACTGAGAGTGAATTCCGGCTTCCGGCCAATTTTACAAACTTTTTATTAGAGTATACATCACAACGTAATTCAGTAAACGCCTCAGAACAAATGGACCTATCATATGTGTACACTACCAACGTCAGCTAAAAAGAAAATGGTGGATTCTTGTACTAAGAGCAGGGGTTGGCTGCCAAAATTTGGGAAAAATTTAGAGACACGCCTCATCCAACATGGACCTGTACAATCAAAACAGACATATTAATACACAGTTTATTTACATGTTTGCATGAACTATGCTTTGTGCATCTCAATTAATATGTATAACAGCTTTTGCCATTAAATTAATAATATTAAAACTGTCTTAAAAGGCTAAATCAAGCAACAAACTCACGAGGTGGTAATGGCATAGCGCCAGGCATGTAGTATTGAAAGCGGTACATGCTTTCTATAAGTCTCGAAATAGCTAAATAGGATTGTGACTTGTCTTCTGTGCTAACCCTCAATGGCACAGGTTTGAGTCTCAGCATTGTAAATATTTTTTTTTATGTTCATCAAAACTTGGAAACCGAATTCACAATAATCTAATTATAAAGTCCCTGAGGGTTTAGGACATAATTGAAATCATTTTTGGTTGTCTGCATTTTGTAATAGAACAGGTATAATGACTTCTGCCCCATTGGACTGGCATGATGTAGTGTGTTATGAATGCTGACCCCTGCATTCTTCACACCTATGCTGTTGCACGATATTTTGTGCCAGTCTTTCATTATGTATTCGACAGACGAGTACGTAGATATGCTTTCGATCCACGGAGAAGCAAGAACAAATACACCAGTGGCTCAGCATCTATATCAGGAGAGATATCCGAATTGATGACAACCAACAGCAAACACCTTCCGGAATGTTGAAAGATGTCTGCGTGTAATAGCGTCACTTGCAAGAATGCTTCCTCATAGACACGCACCAGCAACATCGGGTGTTAATGCAGAAGCAGTTTCGAACACCATCCAGAACAATCCACATACTAGCACGCGGGCAGTTGTTTAGGAGGTAAACATCAGCCAGTCTTCTGCAGTGTGAATATTGAACACTAATTAGTTCCATCCTTATCATTTGCACCTACACCAAGCACTTCACGGGCGAGATTTCGAAGCTCAAGTGACCTTTTCTGAATGGTTGCTGGAGCGAGTAGCAAGTGATGTGGGATTCGCATACAGGATATTGTTTTCTGACGAATCAAGATTACACAACAATGGAACTGAAAATCGTCACAATATGCACTATTGGAGTGTTGATAATCCTCAATGGGTAAAGGAGGCAGCATTCCAAGAGCAGTGGGGTGTAAATGTCTGATGTGGAATCTTGGGAGACCACCTTGTTGGACCATTATTCTTTGAGGGGCATCTAACAGGAGCATTCTACCTGAACTTCCTCCATAATGAGCTCCCCTTATTATTAGAGAATGTACCACTGCAGGAGCGAATGACGGTGTGGTTTCAACAACAAGACAAATCAGAGGCTGCAGCTCAATTTTGGATCAAAAATCATAAAATAGAAGAGGAGGCAGAACTTTTAAAACCAGTACATACAACAAGAGGATTGGAAAGTTGGGCAAAATGTACTTCATGAAACAAAACATGTAGTTAATCCTGCTAGAACAAAACTCAACCGATATTAAAAATCCAGCAGATGGAGGTAGGATGGCAAACCATCAAATATCTGGATTTGAGGAAGAAATGAACAGTCATCTACAAACCATGATGTAACAATTCTTAGCTATCTTACCATGTGCATGGGGCTAATGGGTGGCCTCTCGGTCTGGGCAAACACACTCACGGCATAACTCACACTCCTACACACCATGCGCTGCTAAAAATTATGGCTTTAGTAATAATACACATAAAAGATTACTATGGCTCCCCACAGTTTCAAAATATATAATCTTTTTATAACATACTTTATTGATTTCAAGCAATCAAGTCTAAATTGATGCAAACAGCATAAGCGTCCATTTATGAGTTATGCTTTTACAGAAATCAAGCCCAAACATGTAAACATTTCAATTGAAGAAAGTATGTGTGATCTAATATTGCCAAGGTTTAGTATTTAGGAGAATAAATGCTGTAATAAGGAACTAATGTGACAAAAGCTAACACTGATGCAAGTAGAATACTCTTCAGAACTATATAAACATAGTTGAGTTTTGAGTGGTACAATGCCATAGCCGGGTTTTGAGGTGCACATCTTCTACTTCATGCATGGCTCCTCTAACCACCGAGCTACCATGGCAACTTACCAAACAGACCACAAGGGAGTTTCACATCTGAATAAGTACCCCAAGGACGACTTACAGTCCAAGTACTTTATGTCCTGGATTTACTTCTTCAAAGTATTCCTTGCTGGAATACAACAGAAAAGGATAAAGAATGTATAAGATGAAATGATATGCTTCATTCTATTTCACTCTCTTTGTTTTGCTGCATATGTATATCCCTTATACAAAGTGATGTCCCTGTGGTAACGGATGGGGAGGGCCCAACTAAAACAAGTGGTGCAATGACACACTTGGAAGCTGATTTCACTGCAGTTACATGGATTGGGTTTCTTATCCTTAAAAACTACAGGTCACTTTGGCAACAGAAAATAATTGATGCCTTCCGTTCCTAGACTTAAAAATTAAAAAAACATAACAATAAATTGAATTTTGGTATTTACAGAAAATCTACTCATACTGACAATTACATAAAAAATAAGTTTTAATGCTTTTTCACACAAATTTGCTGTTTTGAATAATTTAATTTAAAGGTTTATAAATATACCCCTTAATAAGGAAGAATTTGACACAGAATATAAACACATTAACACTGCAGTAATTAATGTTACAGTAATTAATTAATACAGATTTTATATATAAAAAGATAGAAAAATTTAAGTATCAAAAGGCTGTTAAAGAGGTTTCTAGCCCCCCCCCCCCAAAAAAAAAAAAAGACAATTGTATTTTTAAAAAGTTTACTTAACATTCGAGGGCCAATAAAAATTTGCAAAATTTTTTAAAGAATATGGAATAAATTTGGCCCCTCAAAATTAAATTAATATACAAAATTTAATAAATTTTTCAAAAACGATAAAATTGCAAATTATAAAAAATCGGGCATTTATCAATTTAGCTGTTTGGACTGTGATAGGGTTTATATTGGTACAACGCAACATCATTTAGAAACCAGAATAAAAGAGTATTTTAGAAATATTAAATATATCATTCTGGCAGGTTGTCACAGTAGCTTAATGGTTACAGCACCTGCTTAGTAAGCAGAGGGTCTGTGGTTCAAATTCCAGCGGTGGCATTACATTTTTAAGTTCCAGTTCTATCTCTCACACATTGCCCACACATGGCTTGTGTGTTTAAAAACACCAACAGTAAGTTTGGTGGCATAAATAAATAATAATTACCATCTGAAGGTTATTTAATCCTGGGACATAAAGTACTTGCAATAGTAAGTCACCATTGGGGTAATTGTCTCTGATGTGAGACTGCCTTTGTGGTTTACCAGGAGAAATATAAACTGGTTTGAGAATTCAATGTCATTCTGGCAGAATGTCACAGTAGCTTAATGGTTAGAGCACCCCCGCTAGTAACTGGAGAGTCTGTGGTTCACATCCCAGCTGTGCCATTGAATTTTTAAGTTCCAGTTCTACCTCTCAAGCTGTTAATATTTGTATTTTATTGCTGAAGGTGATTATAACACAAAATTACAGAAAAAAGGAAAGCCAGGGACGATATCTCAAATCACAACAAAGCACAATTGTGCTAGATATATTAGGGTTCAATTTGTGCAATTCAAGTGAAGTAAGTAACTAACCTGCAGAAGTCTGTGTTATAGCTGGTACTAGATATATTAGGGTTCAATTTGTGCAATTCAAGTGAAGTAAATAACTAACCTGCAGACGTCTGTGTTATAGCTGGTGCTAGATATATTAGGGTTGGGTTCAATTTGTGCAATTCAAGTGAAGTAAATAACTAACCTGCAGAAGTCTGTGTTATAGCTGGTGCTAGATATATTAGGGTTCAATTTGTGCAATTCAAGTGAAGTAAATAACTAACCTGCAGACGTCTGTGTTATAGCTGGTGCTTGTGTTCTCATCAGCAATATTGGAGTCTGTTTCCTGCAACATATTCAAACATATATGTTCCAATTATACCTCACCTTAAACTACAATGGCCATATTATTAGTGAAAATGCACACAATGTGCAAATACAACAATATACAAGGTTATATTAAGGGCGGACATAAGTAAAAAGTATCACCTAGAAAAAGAATTTATACTAGAAACAAATTATTCCGGCTGTGAAAAATTAGAATCTCGAAGTATTTATAACCTCTACATTTTCTAACTTAGAAAACTGAATTTTGTCATAGTAATTACTCATGCTAGTTTACATACTGTTTAATTTTTTCAGACATTCTTGATGTCGGAGTTGTTTTATGCTTTTTGATATCCAATAAACAATAAGGAGCATTTTCTCAAAAACTACTTTTGACATTTCATTGAAAATTTGTATGAGTTATCTTGAATAAACAACATACAGTCCTGTGGAACAATTGGTATATATTATTGTTTTTGAGATAAAAGATCTGATGTGTTGTACTCGCATGACTTTCTCTACTCTTATACTAACCATTCTTACAAACTCTTATTCCTATATCTTCTTTGTGTTAGTTGAAATAAGCATTTGTACAAATTATCTTATTGCTTATTTCCTTGTAGATACAAGGGAAATAGTAGAACACAGTAGGCTTTGAGCAATAGTCAAATCTTTTAAAGCTTTGAGATTCTGTTCTCCTTGCACGATTAACATATAAAAAAATGAACAACGATGATCCATTTCACGAAAGTTTTCCGAAACTCACACATATAACAAGGAATATCTCCGAAATGGTTCACTCTAAAAGAAAATTTCCTTGGACATAAAGTGTGTATTTTAGCAAGATCAAGGTTTTTTGTGTCGTATGATTTGGTCTATCTCTAACGGTTTACCAATTATGAAAAAGTTGCTCAGAGTAAATACGACTACAGGGGCTATAGTCAGAAAATTCAAGATACACATTTCATTTGACATAAAAATATCTCAAACATATGACATTTTAATCAAAATTGTTAGAGCCATTTTCAAGAAAATCAAAATTTTCAAAAAATTTTCCATGAAAAGGGTAGTTTAGCGTGGGGCTATTTTCTTCAAAATCTCTGTGTCTCATCCTTGCAAGACCTTAAACTTAAATACCAACTTTGGCTTTTAAACTACTTTTCGTTTTTGAATTAAGCTGTCCAAAGACTGACACACAGAGACAGACACATGCACAGACAGACACTACAGTATCCATTAGTTCATTCCTTTCCTCTGTAATTTGCCCATCTGTCCATAATTTAAAATCTTGGATACACGCCTACTTCTCCTGTCTTTTTGCTTGTCTTCTCTATTCTATCAATTTCATTTGCTACCTTTAGTCATGTACTCCACTCAGAAATTCAATGTTGATATCAAAAGCAGGCATTGTGATGTCCCTAAACCCAAAAAAGTCCAACTGTGCACATGTGTGTCTGTGTGCGTCTGTCTGTCTGTGTCCATTTGTCTGTCTGTCTGTGTCTGTCTGTTTGTCTGTGTGTCTGTCTGTGTCTATGTGCACATAAATTGTATATTTTAGCGAGATCTACATTTTTTGTATAGTAAGATTTGTTCTATCTCCTAAGGTTTATAAGTTATGCAAAAGTCATCCAGAGTAAACATGACTACAGGAGCTTTAGCCTGAAGTCTCAAGATATACATTTCATTTGTCATAAAAATATCTCAAACATATGGCATTTTAATCAAAATCATTAGCTATTTTCAAGAAAATCAAAATTTTTGAAAAATTTTCCATATGAACACTAGTTTAGGGAGGAGCAATTTTCTTCAAAATCTCACCACACCGCATCCTTAAATGACATTAAACTTAAATACCAACTTTGGTTTTTACCAACTTTTGGGTACACATGCACGCAAATATTTATTGATTACATATATACACGAGTGACTACATCAACATTTCTCTATATAGCTTCCTTCAGACTGTACACATTTTTGCCAACGTTTTGGAAGTTTGAACATTCCTTCTCCAAAAAAAGTTTCAGGGCGCGCCGCCAACCAATTGCACACATGCTCCTCGATGTCATCGTTGCTTTCGAAATGTTTTCCTCCAAGTGATTCTTTCATGGCTGCAAACAAAAAATAACCTGGGGGGACAAGTTTGGACTATAGGGAGGGTGTTCAACGGTTTCCCTGTGCATGTCCACCATTGTGTCCATTGTCAAATTGACGGTGTGAGGTGTTGCATTGTCTTGGAGAAGGATGACATCTGATGGGCATACGACGTCTTTTGCTTCAGTAGGTTGCTTTTACAGGCCTTAACAATTGGCAATAGTAAGCTGCAGTCACTGTACGTTGATCATGAAGAAAATCAACCAACTTCTGATGCAATTTCTTCAACAGTGGAGTGGTGATCACCTTCAATAAGCTCTCGAACGGCATAGATCTTGTCATTGTGAGATTTGACCTTGGGCGTCGAGCATGACTTTCATTTTCCACAAATTCTCGGCCACTATTAAATTGTCTGGGTGAAATAAACTCTTGATTCTGTGAAAGTGTAGTGTCCCAAAACTGTGCCCTTAAACGAGTTAAAATCTCTTAAGGTTTAACCGCTTCATAGGTTAAAAACTTGATAATGCGTTGCGCAACAGACGAAGGAACCTCTTACTCACTCATGGCTGTACTGACGCCAGAACCTAGCGAAGCATCTAACAAAGCTACTTCCCCCTCCCTAACACACCAACCTTCAACCCCCGCACCTCACTGCCCTGCTCTGAACCGTATCCTCTGTGATATGCAACAATTATCATTTATATTTGAATTACCCTCGTACATCTTCCTCCAGAAACCACATTTTGGCACAGATTGGGGCACTTTGATCCCACAATTTTGGGCTTTGTACTGACAAAAAATGTGACACCTTCAAATAACTTTACAGTGTATCACAGCCTGGATTCTGACCATCTTTCTGTGCATTTCGACATATAGGGTGGCATTACAGCCGGTGCCTCTGGCCCTCGAAGGAGGGCTGAAACCGACTGGAATAAGTTCACCATGGAATTGCACAGGATGGCGCAACCCAAGCTGTCATGCTATAGCGAGGCAGATATAGATGTTGCCATTGAAAACTCCACTGCCTCGCTACACATGGCCAAGAGAAGCGCTACCACATACACCACAAGACCACCCGGTTTCTGCACATACCCCGAGGTAGAGCAACTCATTGCCCTGTGACAATGCTTGACAAGACTGTGGCAGTACACCCGTCAGCCTGAATACAAAGTGCTAGCAAAATGGCTATGCAACATCATTCGACAGAAAATTAGACTTAACAAAATTGAACAGCGGGAAAACAAAATGATGAGTACCACCCATTTGGACTCTTCCCTGTAGAAATTATTAAAGGCATTTAAGGTCTCCACAAGCACCAACTCCGCATTTGAGGTGCCGCACACTCATGGCGGCCTGCACTTCTCCGCAGAGGAGAAAACCAAGGTCTTCACTGACTGTCTTGAAGATAGATTCAGCAAAAACCCAGTTACTAACCATGATTTAGAACGGGAGGTCCAGACATGGGTACAAATCTGGGTGGCACAGAAGCAAGAGCAACAACTACCCATCATAACACCGCAGGAAGTTTTCAAGCTCATTAGGAAATTACCTAATGGGAAAGCTGCCGGTTCAGACAAAGTGACTAATGAGTAACTTAAGCATCTCCCGAGAAAAGCCCTAGTGAAACTGACAAAAATATTTAACGTCTGTTTGCAGCAAGGCTATTTCCCCTCTACTTGGAAATGAGCTAAGGTTATCATGCTCCCAAAGCAAGGGAAAAGCACCAGACAACTGCAAAACTACAGCACTATTAGTCTCTTATCTACTATTGGTAAATTGCTCGAAAAACTTGTACTTTCTCGACTTCAAAAACATGTTTTGGAAACACATGAACTCTCAAATTCACAGTTTGGCTTTAGAAAAGGATATTCTACTGAGTTACAGCTTCTCAGACTAACAGATGACGTAGCAGAACAATTTAACAGTGGAGCTTCAACGTTGGCACTACTTCTGGACGTAGAAGCAACATTTGACTGGTGCTGGCACAATGGTCTTATTTATAAACTGCACCACAATTTCCTGGCTCTTCAGAATTATCTATACTTGCTGCACAATTCTCTAAACAAACGGCAGTTCTACATCCAAGTGGGCCACTCCTCCTCTCGGGAGCGAGCAATGTGGGCTGGCATCCCACAAGGGGCAATCATGTCTCCTTTTCTGTATATACTAATCACCAATGACTTCCCAGTGGAAGCCAGATGCAAGGTCGCCATGTATGCTGAGGACACTGCAATATACAACCACCATAGAAATCCATGTTTCGGCCTTACAGAAATGTAACATTATGTGAATAACTCCCTCTCATGGCAGCATGGCTGGAAAATCAAAATTAATCCCAACAAATGCCAACTGATACATTTCTCTAAACGGCATCACACTTTGGCAATGGACCTAATGATCGGTGGTCAAATATTGCATTGCCGTCAGCAAGTTAAATACTTAGGTGTTACCTTGGACCGCACGAGGTGTTGGTCCACCCACATCAAAAATAGTGCCAACAAAGCCAGGCAGCGGCTAAAGTTAGGTGGCCCCATCTTCCGTAGCAAACAGCTGCAACTGAAGTCCAAACTCATCCTGTGTAAAGCTTTTATCCTGTCAGTGGTTGTATAAGTGTGTGTGGCCTGGCCAAACGCCTCAAAAACTGTGTGTGTGTGTGTGTGTGTGTGTGTGTGCGCGCGCGTGCATGTGAGAGGACATATCTTATGATATGCCCCAGAGTGAATGCGTGAGCACATGTGTGTATATAAATTGTAAATATAGATGTGTACAAAGAGGATAAGACAAAACAAAAACAGTTCAAAAGTGAAACAGAAAAACGATAGTGAGAGAAACTGTTCTCGGTGACACAAAGTGGGTCACGGTATGGGTTTCTTGGAAAACCTGCTTATATATATATTTTGTAAATAGCAATAAGTATAAGTGCCATGTAAATTTAAGTCTGTTAGCTGGGCTTGATGTACCAGCACCAGACAATATTCCCAAATAAACTGAGAATTTAATTCTTCAGTGGAGTACAGCACTTGCCATGCTTATTGCACATAATAGAGAAAGTAAATAAACCCCTATTTACCACTATTAGCCTGTGAGCCTCTCAAACAATAGCATTTTTCAATTATGAAAGAATTATTCGAAGTTGGTTGAGTGGGTTTTAGATTATCATGTATACCATATAAATTTCTCTGTTTATAATACTAGTATAGTAAACTGGCAACGAATTGAATTACAATATACAGTTTGTCATACTTACATCACTTTGGGGCTCAACATCGAAATAGTCCCTGAGAAAGGCATCTGACCGCTCACACTGAACCTTGAATCTGTAGCATTTGTTCACCTTCTCCACACATGGCACACAAATCTGTCGTGGCAATCGATCCTCAATGCTCACCTGAAAACAATCACATAAACAGAAATCAGACACCTCATTTCTGTTAGTTTGTATTTCCTAGAGAAACTTCCCACCATGTGATGCAACAACTGTTTCACAATGTGCACGCACAAGCACACCGAAATGCCAGATCAACCAGCCACCGTTGGTAATTATTGGAGTGGTGGTGACTAATCCCAGCCTAAATGACATGTTGGTAATTATTGGAGGAGTGGTGACTAATCCCAGCCTAAATGGTACGTTGGTAATTATTGGAGGAGTGGTGACTAATCCCAGCCTAAATGACATGTTGGTAATTATTGGAGGAGTGGTGACTAATCCCAGCCTAAACGGCATGTTGGTAATTATTGGAGGAGTGGTGACTAATCCCAGCCTAAATGACATGTTGGTAATTATTGGAGGAGTGGTGACTAATCCCACCCTAAATGACATGTTGGTAATTATTGGAGGAGTGGTGACTAATCCCAACCTAAATGGTACGTTGGTAATTATTGGAGGAGTGGAGACTAATCCCAGCCTAAATGACATGTTGGTAATTATTGGAGGAGTGGTGACTAATCCCAGCCTAAATGACATGTTGGTAATTATTGGAGGAGTGGTGACTAATCCTGGCCTAAATGGTACGTTGGTAATTATTGGAGGAGTGGTGACTAATTCCAGTCTAAATGACATGTTGGTAATTATTGGAGGAGTGGTGACTAATCCCGGCCTAAATGGAACGTTGGTAATTATTGGAGGAGTGGAGACTAATCCTGGCCTAAATGGTACGTTGGTAATTATTGGAGGAGTGGAGACTAATCCTGGCCTAAATGGTACGTTGGTAATTATTGGAGGAGTGGAGACTAATCCTGGCCTAAATGGTACGTTGGTAATTAATTATTGGAGGAGTGGAGACTAATCCTGGCCTAAATGACATGTTGGTAATTATTGGAGGAGTGGAGACTAATCCTGGCCTAAATGGTACGTTGGTAATTATTGGAGGAGTGGAGACTAATCCTGGCCTAAATGGTACATTGGTAATTATTGGAGGAGTGGAGACTAATCCTGGCCTAAATGGTACGTTGGTAATTATTGGAGGAGTGGAGACTAATCCTGGCCTAAATGGTACGTTGGTAATTATTGGAGGAGTGGAGACTAATCCTGGCCTAAATGGTACGTTGGTAATTATTGGAGGAGTGGAGACTAATCCTGGCCTAAATGGTACGTTGGTAATTATTGGAGGAGTGGAGACTAATCCTGGCCTAAATGGTACGTTGGTAATTATTGGAGGAGTGGAGACTAATCCTGGCCTAAATGGTACGTTGGTAATTATTGGAGGAGTGGTGACTAATCCCAGCCTAAATGGTACGTTGGTAATTATTGGAGGAGTGGTGACTAATCCCAGCCTAAATGACATGTTGGTAATTATTGGAGTGGTGACTAATCCCAGCCTAAATGACATGTTGGTAATTATTGGAGGAGTGGAGACTAATCCCAGCCTAAATGACATGTTGGTAATTATTGGAGGAGTGGTGACTAATCCCAGCCTAAATGACATGTTGGTAATTATTGGAGGAGTGGAGACTAATCCCAGCCTAAATGACATGTTGGTAATTATTGGAGGAGTGGAGACTAATCCTGGCCTAAATGGTACGTTGGTAATTATTGGAGGAGTGGTGACTAATCCCAGCCTAAATGACATGTTGGTAATTATTGGAGGAGTGGAGACTAATCCCAGCCTAAATGGTACGTTGGTAATTATTGGAGGAGTGGAGACTAATCCTGGCCTAAATGACATGTTGGTAATTATTGGAGGAGTGGTGACTAATCCCAGCCTAAATGGTACGTTGGTAATTATTGGAGGAGTGGAGACTAATCCCAGCCTAAATGACATGTTGGTAATTATTGGAGGAGTGGTGACTAATCCCAGCCTAAATGACATGTTGGTAATTATTGGAGGAGTGGAGACTAATCCCAGCCTAAATGGTACGTTGGTAATTATTGGAGGAGTGGTGACTAATCCTGGCCTAAATGGTACGTTGGTAATTATTGGAGTGGAGACTAATCCTGGCCTAAATGACATGTTGGTAATTATTGGAGGAGTGGTGACTAATCCCAGCCTAAATGGTACGTTGGTAATTATTGGAGGAGTGGAGACTAATCCCAGCCTAAATGACATGTTGGTAATTATTGGAGGAGTGGTGACTAATCCCAGCCTAAATGACATGTTGGTAATTATTGGAGGAGTGGAGACTAATCCCAGCCTAAATGACATGTTGGTAATTATTGGAGGAGTGGAGACTAATCCCAGCCTAAATGGTACGTTGGTAATTATTGGAGGAGTGGTGACTAATCCTGGCCTAAATGGTACGTTGGTAATTATTGGAGTGGTGACTAATCCCAGCCCAAATTACATGTTGGTAATTATTGGAGGTACTGATGAAAAAACAAAACACCCATAGTCTATTAAGATTAAAAGGAGAAGCATTATATATAGTGATGTCCTGATCATTGTGAAGGTTTTTAGTTGCTTTTATATATTCAGGTAGACAATCACTTTTAATTTAAAAGGTGAGTTAATTAATAACACTGAACAACACTTACAACATATTTTTCCGGGACGTGTTTTGAAGGTAACTTTCCTCCATTATCAACCGGACAATAACTGGGTTTCCATGGTGCTTGATGGTGAAGATGGTGATGCTTCTTCTGGTGTTTCTTCTGGTGGCGGTTCGATGAACTTACTGAAAATGTCTCTCTGAGGAATGTCACACACATCTGCAGGTGTATATAGAGTTCCCTGCAGTTGCGGGAATGTATACATAGGCACTACCATGCGCAGTGTGGCCACCAGATTAAAAGAACATGAGCGTCACACCAGACTGGGACAAATGGAAAAATCATCTGTGGCAGAGCATGCTTTATTATTCGGCCACAATGTCAACTTTAAAGAAACCTGAGTCCTGTCTTCTACAGTTAACTACTATGCCCGACTACAAAGGGAAGCCATAGATATCTACAAACACAGAGACAACTTCAACCAGCAGGAAGAAGCACTCTGTGTACAAAAAGCATGGATACCCGTCTTAGATAAACTTTCAGACACACACAACATCGGTAACAAAACCTCGCCTATACTTGGCCTGCCAATCAATGAGAGCCAATCACCCCCTTAGCCAGCCCAACAATGCCGCGCCCACCCCCACTATATAGGAGTGCCAATGGCCGTTTACTTCCTCGTTCAAACTCTGGCCAGCGCAAACAACAGATCATCTTACCCTGAAGATGCCAAGTGCAGTACTTGGCAAAACGTCAGTGTATTCAATACCTTCTAGACCATGGCCTACAAACCCAAAAGAGATAAACCTAACTAATAGTCAGGACACCAGCCGTGAAAGCCTAAGTTTATACATTCACTTCAGTAAAATTTTCAAGAAATACAGCATAATTTCAGCTCCACAAAACAAGATAACCACTAGAACAAAAAGAAAGGGTGTGTCATAGAGACACACGATAGAAGTGAAATTTTCATATTACAAGGAACATTTTAATTATTTTTAAACCACAATGTGCCACACACACAACACTTCAAACTGAATGGATTATTTACAAAATCTCAATTGCAGTCATAAATTTGTTAAAATCAGAAAACTGCAAATTATCACTGATAGATGCAACAGGAGATGGCTGAGCCAAGGTGTTAAAGGGCGTACGGAATAAGAAGGCACATGAGGCGGAGCTAGACAAAGGTGGGCGAGAGCATGTAGCCTATCCTAGAGAGGCGACGTTGCCCGGTTCAGTAAAGCGATGTCTAGTGCAATATTTGCTTTCCACTTTTCTCTTTGCACTCATCAAACCAAGCAACAGGTCATTATTACAAAGAATTCCATTGCAAAGAGCTAGAAATGTTAAAGCTGACTGTCCAAGAAGCGATATTTTAGGTGACCTGAGGCCCAAGATATGAGTGATTGAAGAAATGCTGCACTCAGCGATAGCAAACGACACTTGCCTTGCATGATTGTTTATTTATCATCTCAAGAGGTGAAACACCTGCAGGAAAGGAAAAGGAATTTAGTTTATTCTTATGCGTGTTCCAAGTCTGACGTATATGTACCTGTGTCTCATAATTACTGTAACTCGTTTTGTTGCTAACAAACATGTCATTATCAAAAACTGATACAAGCTGCTTACAGACAAGGAAATTGAAAGCTAAAGTATTGCATTCAGACGAGGGCAATTATTTTCAGTGTATACACCTTTTTAAAAGAATTGTCCTCAGATGAAGTGCGTGCGAACATTGTATTTAAACAGAGCCGGCCACTAACAGCTAAAGCATGCAATGTAAGTGAACATTCAGTGTTCCACGTAGTGCAACAAGTCAAAATAACCTCTTCTGAATCAGGGTGGCCACTGAAGGTTTTCTGCACTTTACATGCAACTACAGCAATACCTCAACATTACGGTATCTGAACACCTATTTGAGTGAAGAGCCACTGAAGGTTTTCTGCACTTTACATGCAACTACAGCAATACCTGAACATTACAGTATCTGAACACCTATTTGAGTGAGGAGCCACTGAAGGTTTTCTGCACTTTACATGCAACTACAGCAATACCTGAACATTACAGTATCTGAACACCTATTTGAGTGAGGAGCCACTGAAGGTTTTCTGCACTTTACATGTAACTACAGCAATACCTCAACATTACAGTATCTGAACACCTATTTGAGTGAGGAGTCACTGAAGGTCTTCTGCACTTTACATGTAACTACAGCAATACCTGAACATTACAGTATCTGAACACCTATTTGAGTGAGGAGCCACTGAATGTTTTCTGCACTTTACATGTAACCACAGCAATACCTCAACATTACAGTATCTGAACACCTATTTGAGTGAGGAGCCACTGAAGGTTTTCTGCACTTTACATATAACTACAGCAATACCTGAACATTACAGTATCTGAACACCTATTTGAGTGAGGAGCCACTGAAAGTTTTCTGCACTTTACATGTAACTACAGCAATACCTCAACATTACAGTATCTGAACACCTATTTGAGTGAGGAGCCACTGAAGGTTTTCTGTACTTTACATGTAACTACAGCAATACCTGAACATTACGGTATCTGAACACCTATTTGAGTGAGGAGCCACTGAAGGTTTTCTGTACTTTACATGTAACTACAACAATACCTGAACATTACAGTATCTGAACACCTATTTGAGTGAGCAGCCACTGAAGGTTTTCTGTACTTTACATGTAACTACAGCAATACCTGAACATTACGGTATCTGAACACCTATTTGAGTGAGCAGCCACTGAAGGTTTTCTGTACTTTACATGTAACTACAACAATACCTGAACATTACAGTATCTGAACACCTATTTGAGTGAGCAGCCACTGAAGGTTTTCTGCACTTTACATGTAACTACAGCAATACCTCAAAATTACGGTATCTGAACACCTATTTGAGTGAGCAGCCACTGAAGGTTTTCTGCACTTTACATGTAACTACAGCAATACCTCAACATTACGGTATCTGAACACCTATTTGAGTGAGGAGTCACTGAAGGTTTTCTGCACTTTACATGTAACTACAGCAATACCTCAACATTACGGTATCTGAACACCTATTTGAGTGAGGAGCCACTGAAGGTTTTCTGTACTTTACATGTAACTACAGCAATACCTCAACATTACGGTATCTGAACACCTATTTGAGTGAGCAGCCACTGAAGGTTTTCTGCACTTTACATGTAACTACAGCAATACCTCAACATTACGGTATCTGAACACCTATTTGAGTGAGGAGCCACTGAAGGTTTTCTGTACTTTACATGTAACTACAGCAATACCTGAACATTACGGTATCTGAACACCTATTTGAGTGAGGAGTCACTGAAGGTTTTCTGCACTTTACATGTAACTACAGCAATACCTCAACATTACGGTATCTGAACACCTATTTGAGTGAGGAGTCACTGAAGGTTTTCTGCACTTTACATGTAACTACAGCAAAACCTCAACATTACGGTATCTGAACACCTATTTGAGTGAGGAGCCACTGAAGGTTTTCTGCACTTTACATGTAACTACAGCAATACCTGAACATTACGGTATCTGAACACTTATTTGAGTGAGGAGCCACTGAAGGTTTTCTTTACATGTAACTACAGCAATACCTGAACATTACGGTATCTGAACACCTATTTGAGTGAGGAGCCACTGAAGGTTTTCTGTACTTTACATGTAACTACAGCAATACCACAACATTACAGTATCTGAACACCTATTTGAGTGAGGAGCCATTGAAGGTTTTCTGCACTTTACATGTAACTACAGCAATACCTGAACATTACGGTATCTGAACACTTATTTGAGTGAGGAGTCACTGAAGGTTTTCTGCACTTTACATGTAACTACAGCAATACCAGAACATTACGGTATCTGAACACTTATTTGAGTGAGGAGCCACTGAAGGTTTTCTGCACTTTACATGTAACTACAGCAATACCTGAACACTACAGTATCTGAACACCTATTTGAGTGAGGAGCCACTGAAGGTTTTCTGCACTTTACATGTAACTACAGCAATACCTCAACATTACAGTATCTGAACACCTATTTGAGTGAGGAGTCACTGAAGGTTTTCTTTACATGTAACTACAGCAATACCTGAACATTACGGTATCTGAACACCTATTTGAGTGAGGAGCCACTGAAGGTTTTCTGTACTTTACATGTAACTACAGCAATACCTCAACATTACGGTATCTGAACACCTATTTGAGTGAGGAGCCATTGAAGGTTTTCTGTACTTTACATGTAACTACAGCAATACCTGAACATTACAGTATCTGAACACCTATTTGAGTGAGCAGCCACTGAAGGTTTTCTGTACTTTACATGTAACTACAGCAATACCTGAACATTACGGTATCTGAACACCTATTTGAGTGAGGAGCCACTGAAGGTTTTCTGTACTTTACATGTAACTACAACAATACCTGAACATTACAGTATCTGAACACCTATTTGAGTGAGCAGCCACTGAAGGTTTTCTGTACTTTACATGTAACTACAGCAATACCTGAACATTACGGTATCTGAACACCTATTTGAGTGAGCAGCCACTGAAGGTTTTCTGCACTTTACATGTAACTACAGCAATACCTCAAAATTACGGTATCTGAACACCTATTTGAGTGAGCAGCCACTGAAGGTTTTCTGCACTTTACATGTAACTACAGCAATGCCTCAACATTACGGTATCTGAACACCTATTTGAGTGAGGAGTCACTGAAGGTTTTCTGCACTTTACATGTAACTACAGCAATACCTCAACATTACGGTATCTGAACACCTATTTGAGTGAGGAGCCACTGAAGGTTTTCTGTACTTTACATGTAACTACAGCAATACCTCAACATTACGGTGTCTGAACACCTATTTGAGTGAGCAGCCACTGAAGGTTTTCTGCACTTTACATGTAACTACAGCAATACCTCAACATTACGGTATCTGAACACCTATTTGAGTGAGGAGCCACTGAAGGTTTTCTGTACTTTACATGTAACTACAGCAATACCTGAACATTACGGTATCTGAACACCTATTTGAGTGAGGAGTCACTGAAGGTTTTCTGCACTTTACATGTAACTACAGCAATACCTCAACATTACGGTATCTGAACACCTATTTGAGTGAGGAGTCACTGAAGGTTTTCTGCACTTTACATGTAACTACAGCAAAACCTCAACATTACGGTATCTGAACACCTATTTGAGTGAGGAGCCACTGAAAGTTTTCTGCACTTTACATGTAACTACAGCAATACCCGAACATTACGGTATCTGAACACTTATTTGAGTGAGGAGCCACTGAAGGTTTTCTTTACATGTAACTACAGCAATACCTGAACATTACGGTATCTGAACACCTATTTGAGTGAGGAGCCACTGAAGGTTTTCTGTACTTTACATGTAACTACAGCAATACCAGAACATTACAGTATCTGAACACCTATTTGAGTGAGGAGCCATTGAAGGTTTTCTGCACTTTACATGTAACTACAGCAATACCTGAACATTACGGTATCTGAACACTTATTTGAGTGAGGAGTCACTGAAGGTTTTCTGCACTTTACATGTAACTACAGCAATACCAGAACATTACGGTATCTGAACACTTATTTGAGTGAGGAGCCACTGAAGGTTTTCTGCACTTTACATGTAACTACAGCAATACCTGAACACTACAGTATCTGAACACCTATTTGAGTGAGGAGCCACTGAAGGTTTTCTGCACTTTACATGTAACTACAGCAATACCTCAACATTACAGTATCTGAACACCTATTTGAGTGAGGAGTCACTGAAGGTTTTCTTTACATGTAACTACAGCAATACCTGAACATTACGGTATCTGAACACCTATTTGAGTGAGGAGCCACTGAAGGTTTTCTGTACTTTACATGTAACTACAGCAATACCTGAACATTACAGTATCTGAACACCTATTTGAGTGAGGAGCCATTGAAGGTTTTCTGCACTTTACATGTAAATACAGCAATACCTCAACATTACGGTATCTGAACACCTATTTGAGTGAGGAGCCATTGAAGGTTTTCTGTACTTTACATGTAACTACAGCAATACCTCAACATTACAGTATCTGAACACCTATTTGAGTGAGGAGCCACTGAAGGTTTTCTGCACTTTACATGTAACTACAGCAATACCTCAACATTACGGTATCTGAACACTTATTTGAGTGAGGAGCCACTGAAGGTTTTCTGCACTTTACATGTAACTACAGCAATACCTGAACATTACAGTATCTGAACACCTATTTGAGTGAGGAGTCACTGAAGGTTTTCTGCACTTTACATGTAACTACAGCAATACCTGAACATTACGGTATCTGAACACCTAGTTGAGTGAGGAGCCACTGAAGGTTTTCTGCACTTTACATGTAACTACAGCAATACCAGAACATTACGGTATCTGAACACCTATTTGAGTGAGGAGCCACTGAAGGTTTTCTTTACATGTAACTACAGCAATACCTCAACATTACGGTATCTGAACACCTATTTGAGTGAGGAGCTACCGAAGGTTTTCTGCACTTTACATGTAACTACAGCAATACCTCAACATTACAGTATCTGAACACCTATTTGAGTGAGGAGCCACTGAAGGTTTTCTGCACTTTACATGTAACAACAGCAATACCTCAACATTACGGTATCTGAACACTTATTTGAGTGAGGAGTCACTGAAGGTTTTCTGCACTTTACATGTAACTACAGCAATACCAGAACATTACGGTATCTGAACACCTATTTGAGTGAGGAGCCACTGAAGGTTTTCTGTACTTTACATGTAACTACAGCAATACCAGAACATTACAGTATCTGAACACCTATTTGAGTGAGGAGCCACTGAAGGTTTTCTGTACTTTACATGTAACTACAGCAATACCTCAACATTACAATATCTGAACACCTATTTGAGTGAGGAGCCACTGAAGGTTTTCTGTACTTTACATGTAACTACAGCAATTCCTCAACATTACAGTATCTTAACACCTATTTGAGTGAGGAGCCACTGAAGGTTTTCTGTACTTTACATGTAACTACAGCAATACCTCAACATTACAGTATCTGAACACCTATTTGAGTGAGGAGCCACTGAAGGTTTTCTGCACTTTACATGTAACTACAGCAATACCTCAACATTACAGTATCTGAACACCTATTTGAGTGAGGAGCCACTGAAGGTTTTCTACACTTTACATGTAACTACAGCAATACCTCAACATTACAGTATCTGAACACCTATTTGAGTGAGGAGTCACTGAAGGTTTTCTGCACTTTACATGTAACTACAGCAATACCAGAACATTATGGTATCTGAACACTTATTTGAGTGAGGAGCCACTGAAGGTTTTCTGCACTTTACATGTAACTACAGCAATACCAGAACATTATGGTATCTGAACACCTATTTGAGTGAGGAGTCACTGAAGGTTTTCTGAACTTTACATGTAACTACAGCAATACCTGAACATTACAGTATCTGAACACCTATTTGAGTGAGGAGCCACTGAAGGTTTTCTTTACATGTAACTACAGCAATACCAGAACATTACGGTATCTGAACACCTATTTGAGTGAGGAGCCACTGAAGGTTTTCTGCACTTTACATGTAAATACAGCAATACCAGAACATTACGGTATCTGAACACCTATTTGAGTGAGGAGCCACTGAAGGTTTTCTGCACTTTACATGTAAATACAGCAATACCAGAACATTACAGTATCTGAACACCTATTTGAGTGAGGAGTCACTGAAGGTTTTCTTTACATGTAACTACAGCAATACCTCAACATTACGGTATCTGAACACCTATTTGAGTGAGGAGCCACTGAAGGTTTTCTGCACTTTACATGTAACTACAGCAATACCTCAACATTACGGTATCTGAACACCTATTTGAGTGAGGAGCCACTGAAGGTTTTCTTTACATGTAACTACAGCAATACCTCAACATTACAGTATCTGAACACCTATTTGAGTGAGGAGCTACTGAAGGTTTTCTGCACTTTACATGTAACTACAGCAATACCTCAACATTACAGTATCTGAACACCTATTTGAGTGAGGAGTCACTGAAGGTTTTCTGCACTTTACATGTAACTACAGCAATACCTCAACAGTACAGTATCTGAACACCTATTTGAGTGAGGAGTCACTGAAGGTTTTCTGCACTTTACATGTAACTACAGCAATACCTCAACATTACAGTATCTGAACACCTATTTGAGTGAGGAGTCACTGAAGGTTTTCTGCACTTTACATGTAACTACAGCAATACCTGAACATTACGGTATCTGAACACCTATTTGAGTGAGGAGCCACTGAAGGTTTTCTGCACTTTACATGTAACTACAGCAATACCTGAACATTACGGTATCTGAACACCTATTTGAGTGAGGAGCTACTGAAGGTTTTCTGCACTTTACATGTAACTACAGCAATACCTCAACATTACAGTATCTGAACACCTATTTGAGTGAGGAGCCACTGAAGGTTTTCTGCACTTTACATGTAACTACAGCAATACCTGAACATTACGGTATCTGAACACCTATTTGAGTGAGGAGCCACTGAAGGTTTTCTGCACTTTACATGTAACTACAGCAATACCAGCACATTACGGTATCTGAACACCTATTTGAGTGAGGAGCCACTGAAGGTTTTCTGCACTTTACATGTAACTACAGCAATACCTCAACATTACGGTATCTGAACACCTATTTGAGTGAGGAGCTACTGAAGGTTTTCTGCACTTTACATGTAACTACAGCAATACCTCAACATTACAGTATCTGAACACCTATTTGAGTGAGGAGCCACTGAAGGTTTTCTTTACATGTAACTACAGCAATACCTCAACATTACAGTATCTGAACACCTATTTGAGTGAGGAGTCACTGAAGGTTTTCTGCACTTTACATGTAACTACAGCAATACCTCAACATTACAGTATCTGAACACCTATTTGAGTGAGGAGTCACTGAAGGTTTTCTTTACATGTAACTACAGCAATACCTCAACATTACGATATCTGAACACCTATTTGAGTGAGGAGCCACTGAAGGTTTTCTGCACTTTACATGTAACTACAGCAATACCTGAACATTACGGTATCTGAACACCTATTTGAGTGAGGAGCCACTGAAGGTTTTCTGCACTTTACATGTAACTACAGCAATACCTCAACAGTATGGTATCTGAACACCTATTTGAGTGAGGAGCCACTGAAGGTTTTCTGCACTTTACATGTAACTACAGCAATACCTGAACATTACGGTATCTGAACACCTATTTGAGTGAGGAGCACCATGGGAACAGACAGACTAGTGCTAATGCATACACATAAACATTTGGAAATTAAAACTCAAGGAGTACTGGATAAAATGTGTAAATAGCCTCGTCAACTTCTTCTTTAAGTGTATAACTCTGTAACACAATTATGCATACAATGACATTTCCAGATTTTCTAATCATAGCACCTAATCAGATCCCTCCCCTCCTGCCCCCCACCCCTGTAAGTACTGCATCTGCCCCTGACCTGTTAAATGTCTTTAAGTATTCATTTTACCTTGGCCCAAACTAGTTCTATGGGATTGAGATCACAGATGTAGGGGGCAAGTAAACAACAGTGTGGCCCAATAAAACCAAAAATGTGTCCACTTTAATAGCCTATTTAGGTTTGTTTGTTTCAATCATCCTATAAAGATGTTTAAAACACAGAATTGTCAATCCAAATGCCTTTGTTCTGCAACCACAATATCATAGCACTTCTAGGTGGAGGACTATCTGCTTCTACATTACTTTTACCATTACTTCTGACATAAAGCTAGTGACAAGTACAATTTTATAACTGAAATTAGGAGAAATTAGCAGCAAGTAAACATAACATGAATAATATAGAAGGTGTGTTGGCAATGTAACCAGCAGAGCAACATTTGCACAGATGTTTATAAAACTCTCCTACACTACATGGAATTTGTCTCCTCCACCCCTCATTCCCCTTAGACCATGAAGTGGTGAACAGACAGTATGTAGCTTAGGCTTTCAGGGCTGGTATGTATCCAGTAAAGTGATGTTTTCATGCATTGACTCGGCCATGGCCAATAAGTCCACAAACGTCCTTTTACTGGAGTAAGTATGTCAGTATGTACGCATTCCAGACCTATAGGGGTACAAACTGAAGTTTATATAAGACAAATACTGCATATCCGATGAATGTACTTACACGTATGTTGCAGAACTTGTACAGCTTATACTCCAGGTTGTCTGTTATGAAAAATAGTGGCAAGAGATTGCCATCCTCTTTTAGACATAGACGACAAACATTATGGAAGTCAATGTTCTTCACACTACCCCCCATTTCTTGGCTGCTGTATCCTGTAACAGAAAGATGACCATTATAGCACAGTTCTGAGTACATATCACTGGGATATATACATATACAAGGTTCCTCATTTAAAACCTAGCACGTGCACAGCAATTTGCCTGTGCACTTTGCTCCTACATAAACTCTGCGTGTAAAGCATGTATAACACTCTTACCTTATAGAAGATGCTGGAAATGTTGTCTAAGCATTATATCGGGAAAACACATTCTGATTAAGTTGGGCCACTGTAATGTTACTGATATCATTTCTAATGTATGAGGATTTGTCTCGTAAACTTAGGTTATCCCACACACTGTCAGATCGGGGGAGCGAAAGGCCATAAACCACCACTATCTTCAAACACCTCCCTAATTTTATTCATGGACTCCTCTGCTGTATGGGCAGTAGCAGAATCTTGTTGAAACCACCCCTATGATTTCTTTTCTTCTGTAAGTTCATGATAAAACGGACTCAAAAGTAATTTCAGTACCCCTCTGCATTTAGTCTGCTTGTAGAATATTGGACCAATTATGCGTCTAGCACTAACAGCACACCAAACTCCAACTCTCCCATCATAATGACGGATTTCTTGAATGCAATGTGGCTTTTCAGAGGCCCAGTAGCGACTGTTATGAGAGTTAACACAACCATTTATGTGAAACCACGCCTTGTCGGAAAAGAACAGAAGCTGTGGATCAATTAAACTGTCATTCACTGATGAAAGAAACCATTCACAATAATGCATTCATGATACTAGGTCACCTTGTTTTAAAGCATAGACACTCATACACTTATACAATTTTAGTTTTCAGAATTTACTGCTCTATGTACAGAAGACTAAAATTCCCACCTGTTGTGCTAATTTTGGGAGGTCATTCAAAACATGCACCTATTTCGTCTAACTTTTCCTCTGTTAAAACTGTATGTTTACACTTTCCTTGTTTGTTTCCCATTTACACACAAAAGGTAAGTGTTATTCATGCATTACGCACAGTTTATGTAGAAGCAAAGCTGGCTGTGCACACTCAATCACACACAGGCAAAATGCCGTGCACCCATTAAGTTTCAAACAAAGAAACACTTTGAACTGACGCTGTGAACAGCACACTACAACATTACCAAATGCATAGTATGTCAAGAGTTGGTGCATATTTATGCAATATTTCATGAGCTAGTGTTTCAAACCTTATTTTACCAACTGCCCTTAAGCAACACACCCAAAAGTCACTGTATGAGAGTTAACACCATTGTCCATGTTCTAAAAGGATGGGTTGCCAACATTATCACTGAAGTAGAACATTGAATATAAATGAAACAAAGAAAAAAGAATATTTGAAAACTCAAACCAATGGCAAAGAATATCTTAGAAACACTTAACTTCACAGCAATTTTTGACACAAACTACATTTTTCGTGAAGTAAGATTTTGTCTATCTCTTAGTATTTACCAGTTATGCTGAGAATCAAAAGGAGTTCACTTCATTTGTCATGAAAGTATCTGACACATGTGGTTTGTAGCAGTGGCTGCACCTACACACATTCAGCAGCAGTTACCTCACCCACTGCCACAGAAAGCAAACAACACATGACGGTCCAGAACAGACGCTATTGCACATAGTTCTAGAAGCTTCTATGAGCAGGGACTTGTATACAAAACTTTCCACATGTCACTGGTTTGTGAGTGGAGTTGATTAATTTTCAGAGGTGTGAACACGGAGAAGCTGCTTATGAAAGATTTGTTGCCGCATCAGTGTCAAGGACAGTTAAAAAGAACAGCTGTTAATCACAAGGTCACAAGTTGTGAATTGTGATTCAGTCATCCAACTGATTTTATGTAATAGCATTAGCACTTGGCTAACAGTTTCAGAAAAAATAAAGTGACCCAAAAAATAAATGGACCTGTCATTATGTCAAAATATTCAAAAAATGTTCATATGAGGGGAGCAAGGGTTGAAAACCTTTGTGTTGCATCCTGGGAAGATGCTGTACTAAAATACCAAATTTGTATTTAACCTGCTTTTTGTTTTTGAGTAATACTGTGCACAGATATACATACAATAGTTTTTCTAAAATTCTTTTTTACTTCAGCAGACCTCAAAACATGTACTTTGACGAAACCTTTGTATTGACCTTTTGGGTTGAATACAACACTACTACTTAGCATAAGTATATACTAAGTAAGCAGTCACATGACTCTCTGAACTCATCCCTATGTCTGTATGTATTCACAATGTTCTACCATGTATCAAGAAGATAGGGGAAACATTGATGTCAAGAACATTTATTACAAAACTCAAACACAATTTTCTAAAGAAGGGTGCAGTATCTAAGATAAACATAATGCAAAGGACAAACTGTTTTCATTTTCACTAGTACCAAAATAGTACAACAATAAGGATCTGCAACAAAACGTTCCTCAATACATTATCTATTGGGGAATGAATAGTCCTGAACTGGATTAAAGAAAATGGATAATAAAAGTGAGAAATTTGTGAATAAATAGGGAACCTCAAATGCAACATGTGAAATATGAGAAGGAAAGAAAACCAAAGGACGTGAGTGCTGAAAAAAAAAATAACAAAAATAAAATAAAAAAATAAATACAATAAAAAAGAAGCTATTGTGTATGAATGGCTAAATAGCTGGAGCAATTTAACTAATTTCATTCATGCAACTGACTGAAATAGAAATGCAACGTATTACGTTCACATGATTTTGTCTACACACTTTTCTTTTATAAAACTCAATTACACCTCTTTCTGTACTCCCTCTTCTACAAACAACTCGTGCAATTTTCTATATGTCTGAAATTGAAATGCAACGTCTTGTATTCACAGAGCTTTCTCTACTTGATTTTCTTCCTGTGGTATTTGCGTTTATTCAACAGTATTCTAGCATAGTGTTTTCCTGATATTTTTATTTCTTTTATGTTCTTTATAGCACCCAATGGACGTCAAAGCTGTAGGGATAAAATTGTCAAACTAAGGGCAATGCTAGTGTATACATAACCAGGTGGAAGAAGCTGCTTTGGCCATATGTTAACCAGGGATTCTACATGATGGATGTAACAAATATGTTCAATATAATTATTAATCAAGGTTTCACAGGTGATCAGCCATTGTAGACTCAATGGCCTTCGTCAGAATAAAAAAACTGAGAGCTTTAAGCTTTAAGTCTTGCAATATAATTAGTCAAAAAAGAAGTTACGCTACCCATTTCCCCCCCCCCCTCCTCCCCCCCCCCCCAAAAAAAAAAATTGTGTCAAATATTTGGAGCTATCCAACTTCCTGATGAATGGATGTGGTTTATTATTTCACCATCATGCAAACATTGTGTGAACAATGCTGTAATGCATTTCTGCCTCAATTCAAATGAATTTAGCCACAGTTTTATGTTGTTTGGCTGTCTTCTCACCACTATCACCACTGAAGTGAACTGGTCAGTTAAAGCTTGACTATGGACACTTAAAGAAATGTTACCACAGACTTCCCCACCGACTGAAAATTATGCAGTGTTACGTTTCTGCAGGAAGAGAGGCAAAATGTAGTGGAAATCATCCACAGAATGAGCCATGATGGTGTAGTCCAGGACATTTAGAGGTGCCTGAACAGGTCCTCATTATGAAGATGGCCAGGTACAGAAGTGTTTACACACCCTCCCTACAGCCCACACCTAGCACCAGTGACTTCCATCTTTACTCACAGATGAAACAGTTTTGGTATGGGACAGAATTTCCACTCTGATGATTTTAATAATACCCTACAGACCTGGCTCAAGACAGGCAGCAAATGTTTTTGCAGTGTTGGAAAGCTGATACACAGGTATGACAGAGGTTTCAATCTTCATGTGATTATGTTGAAAAGTAACTTATGGTTGTACTGAACTTTTGTTAATAAAACCATGTTACTGTTCACATTGATTTTGATTTCATGCACAACAGGAGGTTGAAGAAGAGTCTGGAAATTAAGCAGAGGGCACTTGTAATTTGTATATGAGGAAAAAGGAAGCAGCAAGAGCCAAACAATCAGAAGACAAAGAAACTTCAATGTATCTATACCATGATGGATGTGAACACATCACCGGTTTGTATCACTCTCCAGCCACATGCAGTCGCAATGACAGAACACAGTTATCGCTACACATGCATTTTACCCCACTAAAAGGATATATTTACTCGACCTAAATAACATGCAGCATATGGAAATTAACTTCTCCTTATGTGATCTCTATCCACAATAACACTTTTTCGTTTTCTGCTCACAAACTAGAAACATATCTCCAGAAGCAGCTTGTGGGGGGAAGTTCAATTTAAGTCTGGAAAGTTTGAATCAGAGTTAATTGCCAATAGCACTTGGTTTAACATGAGGGAGTTCATTGTTAACAAAGTGGTTAACGTCTGGACGTACTGCAGATCTCACAAATTCATCGCAAACATCCAGCACTTGCCTGGCGCACGGTTTCTTCTTGCCAGGAGTTCTGACTTCCCAACTGAGGAGTTTTCTTTGTGTACACTGTAAATACTTGAAAATGACACACAGGTAAAGTTGGATATTAATTTCACCACATCATCTATAGCAAGTTCGGGATATTTCTCGCAGATATGGTTAAACACGTTCAATATTACTGTCTTTTCACCACTTTGTAACCGTTTTCTGCACTTATGTTTCACAACACTAACTTCTTCCACCATGTTACTTTCATAGTGAATGATGCGTGTGCCCAATGAGTTAGGCTGATTACAGATACACTTAACTGTGTATTCTTACAATTTAACTAGCCTTAGTATACTTAGTTCATGTTTTAGCAAACATTAAATGACATTTCAGACCTTACTGGTAGTGCTGTTTCAAGGGACTATTTAGACGGGGAAGCGTTAAGAAGGTGCAATGTGGTCAAAATGCACATGGTTTTGTTTACATCTACTTTACTCACTCAATGTATATAGTCTAGTGTCTGTATTGCTATGCTGTAACTTGAAGCCTTTCACCATCTGCTATAAAACGAAGCCTAAGGACACTTGGAAAAAATTTTACAATGAGACTAAATTGTTCCAACAGTTTCAAAAAAAAAAATCTTTAGCAACGGCCAATCATTGGAAATTTGGAGTATATTCTAATTATTAGTGCATTAAACTGTAACAATAAATACATTATATTCACATACTTCGTGCAAAAAGGATATAAAGCACACCATGTATCCTTACAAAAAAGTAAGTAAAACTTGTGATGCAGAACTAAATAAAAATACTATATTTTTTTATTTTGCACAAAAGAAGATTGTACTGTATGGCAAAATAGGTGATACAATTGTAAAGCATTTTAATCTTCTTGTCCATATTGTAACTCACGTTCATAAAACGTTAGTTCACAGCCTTTAAACTGTGTAACAAACAAACAGCAAAAATGTAATATCATTATCTTTAATAGTTTTGGAGAAAAGTGCACCTCAAGTATGAAAAATCACAATTGTGGGGAATCGAGATTCAAGATAACCTGTCATTTTTTCACCTAGAACATGCATGTTCCATATTCTTGCTCACCTAGTTGTTGCCTTTTCTTGGTTCTAGCTGTCTAATGTATTGGATAACAGTGCCAATGCCACTAGGCTTCAACATTGGGTTTATGGCCATATGGTCTAAGGCATCATACCAAGGATATTAGTATCGAATCACAGTAAAATGTATATTCTGCATTCAAGAGAAACTATAGTAAAGGATGGGGAGGGCCCAACTGAAGTATTGGTGACCTATCACTCTTGGATGTTGAGAGGTTACGATTTCATGCAGATATATGCATTTTACCCTTTTCTTGTGTAAAAAGGTCACTCATAGTATTGCACAATACATGGGTTAGATAATGGGGCAAGCATTATGTGTTAGAATGACTGAATGGTTTAAGACATGGCATCATTATATATATGGTTATTTTTATTTTTTATCCCTGATGCCCATCTCCTGAGCAAATTTTAAAGCTGAAGAATTGTATATTTTTTTAAACCAAAAATCACAAATCCACTTCATGGTGTCCTTAAGTGCATAACTTCACAATATATAACACAAGAACTGGAGAAGACTATTGCTACGCAAGTATGGCTTGAGAGTGAATGAGGCTCAGTGGTAACAAATCTGCTACAATTTCATCTTAAAACATGTTATGTGTGACAAAGAAAGCATATTTTACAGTGATTGTTATGGCTATTGGAATAAAAATTAATACTGCTACACATACTAAATGATCTGGCTAACAATATGAATGTGTTTATAATTGAAAAGTATTTTCCAAAAGCCACACACAAATGGAATGTTGTTGATTAGTGACCTGCATTTTGTGTGAAGTCATTAGCATTCGTGCCTTCTAATATTTGTTTACTTGTGTAGGTTCATCAGATAATGCACTGCAGTTGTTTAGGTGGTCCTTATTCATTTTTGCTCCCAAACTGTGTAAGAGGCAGATGGGCGAAGACAACATTGCAATTATGCATTAGACTGGTAAGACAAACGTGACCAGTTATTCATCTGAAGGATATTATTCCTGTTTTGTGGTAAGCTATCCAGGTGAATTACAAGAACTTTACAATTCTTTTCTTTACTTCTTAGACTTAGTTTTTCATTACAAGAAACTGTTAATTTTTGATGAAGTCAGTCTTTTAACAGATTGATATTGGTAAGTTTGGTGTTTTTATAAGTATATTAAAACCCTTTTTGACTAAAAAGTCTCCAGCTTCATTACCAGATATGCCACACTGAGCAGGAATCCAATGAATGGATCTTTTTGCATAGTCTGATTAACTGTACAAAGTGTGGCAATTAAGTAATGAGACTGGCGTTAGCAATGTGATTTACAGCAAAGTAGAGCTAACTTTTATCCCCTTAAACATACCCCCCTCCCCTATCTATACACACTTGCATATGTGTCTTCTATTGTTCAAAGCAACCGTAGATCATCCATTGTCACTCTCTCCAACACTCAGGAAATGTGTTCCCTTAACTGCACTTTTCATTTTTTGGAACAGATAAAAGATACAAGAGCCAGTTCTAGTGAATATGGAGGATGTTTGAGCATAAGATGTGCTTGTCCATTAAAAACTGTTTTACAGATATGGCATTGTGGGCTGGCACGTTCTCCTGATGCAGAATCCATGCATCGTTCTTCCATGAACCCGGTCTTTTCTTCCTTACTGTTTCCCTCAGCTTCATTAGGACTTCTTTATAGTGTTTCTGATTAACAGTTTGACCCTAAGGCACCCATTCAGTCATGATAACTCCCGTGATATAGAAAAAAAAACAATCGGTATTGCCTTCAGTTTTGATTTGGCCCTGCATGCTTTTTTTTGTTCTTGGTGATGTGGAAGTCTTCCACATTGGCACTTTGTTTCTGGTTGTAATGGAAGATCCACGTTTCAGCACATGTGATGACACGTGTGAGCAAGTTCAGTTGTTTCATCACATTTGAGCAAATGTTCTTTTTGTCCTTGAGAGAGATTTTTCAGAACCAGTTTTGCACAAACTCTTTCACATTTAATTCATCATGCAAAATTTGTGTTGCTTCATCTTTCTTCATGTTCACCATAGAAGCAATCATCCGAATGTTCAACCATCAGTCTTTTCACACAATTTCATTAATTTAGTGAACTTTGCTTCACTTCTTGAACTCACTGGTTGGCCAGTACATTGTTCATCTTCAACTTCTTCACAACTTTCTGAAAACTGTTTGTGCCATTCAAATACTTGTGCACGTGACATTGCATTACCACCGAACACCACTTTTAACAGAAGAAAACATTCCATTGGTGACTTTTAATTTTTCAAGGAGTTTGAGACTAATGCACTGTTCAATTCTTAAATTCACTATCTTCGTGGCACTACTACAAAAAGTCCTCTACACTAAGGCAAACTGAAGTAGACAGAAAGACAAAACGAAACCTACCACCCACCATGAAGTTGCACGATAGGAGATGCGCAGTCTCTCCTTGTATTTTCATTTGGTACCAATGTGTAATTTTGCACAATTTAAATACGAGTATGTTGCTTGTATTACAGCTTTTCAGCCTGGGAATATACATAACTACTTTTGTATAGTTGTCAGCTGGTAGATTTATGTTATATGAGTGGCTGTTATTTCTGCATCAAAACTTGTATTGCATGCTCCTAGTGAGTGAATGAAGAAAGGTTGCATTTAACCTCAGCACCTGCATTACCATCTTTAAAAGAACTGTCAGTGAAAATGTGCAACCATTCGTTAGTAGGATATAGATGTATGGTTTCTACAGCAATGGCCTTTACAATATCTGAAGATGTTTCCCAGTTTAAGATGTAAAGGAAGTCAACTGGTTCAAAATGCAATAGCCTTATGTTGTGTAACAGATTTTGTCTTGAAATAGGAGTAATTTAAATTTATTTGCAGATATTGTGCTTTATCTAAGAAGCTGATTTGATGTTTTAAAACTTTTTTTTATCAGCTGTTTTGTTTCTCCGGTGACAGCTAGGAAGTTCAGATAGTTTTCATGTTGAAGAGCTTCTTCTATTTTGATGTTAATGAATGGGTCTGTGTTATGGCTAGTGAGCACCTATGCATATCTAGTGAATAATGTAGACATAAACAAGTTGCCGGTTGGTATCACTCTGCAGCCACGTGCATTCACAATGATAGAACACAATTACCGCTTCCTTAAGCATAACATGTGTTTAACTCCACTAACAGTTCTATTTACTCAATCGAAATAACATGCAGCATGTGAATATTAATGCTACTTATATCATCTCTTTGTACAATAACACTTTTTTGTTTTCTGCTCAAAATCAATCTCCAGAAGCAACTTAGGAAGTTTGTTTTAAATCTGGAACATCGGGATCAAAGTTAACTGCCAACACCACTTTGTTTAAGGTTGGAGGGGGTACATTGTTAACAAAGAACTGATGAACTTTTTGGCAGACTGCAGATCTCACAACATTCAGCTCTGCTCTGGCATGCAAGGTCTCTTCTTGCCATGGGTTCTGACTTCATCAACTGAGGATGTTTCTTTGCATGCACTGTAAACACATGAAACTGACATACTGGTGAACTCAAATGTTGATTTCACGTCATCAATAGCAAGTTCGGGATATTTATTGCAGAACACGCTTAGTATTACTGTCTTTTCACCACTTTGTAACAGTTTTCCACACTTATGTTTCACAACACTCACTTGTTCCGCCCTATGTTACTTTTATACTTTCACTCTATGAATTAGGCTGGTTACAGATTCACTTAACTGTGTATTCTTACGCTTCAACTATGCTTAACACTGAATAGTTTGTGCTTTAGTAAACATTAAGTGCGATTTCAGACCTTAGTAGTAGCATTTTCTCAAAAGACTATTTAGATAACAGAAGTATTAACAAGGCACGTTGTTGTCGATATACACGTGGCTTTGTTTACGTCCACTTTATTTACATGGTGTACATAGTATAGGTGTGGATTTTCCTTACCCAGTAATCAGTCTAAGGCCCTTACTTTGTAACTGTTCTAGTTTATGGAGATAATTAGACACAGCTATTATTAGAACTTCAATGTAGTAAAGGAAGACAGCTTTGGTATACATACATATCATTTTACACATGCTAATTGTATTACTATATTTAAACATTGTAGCTTTCTCTATTAAACATTAATATGGTTTTTTGAGGTGAGGTTAGAGTAAAAATTAACTCCCAAAAATATTGATTCTGACTACTATTTAAGATACTTCATTTTATATTTCGTGGACTTGTTTGTAACGTGGATACCTGTGAAGATGTATTTTTCTAAATTTACAGTCATAAGATGAACCCAGCTCTATTACTTAGGTTCATCTAGGGTTTAATTTAAAAGGTGAGTCAATTAATAACACTAAACAACACTTATTTGAAGTTAGATTCAAGATTATTTGCTTTTCGTGTTTTGACTAAAGTGCATATAAGGTTATTATCGGAAAACAGTGCTATTTTAGTATTAAAAGACTGAGCTGTGGTTCCTGGGGCATGGCAGCCCAGAGCACCAAAATCACAAGTAGTTTACCACTAAGGTGGCATCGCAAAACATCCCATTGCTGTACTATGGGATTCAAATCCAGGCTCTACATAGGTCAACCCATTAGTGGACCAATGACATGTATGCTATGCAATATGGAAACATGGTCTACCATATTGGACAAAATGTTCATCCTAGGTTTTGGCAGTAGGTTGTATTCAGTGACTTAAGTAATGTAAACCTGTACATTGCCATGTAAGACAAGGGGACAAAGCCCACTCCAGAATTAAAATGACCATACCATTCCAACAGCCACATTTTACAGTTAGCACCACACAGGCTGGCAAATGTTCTTCACCAGAACCACAGCCTACCATCAGTTCACCACATTTTTTAACCTCATTCTTCACCCCATGCAACAATTTGTCACTGTTTGAAGCTCCAGTTCTAATGTTCCTTACAGAATTGAACTGGCATTTTGTGATGGAAACCATGGAAACTAAACTTACACTCCTCACAACCTTGGTGCTTGGAGTGGACTCTGAGGACTGGTGCTTATCTGTGTCATGTTCTTTGGAGATCGATATCAGAGGTCAGCCTGAACACTTCCGAGTGGTATGTTTCTTTGTTTCCATTTCACTATAAGAGTTTGTTTTGGGATGTTTAGGATGGTAGAAATCTGACCAACCAGCTACCTACTACAGTCTGAGTTCCACAGAACGCACCAATCTGCTGTCTGACACCAACGAGAGTGTGCAACAGATTTCCCAGCCAGTTCGCTTATAGAACCATGAGAAACATTTTAACGCTAAGAGAATAATTTTGTCCACATAGTGTACTGTGGCCATCCAGTTCCCACTGTCACTTCACTAATGTGAACCACTTCAATTTCCTGTCACTTCACTAATGTGACCTAGATTACTTTTCACTGTTAGTTCACAAATGTAACAGTTCACTTTTCACTGTTAGTTCACGAATGTGACAGTTCACTTTTCACTGTTAGTTAACGAATGTGACAGTTCGCTTTGTACTGTTAGTTCACGAATGTGACAGTCCACTTTTTGCTAACAGTTCACTAGTGACTTAATTCACCTTTCACTAACAGTTCAGTAAAGTGAACTGATTCAATTTTCACTAACAGTTCACTAATGTAAACTAGTTCGATTTTTACTGTGTTCTCAGAAGTTCAGAACCAGTTCATTAATGTGACGAAGTTCAATTTTACTGTTAGTTCACTCATATAACCTAGTTTAATTTTCACTGTCTTCTCATTCAAATTCACAGCTTACTGATGTGCACTAGTTCAATGTGCACTGTCTCCCCAGTAAGTTCACTTGTCAGTTCATTAACACCACTTAGTTCAATTTGTACTTCTCAGAAGTTCACTGCCAGTTCATTACTATAATTCAGTTAATTGTACTGTTAGCTCACCAATGTGACCTAGTTCAATTTTCACTGTCACTTCACCAGTGTGGTCTAGTTTTGCGACAAAGCCTCTTCTTTGAATGGTCAGTCCGCAATCTCACTCAGAGAACATACTGAACAACTCACTAACTCTCTTGCAGGAGACAGAGAGAGAAACAACAACAGCATTATGCTGGTGAAGACTGCTACACCATCAGCTCATCTCTTCACTGGCCAGGTGGTCAACGGTCCATGCCAACTTCCTGGTAACCTCAGCTACAGCCACTCACTGCATCACAGTAAGCTATTTTAATCAAAATTAATAACTTTTTAGAGAAAATAAAACAGACTCAACAAAATTCTATGTAAAATCTAGTTTGGATATGGCATCTTCCTGAATCAATGTGAGAAGCTGAACTTGTATTTACCAGACATGTCGGAAGATCATAAGTTGAAACAAGAAGCTGGAAACACTGCAAGGCCAAACAATATTTTTCATCAAAAATATTAAAAATTTGGAAATGGCATGTATATCTTAAATTTTCTGCCAGCAGCCAATAAAGCCTTATCTTGCTTCAACTGCATTTAATACGTATATTGTGTTTGTGTGGGATACATTAACATCAGTTAAGCAGATACATGGAACTCATTTTAAAGCAAAATTTACTACTTTTTTCATGTTATTTGTTGTAAACAAAATAATGTTTCTTACATACTTTAGCGTTGTTTCTATAGTTCTCCTTTCCTGAATTTGAAACTATCATTAAGCAAAAATGTTTTCATTTCCTCATTAATTCAAACTTCTTCATGAGTGCTTGAAATAGAAGATTTCATGGACTCTTTCATTAATGCAATTACGAGCATATACCAAGTGAAGTGTTCAAAAAACAAAAGTCTGAAATTGCAACAGGAGCTGGGATTGGTCAAAACTAGAATAAATGTTCCTGTAAACATATGTCCGGAAACAAATACCTGTTGAGATATGAGACATTTTACTTGTGTTGAGTACTTGCACCACACAATGGACTTCATTCAACAAGAACACTCTAGGGAACGTTTTACTGTCACAAATGGTTAATGGAACAATTGTTGGGTAAACATCTATAAAAACCAAACAGAAGTTGCGATCATTTCCGGTAACATCTGCACATTATATCGATATGTCGAGATGCCCCTGTGGTTACCATACATTCTTCCACATGCTTCAACTCTTCTTCTCAAGGAATCCAAAACTCTTTCAATCATACCTGGCTGCTCTCAGATTTGGTCACATGCTCTTGTAACGTGTGCACGTTGTCGATGGGTTTGGCATAAACCAATGCCTATGATGTCCCCATAGTCAAAAACCCAATGGATTGAAGTCCGGCAAATGGGGAGGTCATATTACTGGAACTCTTTGACCAAGCCATCCATAGGTTGAAGTCCATTGTCTGGTGTACATGTTAAAAAAATGGCTCATATCTCACCAGGTATTTATTTTTGGACATATGTTTATAGGAATATTTATTCTAGGTTTGCCCAATTCCAGCTCATGTTACACTATCAGACACTTTCTAAACATCCTGTATATACACTTGAGCATAGGAAATGTTAACTGAGTCTGTCAGATTGCACTGGATATACCTTTGACACCTACATATAGTGTGGCAGTGGAATGTGGCAGTGGAATATGACAGTTTTTACAGACTTGTTATGGGGCACTCAGAACAAATTAAAGAAAAACATCTATACTAAAAAAAACTAGTACAATGCAGTTTATGTCTTATTATTTTTTAAAACATTTGTGCAATCTGCTGTGAAAGTTCTGCATGACTCGGCCTAACAAAATAGGATCAATGACACTTATTTTGTTCCTTGCCTGTTTATTTTTTCAGTTGGATAATAGTGCAAGTCTTGTTGTAATAAGCACTACTTTTCAAATAGCCTCACAGGAAGTAATCAGGTGGTTTAGGTGACCAGGTTATGTCTGCTAATCATGAAATTAAGTGAGCTGGAAACATGTTTTGCAGACAATTCAGTGAATCATGAGCAGTGGGTGCTCTGGCATGATCTTGCTGAAACCATAATTCATCATCCTGAGTTGGCAGTCAGAGTACGACCATCTTCTTAAAAAAATCACAGACCAATAATACCAAAGGCAGACCACCACAAGAGACTGTTACTAGCGAGCTGTGCAAAGGTTTTTCCTACACTTGTAAGGATTGTTCATGACTAGCAGAGTACTACGGTCACACCACTGAGGATGTTCGGTGCAGCTTTGAACAAAACGTCTGGAAGGCAATTTTCCACTACACCACGGCCCATAAGCCCGGATAAGTATTTTCTATTTATACGTCCAGTAATAAGGCATAATGCACCTCATAGGTTAACCAAGTACTCCTCCCTTAGCCACACGTTTAGTTGTTTACTAACTGGGAGACAATGTAGCCCTAAAGGATGATCATCACAGGGGGGCGGGGTCGGAAAAGAAGGGCGAGCAGCTTTTGGGTCGGTCGGTGTGTCAGTGAGTGTGCGGCACTGTGTGTGTGTGTGTGCGTGCATGCATGTGTGTGTGTGTGTTTGTGTGTGGTACACTCGTAGTGAAAGATACAGTACGGACAATAGTTCTTTGCCAATAACCTATTTCCCTAGCGAACTGGGGAGTGCCTATGCCTGACGTCACCTTGCTGCTGCCTGCTGGAAGACAAGCGAATTCGCTGACACAACGCACACCGCCAAACCACTGAATGACTGGTTCAATGACACTGCATTCACCTCATTTTATCATAGTTTATATTTATATATATGCATGCAAACCCCATCACACCGAATACTTTATCTTAAAGCAACAGAGAGTTCATTCGTCCGATAAATACTTGATATCAGAAATATCACCATCGTTTTCTTCTTCAGGCTTTCCCTTACACCATTTTTTTCCTTCTTCTTCTTGAATTTCTCTTTCGTTGTCTCCATTCTCTTCTTTTCCTTCACTGTCACAAACTCCTCCACATTAGATTACAAAGCTTTCTATGGTATTTTCAAACAGGCCATCTTGTTCAATATCTTTGTCCTCCAACTATATAACGTGTTGACATTTTTCCACTTTTCCACGCTAATATCAACACGCTGTTGGCAAAGCTTCATTACATCATTTAACTTAAATATTGTATCCTGACCAACTACCCATTGTTTAATATCAGCCTACATAAGCTCTATTGGGTTAAGATCTGGTGAATAGGGAGGTAATCTAAGGACACTGAGTTCACGAATGGCCAACAAACTATCAATGGCATAATTTTTTTAACTGGTTTATGAGCCATAATTAGGTTTAAAACCCCAACTTTAATATCCCTTCGCACAATGGCACATTATATGCTGCAAGGCAGTCTATCTCACTTTTCGTTGGAGCCGACGCTGAGGCCTTTTCCAATTGCACATTATGGTATAGTGCGTGATCTATCACCAAGATGGATGTGGGAGGCAAATTAGGAATTAATTTTTCTATTAGCCATTTTTTTTGTAATTTTCCCCATTCATTTCGTAGTGGTAATCACCTGCTTTTTGGGTTTTATGAAGAACTGTCAAACCGTTGGCATATTTTTCGATCTCGAGAAGGCTTATGATACGTGCTGGCGAGCAGGAATTCTACGCTCCCTGTATACCTGGAACATACGTGGACGCCTACCGCTGTCCATTCAGGAGTTTATGAAGGACCGCTTTTTCCGAGTAGGGTCGGCTCGGTTTTTTGTAATTCTTTTGTTCAGGAAGAGGGTGTACCTCAGGGTTCGGTATTAAGTGTCACGATGTTTGCAATAGCAATTAACTCCATCTGGAAGTGTGTTCCACCTGGAGTTTCATCATGCCTATTCGTAGACGACTTTGCCGTCTATTGCACTTCTCAGCGCACGGCGTTCTTACAACGCCGTCTGCAGCACTGTATAGACAATCTTCGAGAAAGAGCTCAAAAAAGGGCTTTCGTTTCTCAACTGAGAAGTCCATCTGCGTTAATTTCTGGTACCGTAGGAGACGATTACCACCTTCGCTCCATTTGGGTCCGGATTTACTTCCGTTCGCAGATGAGACGCGTTTTCTGGGTTTGATCTTGGATAGGAAGCTTAGTTGGTCATCGCATGTAGCACAGCTAAGGGTACGGTGTCTCCGTTCCCTGAAAATCTTGCGTGTGCTAAATGGCAAATCATGGGGAGCGGATCGGACAATTTTGCTGCGGATGTTGCGTGCACTGGTCTGATCCAAACTAGACTATGGTGTATTGTTTATTCGTCAGCACGACCATCTGTACTGAGAAGATTAAACGTGGTCCATAACGGATATACGTATGACAATAGGGCTTTCGCAACTAGCCCAGTTCTCAGCCTTTATGCCGAATCCGCAGAACCTCCTCTGCAATATCGGCGTGACATCTTAGCAAATTAAGGTTGTGCGCTTACATGTATGCCTAAGCACCCAGCATTCGCTTCTTTCTTCACTACCACGCTAAGAGAACGATATAGGAAAAAAGCACTTAGTCCTGAGCCAGCAGATTTTCGTTTCCAGGAGCTCCTAAGGAAGCTTGGAATTGAAATACTAAAGATATTTCCCAAGGGTGAGAAGCTCTAGTCCCCTAGGTTACCTGACACGCCCCGTGTGGATCTCGCAGCATGACCGTACACCGGAAGTCCACAATGCCTATTTCAAGTACCCGCACATTTTTTTTTTTTTTTTTTTAGAATTTTTGTCAGGCTACACTGAACGACGTTATATCTACACTGATGGATCAAAGAGCATCAGCGATGTTGGATGTGCTTGTATTTATGGAACCGAACCACATACATTCGGTTTCCATAATAAAACTAAACCCCGGCGCAATCACTTCCATTTATACTGCAGAGCTGTATGCAATATACCGAGCTGTTTTATATATGCGGCGTCGTAAATTAGGTGACTGCCTGATTTTGAGTGATTCCCTTAGCGCACTTCAGAGCCTTGGTGAGCTGTACAACTCCCATCCTATTGTGCAACGTATCCAGGATGCTCTACATGTTTTACATGCTTCTGGCATTAACGTGGTGCGTGCATGGATTCCAGGTCACGTAGATTTGCCGGGGAATGAAATGCCGGAATTGGCCGTTGGCAAACCACAGAACCCGGTATTACTTAGGAAGACTTTAGGCTTGAAGTGCGGAGAGCAGTGCTGTCGTGCTGGCACGAAGAGTGGTCACCTTTCTGCGGTAATAAGCTTAGAAAAGTGAAAGAACTTCCAATAAACTGGGTAACTTCCTCTCGCATATCTCGTCACGAGGTTATCTTGGCTCGGTTGCGAATTGGCCACTGCAATTTTTTGCATGGTTACCTATTTAAACGGGATCCTGCTATTCATCCGCTGTGCGACTTTTTGTCAGTCCGTCGCGTGCTGTTAGTGTTCCTCTCTAACAAACCTTCGAGACAGGCAGCTGCCTGTCAGACATGGAGGACGGCAGAAAAGGGTTACATCTCCCTCTCCCTCCTACCTGCTTCTTCTTTTCTTTTTTTCCATTTGTACATAAGAAGTGCTCAAGGTACAAATCCAGTTTTACTTCCTGCATGCACGATGATTGCAGCAGGTACATTGAAACCTAAGGTGTTATCACACCAAGTGTTTGAGCTCACGTGGGTGCTGCACATTTCATCCTCATACTATGGACCTTCCTCGAAGAGTTCGACTGAATATTCAAGTGTTCTTTTTTCTCGTTTTCCGCCACTTGAATCCCATTTTACTCAGAATTATTCTCGAACTTGTGCTACCTTCATTAAAATTTGTGGCCTCCCTAACCTTAGATAGCAAGTTATTGATGGTGGGCAGCGTTTTCTCAACAACGTAAACATATATAATACGTCGAATAACACTTATCAAAATCATCTATAATTGTGACACGCTTTGGTATGCAGTGCACTTTTCCAAGAGCTCCAAAAGAGATGCCGTGTTTCCCTTCCTTGACAATGTTTCTTCGGGCACTTTAGTTGCAGCACCTACTCTTTCTTCAATGGAATCAATAATTCACCAGAAACTGCTTCGCTTTTCATGAACGCATGGACATTGCTCACAACTTCTCTAGTTTGGCTATGCAAAGGTTTTGTGCCAGGGTTTGATAAAATTGGAGACATTTTACTTCGTATAAGAACGTAAAAGACCATCTTCAATAAACGCCCAAACAGTATAGGTTATCTAAGTTTAACTACAGAAACGAAAGTATACACAGCGAGTTCAAATATCATAAGCACACGACTACATCATAGATATTACTAGGAATACTACGTCCGCTGGACTGAGCTAGCTGTATTCACTGCTCATGCGCTACAGTTATGGGCTCGCAAGTTGTCCAGATAACCACTGCGCATCCAGGATTCACCGCACAGGACTACTTCCTGAGCTGTACGTCGCATCAAAGTGAATAACTTTTAATGAGCGTTGAATAATTGTAACCTCAGAGTTAGTGTATGGGACAGAGAAAATTAAGAAAGAAGTGAAATGACCAAGTCAACGTTACGAGGGAAAAAAAAAAAAAAAAAAAAAAAAAAAACAGTTGCGAGTTGTTATTCACGAAAGACTAGACTGTGTTGATGTCTGTAAAAGAGAACTGTGTATTTGTGCAAGAGTGTAGACGAAAAATAGTAACAGAAAAGTAAGTGGACTGATTTTGTCACATGGTGTCAGGAGTGGTATTCGTCGAGTTGGCAAATTGTCACATTATCTACACATCGGAGCACACTGCTTCAGTAGCTGGCAACTGTTTATGGTCATAGAAAATTACCATGTGCTTTCCCTGACCAAGGTTAGAATTGTGATATCAAGTGAAAAAAATCTTATGCGTTGCACTAACATGACTTTCTTTACTCTTGTACTAATCATTCCTACAAACTCTTATTCTTATATCTTCTTCGTTTTAGTTAAGACAAACATTTGTGTAAATCACCCTATTGTTTATTTCCTTGTAGGTACAAGAGGAATATTAGAGTACAGTAGGCTTTGAGCGATAGTCAAATCTTTTAAAGCTTTGGGATCTGTTCTCTTTGCACGCTTAACATATAAAAAAATGAATAACGATGTTCCATTTCACGAAAGTTTTGTGTTCCAAAACTAACACAAATAACAAGGAAGATCTCCGAAATGGTTCAATCCACAAAAAAATGGTAGATTAACTATAGATTTTATGTAGCTAAAAGATTAGTCAACTCTGAATTCAAAAAAATTATTGCAAAATATTACTATGAAAAATCAAAGAATAAAAGATGGGAACTACCAAACATTCAAACAGTAATTCCTGAGTATCCTCGAAAAACGGCAGTTGCAACCTTCAGGTTGATTACAGAACATGATTGTCTGGCAAAACATTTCAACAGAATTGGGATATATTCTTCACCACTCTGTCCTCTATGTGATCTGCAAGAGGAAATGGACCGAGACCACCTTCAAATATGCCCGGCCACTTCTAGCACCCTTCCCATCCATCAGTGAAAAATATTGGAGAGCAAGAGGATTAATGACTTCATTGTCAGATATCCAGCATTAGCTAACAACAGATAATATGAGTGTATAGTTATGTTTAAGTTAACAAGAGGCAATGGAGATAAATATATACTCGTGTGAGATTAGAAGATTGTATTCTTATGAAAATGAATATGTTCTAATTGAGTTATGTATTCAAGTATACTTTATTTCAATCCTAGCAATTGACAGCATAGTTAAACAACAAAATATATTTTTTTTTCAAAACCTAGTTTGTTTCTGTTATTTTTTTTTTCTTTACCTGATTACCCTTCCCTTATGTAGGACTTACACCCCCTAGGACTTACAAGCCAGTGCCTAGAGCCCGATGCCTGTCAGGGAGCTCAGAAACCTATGGCTCAGACAGAGAAGACCTGGAAGTGGGTGGTCAGGCAAAATCAATGGTTGGAAAGGTGATAATGGAGCAGTTGGTGGAATGAATGGTGGTGAAAACTACTATGAATAGCACATGCAGGCCCCTGGGGTCGAAACCAGGAGGCCTAGATGGTAGGCGAATGGTCTAACCACTCGGTCATGATGCCGCCCGTTTCTGTTATCAATCTCCTTAATTTGGTCTACATTTTTTTCAAATCGGATTTTAGGGTCAAGAACGAGTCCCCTATTTTGTTGCTTGTCAATGCCAATTATTTCATAAAAGTAGCTTAAAAATATGTTGTGAATGTAAATATCGCTATTTCGAAACCATCGTTATGTATACGTTTCAGTAAATTGTAATTACTTACACCTGGATATAAACATTTTCTTGTTAATATTTCCACAAACTAGTACACATCTTCTAAACTTAAATGAACAAGAAATGTGTATATGTTAAATGCCTTGTAATTGCCTACATTAGACTTTGGGTAATAGTCCAATCTTTTGGGGCTGGTCGCTGTATGAAGGCTTTGAAATTCTATTGTCTTTGCACAGCTGGGATATAAAAAGGTGAATTACGATCTTCCATCTGAGAAGGGTGCAAGTGTTGGAGAGCTCACACAGGTCACAAGGAGTGTCTCCGAGGTGGTTTACTTCACGAAGAGATTCATTTGGATATGAATTGTGTGTTTTGACAGGATCTGCATTTTGTGTGTGGTGGGATTTCGTCTGTCTCTTATGGTTTGCATGTTATTGAGAGGCCTTTAAGAGTAAACAGGACTACACAGCTATAGCCTAAAAATTCAAAATCTATTAAATATGTAAATAATGAAGCTGTTAACAGTAAAGTAACACAATCTAAATTGGGAACGGATTGGAAACTGGAAGCTTCGCTTATCTTATTAGTATTGCAGGATGTTTTGCGGCTGGCACGTTTCGGGTTGACTCCAACTCCTTCTCAAAGCTATACAAACCATGTATAGAGAATGGGGAGTTGGGAGTCAACTTGAAGTGTGTTAGCTGCGGGGCATCTTGCGGTATTGCTAGGATACAGTGAGGCTTTTGGTTTCTGGTTTGTTCTTAATTTAGATTCAAAATATATATTTCATTTGTCATGGGGGTATCTTGGACATATGGCATTTTAATCAAAATTGAGAAAATAAAAATTTTTCATTTGAAGGATGGCTTGGAGTGGGGGAGTTTTCTTCAAAATCTTGGTGTCGCATCCTTGAGGGACGTTGGGCTTGAATACCGGGTTTGGCTTTTAACCGACTTTTCGTTTTTGAGTTGCCCTGTTCACATGCATCCAAACACACATGGACATTTTTCTAAAAATGTTTTTTTTTTTTTTTTGGATTCATAGCTTATATTTCCAGTGAAATCTTGACATATTTTTGGGTGGACTCAATATTTCCTTTACTAACTACACTTAGTAGATAAAGTAAAACTATTTAACATGGATAAAAGAATCATTGAATATTATAATATATACTGTAAATATATTATTTTACTGTAAGTAAAACAGGAGGCATTAGTGTTTGAGAAAGATTATTTCATAATAGTTCTGAATTTTGCTTAGCACAGTTAGACAAAATACTTTATACAGTGAGAACATAGAAGGCACTCCAGAGTACTGTTGATACAAAATGCTGCCCCAAATGTTATATATAACAATGGAAACTGCCATAATTCTATTATTTCAGATGCATCTGTACCCTCTAAAGTGTTTCTAAAGTGATTGAAACAGTGACATTATCTGGATTTTGAGTAAGTCAACAAAACAAATGTTTTGTCAGTTGTAACCCAAACCTTGCTCAAGGCTCAGTTGGTTGGGCACTAGCCTACTGATCCCAAGGTTACGGGTTCAAACCCGGCCCAGACTGATGGTTTCTAAGTGTGTTTAAAAGTGACAGCCCCATTTCTGGCATGTAAAATAACTCCTGCAGGATGAAATTCCAACACACTAGTTTTACTATTATAATCGTGGAGGTGACAGCATCGTTAACAAATAAAATAATTGTTTAATTTATTTCATGATACAAAGGTGGCTATTAAGAAGTTCTCGGAATTGAGTAAACTGTGGTGATTATACTTGTATGTAATATTACCTGCAGCCCATATCCGTGGTAGCATGTCTGCCTCACTTTAAGAGGTCCTGTGTTCGAATCTCAGGGTGAGTTATCCAGATAAGCATTTTTTAGGAGTTTCCTTTATCCTGAAAGATTGACACCTCTTAAACTCTATGGCCCCCTGGCTCATTTGACCATCATTTCACTCATTTTATTCATTGCCCGGTTAAAGAACGTTACTCCTTAAAAAAAATACACTTGGCTTACATTTTATTGTTTACATTTATTAACTGTTTGGTTAGCAGTTAATAGCTATTAGTACCCAACTTCAATAAAAAACTATGGCCTCAGGGGTCTCCGTCTAGGGGATATGTGAAGAGCGACCACAAGGTACCCAAGCTGAGCAGAACATTACTTCCACTTACTGGTGTTTTGCTCCTCACTGTAACTTTTCTATCTGACCTTACCTTGGTCATCTCTTGTTCTCTTCCGACCCCGATGCTATTAGGGTTCCCGAGGGCTAGGGAATCTTTATTTTTCCAACCTATCCATTTCTCTAATTTCTCAATAAAATCTTAACCCCAACATGCTGACCTGTCATGGCATGTAATTCGTTCTCTGACTGGTAATCAGACGATATGGTCGGTGAATTTATTTTGATAATTCTCCCAGTCAGGTCGGTGAGACCTGTAAACCAACGACAGCTGTGGCCCTCCAGACATTCTGGGGGTTGTGAGAGAGCGATGTGGCCGCCAAAACATAAAAATATGGTGCTCTCTAAAAAGTGGTTACTATTACTACTATTGCTCTCTTCAATAATATCATTGTGAAAAATATTGGAGAGCAAGAGGATTAATGACTTCATTGTCAGAAATCCAGCATTATCTAACAACAACAACAACAAAAATTATTTAGACATAAATCGTGTGTTTTACATTTTTTGTATAGTAAAATTTGGTTGATTTCTTATTGTTTACGAGTTATTCAAAAGTCATCCAGAGTAAACAGGACCACAAGGCAATAGCCAGAAAATTCAAAATGTATATTTCATTTTTCATACAAACATCTTAAACATATGGCATTTTAATCAAAATAGTTATTGCCATTTTCAAGAAAATAAAAATTTTCGAACAATTTTCCATGTAAAGGGTACTTTAGGGTAAGGCTGTTTTCTTCAAAATCTTCGTCTCACATCATTGAAAGACATTAAACTTAAATACCAACTTTGGTTTTTAACCAACTTTTCGTTTTTGAGTTATGCTGTCCAGACACACACACACGGACCTTTTTCTAAAAATGCTTTTTTTTTATTCAGGAGTCTCAAAACATTTATTTCCGGTGAAACCTCGACATCGAATTTTTTGGTGGAATACTATACTTCCTCTACATACCAGTCGAAAAAGTAAAAATCTGGTGCATATAAATTCGTGTTTCGACGTTCAAATGAGCGCTACTTATTTAATAAATGCAGGAATTGCCCCACACTATCTTTTAACATAACTTTTTATATACAAAAGAATTGCACACAAAAGAAAGTGTCGTCACATTACGATGCAAAAACAAATGATGGCTCATGTGAGAAATAGTCGTGACGGATGCAAATAATATATCAAGTGGTACAGTAAGTATAGGTTTAGGATGTATTTCCATGACTCGGTAGATAAAAAGATGCAGTAGAAGTAAGAGAGCACAGGCCGAGGTGTATTGGGTCTACTAAATAACAAATTGAGGTTAGAGGATCCGGAAAAGTACCACAATTTTCTACGAATTGACGAAGATTTATTTCTCAACCTTGCAAAACCACGAATAACCAACCACGAACAGCTGGCTATATATGTATAGCAAGCGCAGTCCGCCATACTGTTGCATTCCTGACGCTGATTGGCTGTTTTCATTTTGTGGGATGAAACTCAATCATGTTAAAGCAGGGAAGACAATGTATGCAACAAAATTCTGTACAACTCTCGACCTCTGACAATGCACATTTGTTGTATACAAAGTTTTTGATCAAAAAGTTGGATAGCGGGACATAAGCATTACGAAAAAGGTAACTCGAATGGTTACTATAACCAAGGAAGTGGAAACAATCGAATGGGAGTTACGTCATTCATTGCATTTGTATGTATCACTTATTGGGAAGCGGTCACTTCGGCCCATTGTGTAGTATCCATCTCCTTCACTGAGAGATTTGTGGAAGAAAGCAGCAGTGCTGATACAGCTATAGAGGTTTTGCATCAAAATCTCATGTGTTGCACTCACTTGACTTTCTCTACTCTCATTCCTATATCCATGTTAGTCGAATTACACATTTGTACAAATTATCTTATTGGTAAGTTTCGCGTAGGGGAATACTCAAATGTTGTAAAGTTGGTTGCTGTACAAAGGCTTCGAAATTCCATTCCCTTTGCACAGCCGAGAGATAAAGAAGTGGATAACGACCTTGCATTTAACGTGTGCAAAATTTACACAAATAACAAGGAGTACATATCTAAAAAAAAATTCACTCCACCAACAATGCATTTGGACAAACTGTTTTAACAAGGTCTACATTTTTGTATAGTAAGGCTTAGTGCATCTCTTATGGTTTATCAGTTATGCAAAAGTCGTCAAGAGTAAGCAGAACTACATGGGCTATGCCAGAAAGTTCACAATATACTTTTCATTTGCCATAAAATATCTTAAACATGCACATTTTAATCAAAATCATTAGAGTCATTTTTGAGAAAATACAAATTTTTGAAGAATTTTCAATGTAAAGGAGAGTTTAGGTTGGAGGAATTCTCTTCGAAATCTTTGTGTCACATGCTGAAAGATATTAAACTTCAATACCAACTTTAGTTTTTATCCATCTTTTCGTTTTTGAGCTATGCTGTTCACAGACACATGCGTACACACACAGACCTTTTTCCAAGTGTTATTTTCTGGATTCAGAGGTCTTCAAAACTTTGAAACCTCAACAATGAATTTTTGAGTCACAGACAATACTTCCCTATATGTAGCAGAGAAAGTAAAAAAGTTTGTAAAACAAAAATGTTATTGACAGGAAGAGAAAAAATCTACAAATATTAATAAACATTAGTGACTAAAGCTTCACTTGTCTTTTACAACCATGTAATATCCACTAGGACTATAGTTAAATCAGTCGTCTGCATCTCCAGCTAGAAATGTTTGTGCTATTGTTACTGTAGTGGATTCTTTCCTATTACATTGCACAACTACTAGAAGTAAAATTTTTATTGACAAAATCTTTTGGTAGTATTTCAAAATTCATTGCACAATCTTTACTTTTAAAATACTTTTTCTCAAACCATCAAATCTATGGGTCCATTTAATTGTTTTAATAATTTAACCTCTGAGCTTAATTTCATAGTTAAATAAGCAAAAATGATCCGTCACAGATGATTCATCCGTCTGTTTATACTTAATATTTCTAAAATGTTCTTTTATTCTAGTTTATAATTTTCCAATGTAAACCTTGTAACCATTAGATGTAACTTTAACAGTTATTCCTGTTACCTGGAAGTAAAGTCACATCTGTAAATGTTACCCAGTATTACCACATCTTGTGTTACTACAGAAGAATTTACACTTGAAGTGCGGAGAGCAGTGCTGTCATGCTGGTGTGAAGAGTGGCCAGCTCTCCATGAAAATAAGCTTACAGTAGTGAAGGAAACCCCGATGAACTGGGTAAACTCCTCCTGTATATCTTGTAATAAGATGATCTTGATTCGGTTGCGTATTGGCCACACAATTTTATGCATGATTGACCTTTTAACGGGGACTCGGCTGTATGACAAATATTTTTCAGTCTGTCACGTGCTGCTAGTGTTTTCCTAGCACACCTTCACGAGTTTCTGCAACTGCCCAAATGGTCAAAAGAGTTTTGAAATATTTATCAATGATGAACATAATTTAAGGATTTGGAATTATTTTAGATATTGAGATTTCATACCTTTGGAACCTTTTATAAATTTGTTTTAATTCTGGCTTTTGCTTCACTAATTTGGTATATCTATCTGTATTTGTGCCTTTAATAGGATTTTGTATATTAAACTTTATCTCTGGTTTTTGCTGTTACTTATTTTATAAGGGTGCTGATAACCAAGTAATTGAGCATCTTTAAATTTATCTCATGATCATCTTTAATGTTATTATAATACGTATGTATATTCTGTATGGAATAAACTGGCAGTCAGCATGTAGAAAGAGAAAGCAAGAGTCACCCCCTCACTTGCACGCAGTGTTGTGACGATCCTCTCCTGCTAACTAGGCAATACTAAGTGAGGGGTGCCACAGTGGAAGAGATTTGATAAGAACAATTTTGACTGGAAAAGCTATTCCCTTAATGAGGGTTCTTCATTGTACTCAAGGGAGCAGGCTCAGGTCATTTCCAACCAATATCGCTATCTCTTTCTGCCAACTTATTCCACACAGACTCTAATAATCTAAACATCTTTTATTCCTCCATGTAGTTCATTACTGGCAAAACTGTGTTCAGCAGAGCCTCAGAAGTTACTGAAATTCACAATTAACACTGTGTTTCTCAGTGTTTACAGAATTAAAGGCTGGTTTCACCCGCTGATGTTAAATATTAACATAATGTTATATTCATTTTATATTGACATTAATGTAAATTTTTTTCATCAATGCTAGTTGGAACATAATGAGTTAAGGCATTTAACAAAGGTTAGAAGTTGAAAAACAGCTGCTACAAACCAAGCTGTTGATAAGAGTGTGCTGGTTTTGTTTTAATGATATTCCTAAGCCATTGGTAAATTTGAAAACTTGCTAAAGGAGTATCTTTAAAGCAATTTAGACAGTTCAAAGCAGTCATCAGCTCGGTTAGAATACTACCAACAGAAGTATGCCCCCTTTCTCCCATGCTACAACTGTGGATTACTCTTTGGGACTTTTATGTTACTGGCAATTTAAAATTGAGTTTTTTAGTAATGAAACCAACTACTACGGTTTTCAGCATATCGTTTAATATTGGGCATGAAAGGCCACATAATTTTGCTAAAAAGCCTCTTTATTGGGCTTGAAGTTCTTTTATGTGCTATAAATCTGACATGGGACCTACAGCTTAAAGGATTTTTCTACCCAAAGAAAATTATTGCCCCCTGCCAGAGGCTAGAATGTTACCCCCTAGACCATGGACGACAACATGTTGCCAGTTTTCATTTAATGGTAGGTGACAATGTTTGAATTTCCAAAGGTACCATTTGTGGAGATGGTTTATGAAGTAATCAGCATTTTTATTGTATCTGCTTGACCCATATTCAATGATAAAAGGTTTTTTTCCACTTCAGCTGCAATGTAGTTTGAACCATCTTAAATTGTCTTTAAACCTGGCATTTTTGGTGGTGCATTTTACTTTGGCATAAGATTGCTGTAGTTGCTTACTAGACCCAGGAGAATTGCTCACATTACAATTTCCATAAGCTGAACCCTTATCCTTTTAAGCTTGGTTTTCATTTTTACTTAATTCCTAAATTTATTAAATAACACTTATTTGAACAATCTGAACAATAATGATTGGCTTGAACCATTCTACTTGTGTAAGAGATGGGCCTTGTTTCTTTATTGCTATTGCTCTTCTTGCTGACGCAGTGGACAACTCTGATTAGGTCAGCTGCATCTCTTTCCAGACTGTCAAAACCTACTCTCCACATGAAAATTCTTTTGCACTTTTATATTCCAATAGTTCTTACTTTTCTACATTCGCTTCTAATGCTATTCTGTAATAGGTCTCCCACGTTTACTGTGAATGTGGAAACCGGAATCTTGTGCTGCACTGGCTCTGCTGTCCAATAAGTTATCACAAAATACTAGTTCCTGGTCAAGCCGATCATTATCCTTTTCCATAAACTTGGTCCACTGTCTATTGCACTTGTCCATTCAAACAGAACAAATGTAACGTGATTTTAATACTAAAAAATCTGAGGGATTTTCAACACCAGTTTTCTTTAGAGTGTAATTAAAAAGCATATCCCAAAGGTTCTTACTGGATTTACACCAGATGTCAAAAACTTCTCTCCAGCAAATGGTACTGTTCAGTGTAATGCATGTTCAACTACATATAGAACAGTACTGTAGAGTGTAATACATGTTCAACTACATATAGAACAGTACTGTAGAGTGTAATACATGTTCAACTACATATACAACAGTAGTGTTCAGTGTAATACATGTTCAACTACAGATACAACAGTACTGTTCAGTGTAATACATGTTCAACTACAGATACAACAGTACTGTTCAGTGTAATACATGTTCAATTACAAGTAAAACAGTAGTGTTCAGTGTAATACATGTTCAACTACATATACAACAGTACTGTACAGTGTAATACATGTTCAACTACATATACAACAGTACTGTTCAGTGTAATACATGTTCAACTACAGATACAACAGTACTGTTCAGTGTAATACATGTTCAACTACAGATACAACAGTACTGTTCAGTGTAATACATGTTCAACTACAAGTAAAACAGTAGTGTTCAGTGTAATACATGTTCAACTACATATACAACAGTACTGTACAGTGTAATACATGTTCAACTACATATACAACAGTAGTGTTCAGTGTAATACATGTTCAACTACAGATACAACAGTACTGTTCAGTGTAATACATGTTCAACTACAGATACAACAGTACTGTTCAGTGTAATACATGTTCAATTACAAGTAAAACAGTAGTGTTCAGTGTAATACATGTTCAACTACATATACAACAGTACTGTACAGTGTAATACATGTTCAACTACATATACAACAGTACTGTTCAGTGTAATACATGTTCAACTACAGATACAACAGTACTGTTCAGTGTAATACATGTTCAACTACAGATACAACAGTACTGTTCAGTGTAATACATGTTCAACTACAAGTAAAACAGTAGTGTTCAGTGTAATACATGTTCAACTACATATACAACAGTACTGTACAGTGTAATACATGTTCAACTACATATACAACAGTACTGTTCAGTGTAATACATGTTCAACTACATATACAACAGTACTGTTCAGTGTAATACATGTTCAACTACAGATACAACAGTACTGTTTAGTGTAATACATGTTCAACTACAAGTAAAACAGTAGTGTTCATTGTAATACATGTTCAACTACATATACAACAGTACTGTACAGTGTAATACATGTTCAACTACAAGTAAAACAGTAGTGTTCAGTGTAATACATGTTCAACTACATATACAACAGTACTGTACAGTGTAATACATGTTCAACTACATATACAACAGTACTGTTCAGTGTAATACATGTTCAACTACATATACAACAGTACTGTTCAGTGTAATACATGTTCAACTACAAGTAAAACAGTAGTGTTCAGTGTAATACATGTTCAACTACATATACAACAGTACTGTACAGTGTAATACATGTTCAACTACATATACAACAGTACTGTTCAGTGTAATACATGTTCAACTACATATACAACAGTAGTGTTCAGTGTAATACATGTTCAACTACAAGTAAAACAGTACTGTACAGTGTAATACATGTTCAACTATGTATACAACAGTACTGTAGAGTGTAATACATGTTCAACTACAAATAAAACAGTACTGTTCAGTGTAATACATGTTCAACTACATATAAAACAGTACTGTTCAGTGTAATACATGTTCAACTACGTATACAACAGTAGTGTTCAGTGTAATACATGTTCAACTACATATACAATAGTACTGTTCAGTGTAATACATGTTCAACTACATATACAACAGTACTGTTCAGTGTAATACATGTTCAACTACATATAAAACAGTACTGTTCAGTGTAATACATGTTCAACTACATATACAACAGTACTGTTCAGTGTAATACATGTTCAACTACATATACATCGGTCCTGTTCAGTGTAATACATGTTCAACTACATATACATCGGTACTGTTCAGTGTAATACATGTTCAACTACATGTACATCAGTACTGTTCAGTGTAATACATGTTCAACTACATATAAAACAGTACTGTTCAGTGTAATACATGTTCAACTACGTATACAACAGTAGTGTTCAGTGTAATACATGTTCAACTACATATACAATAGTACTGTTCAGTGTAATACATGTTCAACTACATATACAACAGTACTGTTCAGTGTAATACATGTTCAACTACATATAAAACAGTACTGTTCAGTGTAATACATGTTCAACTACATATACAACAGTACTGTTCAGTGTAATACGTGTTCAACTACATATACATCGGTACTGTTCAGTGTAATACATGTTCAACCACATATACATCAGTACTGTTCAGTGTAATACATGTTCAACTACATATACAACAGTACTGTTCAGTTTAATACCTGTTCAACTACATATACAACAGCACTGTTCAGTGTATTACATGTTCAGCTACATATACAACAGAACAAGGATCAACGGATAAGAAGATTCTTCCAGGAATGCAATAAACAGTCAAGAGTGAATCTAATTGCACCAATAAACCCAGTAGTTTGAAGTGTGTCAATAGGAGCTTTCTTAAAAGATCTGATGTATTGCACTCACATTACCTTCTCTACTCTTGTACTAACCATTCTTACAAACTCTTATTCATATATCTTCTTTGTGTTAGTTGAGGTAAACATTTGTACAAACTGTCTTGTTTAGTTTCTTGTAGATACAAGGGGACTATGGGAATAAAGTAGACTTTGAGTGATAGTCAAATCTTTTAAAGCTTTCAAACTCCATTCTCTTTGCATAGTTAACATATAAAAAAGGAATTAACAATGTTCCTTTTGACTGAAGTATAAGTTCTCCAAAACTCCGCAAATAACAAGGAATACCTCCAAAATGGTTTGCTCTACAAACAAATTTATTTAGTCATAGATTTTGTGTTTCAGCACAAGATCTACATTTTCTGTATAGTAAGATTTGGTCCATCTCTTATGGTTTATGCAAAAGTCATCCAGAGTAAACAGCACTACATGGACTATAGCCAGAAAATTTAGGATATACATTTTATTTGCCATAAAAATTTCTTAGTCATATGGAATTTTGATCAAAATTGTTTGAGCCACTTTTAATAAAATCAAAATTTTCGAAAAATGTTCCATGCAAAGCGCAGTCTACAGTGGAGGAATTTTCTTTAAAACCTTTATGTTGCATTCCTGAAAGACATTGAACTTGCACACCAACTTTGGTTTTTAATCGACTTCATTTTTGAGTTATGATGTCCACAGGCTGACAAACACACAGAGACTTTCTAAAAGTGTTTTTTTTTTTTTATTCAGTGGGTCTCAGAACATTTCTGGTGAAATCTCGACATTGAATTTTTGAGTGGAATACAATACTTCCTTTACTTTATTATACGTAGCAGAGAAAGTAAAAAGTTAACTCCAGCGTCGAATGACATGAGAAGTTCCACAAGGTCTCCAAATCAGAAAACCCATTTGAGCCTGCACATTTTACAATCCAATCTCGCTCATCTGAATTTCCTTAAAAATCTGAAGATTCCTCTCTTTGGCGTTCTTAACCAGTTTGCTACCGAGCTAAAATGCTATGCCTACTGCTTTAACTGGAAACCCTAACATGAAACTTAGATTTTTCCACTTCCTAATTTTGAAGCTTTGAGTTTAGATATTTTGAAATGGCTCTGTTTATATTGCTTCATATTTCCACACTTTTAAGAATGTTACCTGAGTCATCATGTATTACTAAAATATTAATTTTGAATTTTTACCATTATCATTCCTAACTGAAATGTCACTATAAATGTTACTTTCCAGCAATGGCATCTTGTACCAGTATACTATTCCGTGATATGGTCTACCACGTAGTAAAGGACAAGAAATCACTGTAAACACATTAAAAAGATCTGCTGTATTGCACTTACATGACTTTCTCTACTCCTGTATTAACTATTCTTACAAACTCTTATTCCTATATCTTCTTCATGTTGAGATAAACATTTGTACAAATTATCTTATTACTTATTTCCTTGTATGTGCAAGGAGAATATTAAAATACAGTAGGCTTTGAGCGATTGTCAACTCTTTTAAAGCTTTGAGATCCTGTTCTCTTTGTGCACACTTAACATATAAAACAAAATGAACAATGTTCCATTTCATGAAAGATTTAAGTTCTGAAACTCACACAAATAACAAGGAATACCTCTGAAATGATTTGCTCCACAAAAAAATTTATTTGGTCATAGATTTTTTGTTTTAGCAAGATCTACATTTTTTGCATAGTAAGATTTTGTCTATCTCTTACGATTTAGAAGTTATGCAAAAGTCATCCAGAGTAACTAGCACTATATGGACTATAGCCACAAAATTCAAAATATACATTTCATTTGTCATATAAATATCCTAAAGATATGGCATTTTAATCAAAATCGTTAGTCATTTTCAAGAAAATCAAAATTTTTCCATGTAAAGGGTAGTTTAGGGTGGGGCTAGTTTCTTCAAAATCTTTGTGTTGCATCCTTGAAAGACATTAAACTTAAATACCAACTTTGGTTTTTGACCAACTTTTCGCTTTTGAGTTATGCTGTCCACAGGCTGACAAACACAGAGACTTTTCTAAAAGTGTTTTTTTTTTTTTATTCAGGGGGTCTCAAAACATGTTTCTGGTGAAATCTCGACATTGAATTTTTGAGTGGAATACAATACTTCCTCTACTTACGAGTAGAGAAAGTAATATGTTGTTGTTAGCTAATGCTGGATTTCTGACAATGAAGCCATCAATCCTCCCACTCTCCAACAAGAAAGTAATATACCTAGTGTGAAACAACACCATATACTATTTTTTGTGATACTCTGACCTCATAAAGGAAAGTTAAATGAGCAGGAAACATGCAACAAACATTCAGTTTAAGTATTGTTGATTAAGTATGTATCTATTGCAGGAGTTGAAATTGTTTCAACATAATTGTTAATTTATGCGATCAAATTGCATCAGTTGGAGCCCAAAGAGTTAACTTCAATAGCCACAGTATTCGGGCCATGCAGTGAGTGAGTGGCCCGTCGACAGCTAGGTCATCAGTGCCCTGTGGCCATGCAGAGACACTGCCAATGTTGTGTAACTTGTGTGCTCAACACTGCAGATTATACAAGTTTTCAGTCGGTTCCTTGTAGAATAGTACAACACCCTCTTTCTGCATAATTACTTGATTTGCAGGGATAGAGTCCTTCTGGAATATTGCAAATGTAATTGCCTTTATCAGTAGTTACATCACCAAAAGATAAAACATCACTTTCTTTGAGATCATATTGTGATGTGTAGAATTGTCTCCAATTACACATTGCTCTGGGTGGCTCAGTTGGTTAGACGTTGGCGTACTGATCCCAAGGTTGCGGGTTCAAACCCGGTCCAGATTGATGGTTTTTAAGTGTGCTTAAAAATGACAGCTCCATGTCAGTAGACTTACTGGCATGTAAAAGAACTCCTGTGGGACAAAATTCTGGCACACTGGTGACACCGATGTGATCCTGGCAATTGACAGCGTCATTAAATAAAATAATTATTTTTCCCAGTTACACTTCCCTACATAAAAAGTAATGTTTGTAAAAGGTTAATAAGTTACTAACAGTTAATTAACCATTATCTACAATTTTGGTTCAATCTATTTGAAATATTATTTAAAAGCCCTCAAGACAAATGTGTATGTGTCAGTGCACTTGGCTTCTGGAGATTGCCGATGCTTGGCTCATCCTGTTGTGAGCTTCTGGGCTGTTGTACGGTCTTTACTCTGATGCTCTCTTATATACCCGATGCAGTTCTCTGGCACTCCCGTCCCGTCTCTGATTGGTCTCTTAGCTCCAGCCCTTGCCTTCCATTGGCTGGACAACAGCGCAGAAGGAGTTCACAACAATATGAGTGAAATGTATGACGCGGCCTTCACCAGAAGCCAAGTGCACTGATCTACACAGACCATGGAAGCCTTCACATTCAATGTGTATGTGTGTTTATTTTCAGATATTTATGGATAAATGACAGCACAGTTACACAGGGAACGTTGCAAGGTTCAACTGAAAATTACCAGTAAACACATCTGTTGGTCCTGTGTTATATTCAGGCATAAAGTCATGTGCTCCAATTACACTCCAAGGGAGGCACCCCGTTCTTGTGGGTAAGGGATGCAGTTCTCAACAATTATTTTGGCTACCATTAAGGTGCAACGTTTGACTTAGCAGCCAACAAAATTGAAGTCTGTGAGTGAGACCTAATTAGGAGATAGCAAAATTTCGCTGGATAGAATGCTGTCAGCAGTTTAAGTTTGGTTTTGGGGACACTTAGAGAGAGTTCAGCTCATGCACTCATACGGTGAGCCTACAAAAATTAACTTAACAAGTGATGCAAATTGTACATGGCATGTAGAAAATAAAGCCTAAATTGAATTGTTAGTCTTTGAAACTATGTCTAGATTAATTTAAATTAAACTTTTTCATCAACTGATAATATAACAAGCAAGCTGCATCTGTTGGTTTTGAAATAAACTAATTATGCATACTCCTTGTTTTTATTTGAATTTGAGGTCACCAATATTGCCATACAGTGTTGAATGTGTTCATCACAGAAGAGCTATTTGCTCTTATCTCAAAACTTTTAAAAGTGGACTTCAACATTAATTGATGCAATTGTAAGTTTAGTGTCTTTTAATTCACTCAAATCTGACCATATATCTGCCTTAAAATTAATGTGTATTATAAATTACAATATTTTCTCACACATGAAGGTTAATAGCTGGTCATATAAAGTACTTCAGAGTGAGAACATAAGGTAACTGCTTGTCCTAAGAGCAGCACTCAAAATCAACAAACCTGCAAATGCTAGCCTAGGTGAAAACTACACAAGATTTGGAATATTATTGACAAACTATAGTGGACTTAAAGAATTCATTAGTGACTGGAAATGCTGTATTCCATGTATATTGTGATCATTTTTAACAATGAATCTTCAAGGACCCAATTTCTTTTATTCATCTTATTCCCTGCAAAATCCACTATACTCTGTTCATCTAGAGATTAGAGGAGACGTAAACAAAGCCACGTGCGTTTTGACCACAGCGTGCCCTCTTGACGCTTTTGCCATGTAAATAGTCCCTTGAAGAAATACTGTTACTAAGGTCTAAAATGTCACTTAATGTTTGCTAAAGCATGAACTAAGTGTACTAAGCCTAGCTAAAGTGTAAGAATACGCACTTACATGAATCTGCAACCAGCCTAATTCATTCTGCGCGCGCATTATTCAGTATGACAGTAACATGGCGGAACAAGTGAGTGCTGTAAAACATAAGCGCGGCAAAGCGTTGCGAAGTGGTGAAAAGACAATAATATTGAACGTGTTTAACAAGTTCTGCGAGAAATATCCCGAACTTGCTATCGAAGACGTGATAAAATTAACATTCGAGTTTACCGGTGTGTCAGTTGCAAGTATTTACAGCACACGCAAAGAGAAATCATCAGTTGGTGAAGATCCCAGCCAAAAGCTTTCACGTGCCAGATAAATGGTGGATGTAGTTTGCAACGAATTTGTGAGTGTGAGATCTGCAATCCGTCGAAAAGTTCGTCAGTCAATGAATCCCCACCTTAAACAAAGTGCTGTTGGCAGTTAACTCTGATCCCGATCTTCCAGATTTAAAACTAACCTCCCTCCACAAGCTGCTTCTGGAGATTGGTTTCGAAATTGTGAGCAGGAAATGAAAACGTGTTATTGTGGACAGAGATGACGTAAGTAGCAGTTAATTTCCATGTGCTACATGTTATTTGAATCAAGTAAATATATCTTTTTAGTAGTGTAAAATGCATATTATACCTACGCGTAGCGGTAGGTAACTGTGTTGCATCATTGCGAAAGCACGTGGCCGCGGAGTGATACAAACCGGTGCTTTGTTTATATCTCCTCTAATCTCTTGATGAACAGAGTATACATTTCCTCAGAACACCATCAACTGAGGTGGAGACTAACTGCAGATTCCTCACGTGGAAATGCTACAGACGTCAGTGTCCAGCCAGTAATAGCCAGAACAAAGGCCTATTGAGAAATGTCCATTTCCCACAGCACCTAATGCTTGCTATATAAATGAGGAGGATGGACAATCAACAGAACAGCTGCAAGTTGCTACGTCACAACAAAATTTTAAATTGTGTCAACAGAGAACTGCGCTTTGTGATTCAGCTTCAGAAGAAATGAAGTGATACAAAAGGCAACTGGACTTGTCATTTATCATATTTTATTTCTTCCCTCTTCTTTTTTCCTACTAAAAGGATGTAATATTACCCAAATTGAATAGTTAAACAAATCACATACCCAGTTCTTAACTGCTACTGATCAGATTTTTCTAGAGAAATGTTTGCATTTCATAAAAGTCTACACTGAATCAATTGCACATTCTTATTTCAAAACGTTTTTCATGTTATGTTTCTTCAATGAAGGCCCTATACTTACTTTGCTTCACATGTTTCTCAAATTTCTAAGTAATTTTGTGTTGTATAGCAGAATGCAACAAGGCAGAACTTTTAATGCTTCTATTTATGCATGTAGCATATGCGATAAAAGTTGTGCTGTGTAATTATGGGGGTATCAGTTCTACTATCTGTTTTCATACTTAGCTCAAGGGCTAGTATGGCGACATACCAAACTGAACTCCTAACACAAACATCTATAAAATGTTGCATTTCCACAATTGGCACAACTCTGATAGCTCTCGTAACATATGGAAGTGTAAATAAAGCTGTTGGTGTGCAACTGGTCTGACTGTCTTGCTCACAATGGGAAGTACATATGCACGTCTATGTGCCAGCCATAAGGCCTGTGCAAACTGAAAGGCTACACAATATTTTTCAATTCATGCAACTAAGAGTCTTCTGCAACTGTTGCATTGTCTGGTATGGATGATTTTTGGATCACATTACACTGGCCAATTGACAGTTGCATCACATGACACAAAGTTTCCTGTCAAATAGAATGTACCTTCCAACCAGTTTTAAGGTTAATGTAGAATTAGAATTTTCACCAATTAAATATAAAACACAAAGGTAGGGTCTGGTTTAAATTCATTTACTTTTTATTTAAAACGAAGTTTTGTTGCCTTTTTACATGTGTAAGTTCGGAGGACTTTACCATGATATTGTTATGATAAGCTGATGCATTTAGGTTTAAATGCAAATCATAAGATTTTTGAGGTCGAACTGACCTAGTCATTCAACATCTGCATGCAAAACTGATCTTAAACCAACATCCAAGTGAGACAGAATATTAGACCCCCAATGGAAAATCGTTCATGTAAATGTTTGTTAAAAGTGTATAAATATTAGAATTGTTTGTGTTCCATAATAAAAATAGGAGACGATAATTGGGATTACTTCCCTAACGAGAAAGAACTATGTGCGCGGATGAAAACAAAAATGGCAGTGTGTCGTGTAAAAGCGACGCCAAGAAACGATTCAGTAGCGTCTATATGTTCAAGGTGATAAGACGTGTTTTGGTAGCGTGTGAACATGGAACTTTCACCAAACTTTCTTCCAGCATAAATTCTACTAAATCAAAAAAAAGTGTGAAGGTTTTTGAGTATTTAATGTGGTGCTGAGAGTGTAAAATATCGAAGTGTTAATAAATAAATACATTGTGATAAAGAAACATTGATATATGCATTCCATCTGTTACCACGACCTTGTAGATAGAAAACTAGTCACATAGCACAGCCAATTCCCAGAATAATCATTTAAAAACTGCACCACAAGTTATATTCTTCTTTTTCTGTATAAAATCCAAGAAGGAATTATGATAACAGCATTCATTCTGCACCTAAAACTAATGTTAATCCAACATCAAAGTTACAGTCCTTTTTAATATGAACCCTCAAAAAGAATAACACTTATCATTATTCATTTTGAGAGTTTATACCAAAAACGGAGAATGTGACTCCGATGTTTGTTTATGATTAGTTTTGGGTGCGGATGTTCAAAAACTAGGTCACTTCAGTCTTAAAAAAGTAAATAAATACCAGCCTGCAATCGTTCAGTTGGTAACCTCAACCAAAAATCAGAAATAAGGTTGGAACTAAAACTTTCTTCAAAATAAACAGATAAAAAATAAACTTATGCTTAAACTACAAAAAATACATTATAAATAACAACTACAGATGAATAAATAATTAAAGCCTTTATATCAACCTAGCATATACCTATTATCTTAATAAAGAACCTCCTACTGCAACAATAATCAATAATTTCCATGTCAACACTAGAAGAGTATGTGCTGAACCTAAACATACCTACACGTTACAAATCACTTCACGCTTGTCACACAAGTTGCTCTTACAAATGGGATACAAACAAAGTTGCCAAAACTATGTGTCTGAAAAACATGCACTTCAGGTCAATGTTGCCAACACAATGAGCAGTTGGCACAAAGTGGCAGTAAAAGTGCTAAGCTGTTTTCAACAGAAAAGAAATGTGCATCTTTATTGCAACACCACCAATCATTGAAAGTTGACAAAGTAAAATTGGCAAAATGCATATGACTATTTTCAAACTGTTATTTTGTGATTTAAATTTGCACTCAACATATGCAAATACATTGCTCAAAAATATAACTGGTTTTATTTCACAGTTCACTAAAACAGAAAGAATTACCACATTTGACTGACTTAATAACAATGACAATTGATAATGATGTTCTACAGATATGAGGTGCATACTAATCAATTCAACAGTTACCATTCCACTGTAACACCAACATCCAAGGCACAAGAATATTATTATGGCAGTGGCCAAACATCAAAGGGGGCTCAAGATCAGCTTCCCAGCATCACTATATTGCTAGGTAACATGCAACAATGGCAGCCAAGAACAAAGGCCATTTCCACACAGTTCTAGAAGCTTCAAGAGCAGGGATTGTTCTGGAAAGCTTCATGAAATGTTCATCTAAGCAAGTCGGCACAGACATACAGTCAGTTCTTGAGAGAGTTGTGTACAGTTGAGCAGTGTTTTGTGTCAAGGTTATGATACAACAGAATAGCTGTGAGTTACGAGGTCACAAGTTGTGAATTGTGATTCAGTTTTAAAGGAAATAAAATAACATTAAAAAGTAACTGGACTTGTTGCTTGTCACATGTCAGAAGTGGGATTCAAAAATCATGATGGTGGCAATGCTTGAGAAACTGTTGGTTAGTATGGCAGAAATAAAATCCAGAATGCAGCAGTTAGAGACAGAAATAAAAGCCTACTTGATAAATATGAACTCTGGAATGGAGCAGATGGAAAAAGAAGTAACCAGTTCTACTATATAAAAGATTGAGGTAAAAATAAAGGTTGTAAAGGAAGAAATGAAGACCAAAATATCTAAGATAAAACAAGAACTAAAGATTGAAGAGCAACTGGAAAGCATGAAGGCATAAGACTTAGGGCAATGCGTTAATACCCTGGAGGATGTCGGGGGCAAAGGATCAGCCCCCCCCCCCCAAATATATATATATATATATAAATTTTGTTGTTTAATGATGCTTTCAATTGCCAGGATCACATCAGCGTCGCCGGTGTGCCGGAATTTCGTCCCACAGGAGTTCTTTTACATGCCAGTAAATCTACTAACATGGAGCTGTCATTTTTAAGCACTCTTAAAAACTAATGGTCTGGGCTGGGTTTGAACCTGCAACCTTGGGGTCAGTAGGCCAGGTCTAACCAACTGAGCCACCCAGACCGACAGATCAGTCCAAGGACTTCAAGGATCTCCCAAAGTAACTGGGGGTGTGACTAGTCAGAACACACAGGGAAGGGCTGTCCACACCCAACTTTGCAGGAGCAAAGCTCATGAACAAGGACCAGCATGATGTGGGGCGCAACAGACCCATTGGACCTATGCCATTGAGTGATGCTGTATGCCTTGGACAGGAGGGTAAAGGACCTAATTGCAGATGGTAGGATACAGGAACTGATAGACATGGATGCAGCTGTGACCATGACAAGCCTGAGGGCTTGCCATCAAGGATACGAGACCCACCCTACCGGATAGTGATGACATCAGGAGAAACCTTGCCTTTGGAAGAGGAGCCCTGGGACAGTAGGTGTATGTTGGCAGGACAGTCTTGCAAGTCAGACAAGAAGAGATAATGCTCTGAAACCCCACTGAACATGTTGAGGTCTGCAAGATATGGCAGTTGGGTCACCAGGAGCAAGGTGGCTGCAAAGGTTCACCAGGGAGCCTGCAGAGCCATATTCACGTTGTGCTCAGAAAGGCCTGTCAACACACCCGGATGGAGGGCAACTGGATGAAGACCCGTCATGACTGGCAAGCCTGCAGAAGAGATTTCATGCAGGACGGCACACAAGCCGCAAATCAATTTTGGTTGGTGTTAAACCTTCTTTTACAAAGAACTTTATCACTGCACAATACTAGATTTTTTCCATTTTCAACACTATGAGCACCACAACTGCTTCATATGACTGCTACAGTCAACTGCTGCCTGGGATGACTTGCAATTTCACATGGCACCTACTATCATGTGCACCAACATTAGGGAAAAAAATCATGTGAGTAGTGCTGCAATCCCTGAGCAAGAACTTATCAGCCCACCCTTGTACAGGACAATACTGGTTTCACAGTGCAAAATAATTACAGCACAGCACATTTATATTACATCACAACACAGTGCACAAACAGTTGACGTGATAAAACTGGTTCTAAAGGCCCTCAAAGTAGTCTCTTGCTATGTTCACATGTTGCCAACAATGCAGAAATCACTGCAACATTTGTTGTAACATGTGTGAATCACGTCATCCATTGTCACACAGTACTGACAATATCCTCTCATGTGGCAAACTGCCTATTACATAGTGGTTCCTTCACCTTTTGTATGAGATAAAAGTCACAGGGCAAAAGGTCATGAAAATACAACGATGCTCCAACTCTTTCCATTCCCAGTGTAACAGTTGCCGCCATACACACTCAGCTTTATGTGGTTTTGCATTGTCGTGCTGTATGATCGCACTGTTTACATGATCCCCATGTTCTACTGTCACACCAGAGAGTCGCTGGAGTACTCTATGTTCACTGTTCTGTGATGTGGAACAAAGCAGCACACAATGACACCCCTGACATTATACGCAATGATTATCAATTTCAAGGGAGAAGGATTCTGGCCTGTGTGATTCAGCAAGTCGGTACTCCATGGACTGACATTTGAGTGTGGTTTGTATGCCCTGGCAATTATTCATGACAGGAAGTGGTTGCAATCCAGTTAAGCATGTTGCATGTTGTATCCACTGTTGAACTTGCGTCAGTGAATGTAGTACCCATGTATTGTGATTTTGCATAGTTGCAGCTGTCTGATGGTACATTTCTCAATGCCGCTTGCCCTAACTCCAGAGATGTCCATTGTTTGTGTTCATCCAGGAGCTGCTCAATGATGGCACATGCCACGTCAGTCCACACATTGCTGATCAGTGGGTTGCCAAATATCTTTGCTGAAACTTACCTACCAACCAGGTCACTGTACACTATGGGACATTATTACCAAGGGCTTCCACCAACTCACTATGACGTTCTCACATCTCTCCCTCAGAAAACAGCTATTTTAATGTGTGCCACTCAACACAGGTTACTCCGGTTTGGTATGATGATGATTAAAAACTAGGTGGATCCTTTATAAGAGCCCTGCACAATAGGTCTTTTTATTGGACCTTTTATGCCCCTTATCTAGAGTGATTTACATTAGCCCCATAGCTTTCACAAAAGCACTGAGGGACCAGATGTTAGCTCTCTTAGTATCTTCTGGGATCAAAAAGGAAGATCCCAGGAGTCGATGCCTAAGCTGCACAAATGCAGGACAGCTGCATAGGATATCTGCAGAGGTTTCTTTGGCCTTGCAGCACTTCCTACACTTTGGGTCATTTTAATGCCCATTATGTACAGATGTCTTTGTAGGGTGTTGTGGCCAGTAAGAATGTGCACAATCCTCATGGTCAAGTTTGACCAAGACCTTTTTATATCTGTGGCTAGGAAGCCCACATAATTCATGTGCACTTCCTGCACTTTGGGTCATTTTAATGCCCATTATGTACAGATGTCTTTGTAGGGTGTTGTGGCCAGTAGAATGTGCACAATCCTCATGGTCAAGTTTGACCAAGACCATTTTATATCTGTGGCTAGGAAGTCCACATAATTCATGTGCACTTCCTGCACTTTGGGTCATTTTAATGCCCATTATGTATAGACGTCCTTGTAGGGTGTTGTGGCCAGTAGAATGTGCACAATCCTCATGGTCAAGTTTGACCAAGACCTTTTTATATCTGTGGCTAGAAAGCCCACATAATTCATGTGCACTTCCTGCACTTTGGGTCATTTTAATGCCCATTATGTACAGATGTCTTTGTAGGGTGTTGTGGCCAGTAGAATGTGCACAATCCTCATGGTCAAGTTTGACCAAGACCATTTTATATCTGTGGCTAGGAAGTCCACATAATTCATGTGCACTTCCTGCACTTTGGGTCATTTTAATGCCCATTATGTATAGACGTCCTTGTAGGGTGTTGTGGCCAGTAGAATGTGCACAATCCTCATGGTCAAGTTTGACCAAGACCATTTTATATCTGTGGCTAGGAAGCCCACATAATTCATGTACCTGCCTAGCCCCAGTGTCTCTCTTCCATAATCGGAGTGCAGCTTGTCTGTCCATAAGATCTAGATTTACACTACGTGGCGAGATCCCTAAACAAGGTTCAGGGCCAATAAAACCACTGGCAGATCCTTGTCTTGCCAGTACAACAACTTTTTCATTGCCTTCAATTTCCAAGTGTCCAGGCACCCAAATTAAGGTTACTGTCCCTCGGTCACAGAGTTCATCCAGAGCCCTCTGACACGCCAGACCAACTTGGAAGTGGTCCTGACTGTGCAGAGAGCCCTTATAACAGACTGGCTATCGGAACACATAGAAATCCTTCCTCTATAGCTCGTTGAATCTTTGAGATATATATATAGTACAGGCCAATATGACAGATACCTTGGCCTGGAAAACAGTAGCATATGTGCCTAGGGAAAATGATTCCTATATAACAGGTCCCCCAATTCCTGCACCTGTCCTCGCCTCCATATGCGAGTCGTCTGTACACCAGACAGACCTACCACACGAGATGCAAGGACCGCCACTGATCCACTCCTCCCTGGTTGGGACAACCATAAGTCTAGATTAAACTTTGGCTTCATCAGGTCCTCAATCATACTAGTGAAGAGCCTGGTAAGGATGGTGGAGTGGCCACCCAAAGGATGTTTAAATGACCACACTACCAAAGTCCAGAGGCAATATGCACCTGCACTCACAAAGTCAAAGGAGGGAGACTCAAAAGTGTCTCTAATGCACTGAAAGGTGAAGCTGGTATGATAGGTAGAACTGGAACTTAAAAATTCAATGCCACAACTGGGATTTGAACCACAGTAAGCGGAAGGTCTGTGGTTCAAATCCCAGCTGTGGCATTGAATTTTTAAGTTCCAGTTCTACCTCTCAAACTTTGCCCACACACGGCTTGTGTGTTTAAAAACACCAACAGTAAGTTTGTTGGCATAAATAAATAATAAGCTGGTATGATGTTTGTCATACAATGATTTTCACAGTGCTCTCTGTGCTATTACCTCCAATTACAGAGCCATCTATTGTTAATACACACTATGCCTGTAAAGCTTCCATGCAACAAATAGTTTGTGATCTGCTCACACATCTGCAAGAAAAATTACTTGTCCCTGCCCTTGTGTATGAGGGTTGTTCACAAAGTAATGCACCAAATTTGTTTTCTTAGCCAACAATAATGTTGTGAATTTGAAACTTAAGGTGTGCATTATTTGAAGGTTTTAGACCATGCACACCAATTTTCCATTTCCTCCGACAGATAGTGTAGCTGCAGCAATGTTTCAAAATGGTATCAGTAAGTGATGTAAGTTACAAGCAGTATGTCGTCATTGAATTTCTCACTGTGGAGAATGAAACTGTTGGGAACATTGTTGTCAAACATTGAAGTGTGAAGTGTAAGGAGCACCTGCAGCTGACTGAAGTGGACAGAGATTGAGGCCATTAGAAGGCAGCTGTAAGGGGTGTCATGGTCATCGATGTGATGCAGCACCATTAATTCTGAAGCATATGTTAACACATTAACCAAACTCAAAAAGCACTTCCAGTGACTTCATCACCAGAGTATCTCATGATTGATTCAACATAACGCCAGCCTCAAACAAGTTTGAGGATATAAGACGCTTTAAAAAAGCAGTTTAGTAGTGAAGGTAAGTGTAAATAAGTGACTCAAAATAACCTCAAAGTTTGAGGACTTTCACTAAACAGGGCTGGACAGTGTTAACCCATCCGTGCTACAGCCCTGACTGGTTCCCTCAAACTTTCACTTGTTTAGGCTATTAAGGGATGCCATTCATGGAAGAAGTTTTGTAGATGAAGGATTTGTGCAGTCAAAAAATGGCTTAGTTACTATAACAAGGAGTGGTACTGACATGACATACACAGCCTTGTGTCTCACTGGGGGACGGCCATAGCACAGCAAGCAGATTATGTGGAAAAATTAGGATTGTAGAAGCACCATTCTTCTTTGCATATAATTTTCACTGTCTGGAATAAATAACCATTGAAGAAAAAACAAAACAATGTTGTGCATTACTTTCTTAGCAACCCTTATACATTAAACGCTGAGCAAAAAAATCAACAGTCTTTGGTGGACATCCCTACAAAACAACAAACCCCATAATGTATGAAATAACTCTACCACTGTCTTTCAATGTTCCTCCATCAACAGGAAATATAAAGTTCTTATTGGCCACACAAGAATTACACATATACATCTCTTGACAAAGAATACACATCATCTACCCCTGTGAACACTACACCCACAATATTGCCAAAGAACTTCATGCAGCTTATATACTGTCATCATTCATTTCTACTTAATACATCTGTTGCAATTATTGGTTTATACTTGTTTGTAAACTTATAAAGAAGATAGCAACTGAATGAGAAGTGAATGTTTACTAACTGAACAACTAGTTTTTAAGATTAAACTTTATACACAGAAATTTTATTTCTTCAGAACATTGTTAATATTCCTCCACCCGACAGCAGGAATGGGCCGGAGGCATTTACCTGTTCTAAGACCCGTCCACCGACAGCACACTAGAGCCTGCAGGATCAATAGCTATTGTGTAGTGGCCCAGTGTCTGGACTGTTCCATCACAGCCACTCTCAATCATCCTACTTCCAGAACTTTTACATAGTCTAAAGAACTAATATACTCGTGGTGAAGTGTTGGAGGGAGTTAAACGTTTACAAAGTGTTCAGTGGACAGCACCTGTGAGCCATGCTGAGTAGCAGTTCAGTGCAAGTTGTAATCTGACAGTTCTTTATTGTGATTTAATACTTGTTCTGTTGCTCTGAGTTTGCACAAAAGTGATCTAGCATAATGTTAGCACTACGCCAACTGACTACAAGGCAATAAAGTGTGATTAGCAGCAACTGACGGTGTTTTCTCATTTGTTACAATATGAACAAAAGTGTGGAAGGATGTTTTATCAGCTAGATATCAAATATTTCTGGGATGCTCTTAACAGCGTTTCACAATCACCCAACAATGGTAATGATAATGATTCCAAGAATGCCTCATTCACACTCCCATTTGAATACATGTATTTCAACTTTCTCATTCTGGTTATCATTACCATTTTTGGTGATTGTGAACCAGGCTTTAATCTCAGGTTTGTTAGCACAGCCACTGAATTCTACAATACTTTGCTATTTATTATTATTAGCTTTCAGTTGTTTCTTGCAATGTCACAGAGAGCGCATGGAATTTTAACGGAAGTTGAGTAAACAATTGACTTAGAATGTCTTTAAGATTGCTGAAAAAGTATAGAAATGTAAATTTTCAGCACCATTTGAGAGTGCAACACAACATTACTGTTTGAGTACAGAGCTGTCATCAGTTTAGAGTTTGAGTCTTGTTTAAGATTTTCTTCTTCCCTTTCTTTCTTTTGAGCACAGCTTATTAGTAATGTTTTGGTCTAGATTTTAAACTCTGCTTCAATGTATCCCTTTTTATTATAACATATTGGTATAATTAATTACAATTCTTCCTAATAGTTGAATCCTGCTTAGTACATTCCTTCTAATGGGAAGTGGTTTAAAGGATGAAGAAAATATAAATACAGAAGAATATCTAAACTTTATATCATTTTATAGGAACTGCTCAAAATGGTGACCTGAAAATTGACAGCAGTTGTTCTACTCTATCCAAGAGCACAATCAAGGAAACGATAGTAGTATTGATGCTCTTCTTGATGTGAAATAGTAACAGCATTAACAGGAGATGAACAACTTTTCTCATTACGAATTAAACCACAAAAGCAGTTAAATAAAGCTCTCAGTATACCATAGAATTGTCTCCTTAGCACAGTGGTAGTGCTGCTGCCTACCAAGCGGGGAGCCAGGTTTGACTCCCAGTACCAGCGTGAGTATTCTCTCTTGCTGGGAGACCTGGTCTGGGGTAAACTCAGCCTCATCAGATCCTTGAGGGGACCAACGAGCTACTTGATTTAGAAGTGATGAGCCCTGGTTGCAAAGACCACATACTGGGACACTGACCACGTTCCATCCTACAGTACTGCACCGCACTCAGTGAGCAGAGCTGGGAGACTTAGTGGCCAAGTGATATGCCTTGGCACAGCACACAAAGGGCTTTTGCACCACAGGTTAGTAAGAGTAGGCCACATAATGCAAGAGGGCAGCTAATTGTTTTCTGTGTCGCACTGTCAGGTGACTAGTTAAACATCTGAGAGATTTTGTGGCATTGATAACAAGCTGTTGGAAATCAACCTTTCTATGCTTGTTCAGTAATTTTAAACACATTCTACGCCAATTTTTTACTTGACTTCCTTTTAACACCAATTATCAGCATCTGATACCAATATGTGTGTGTTGGTTACATTATGAAGCCCAGGACTTAGGTACATACAGCATAGTAAGTCGCCATTAAGGTATGTTATCTCATATGAACTGAGATTCCCTTGTGTGGTTCACTGGGAAAATGCGAGTCAGTGGGAGAATATTATGTCATGTCGGCATGTTGACCATGGTAGCTCAGTGGTTAGAGGAGCCAGACAGAGACCGGGAGAGCGGTGGTTCAAATCCAAGCAGTGGCATTCAATTTCAGTCTCACTCTACCCCTTTACAACCTTACAAGTGTGTTGTGTTTAGTCGTGGGCATATACCAATCACATCCACAATCTCTCAAGTGTAGTTCATTAACACCCAGCATAAAAATAAACAGTAGCAGAGCATGTAATGTGAATGTATCATATTAGGTTTTTAGTTTTTCTTAGTTTGCAAGTTTGCGTTCCACTAAAATATATAACTTCTGCTACAACAAATGTTCTGTTCCTGGGAACTTTAACATATACAAGTCCTTTCAGAAAAGAAAAATTAATCTGAACTTCAACCTATTTGATTTAACAGTCAACTTGATTGGGAGGTGGAATCAGGATTGAAAAATTCAATGGCATAGCTGGGATTGCAACCATGGATCTTTCAGTTCATGCATAACTGCTCTAACCACTGAGCTACCATGGCAACTTGCAGTATGACATTAAGTTCCCCAACTGACTCATACTGTCACACCAAGTTGTAACATGGTAGCTCAGTGGTTAGACAGCCATGCATGAAGCAGAAGATTTGTTTCAAATCCCAGCTATGACACTGAATTGTTCAGTCCTGATTCTACCTCTCGAACATTGCCCACAGACGGCTTGTGTGTTTAAAATCACAAGCAGAAAGTTGTTTGGCATAAAATAACAATTACTTAACTTGATATTCTCACCCAAACATGAACAATATACTTTGGCCTGCCTCATATTCATGTCTAAAGTTTGGATCTCAGTACAGTGAATTATCCCCATAAGGCCTTTTCTTCAGTTTTCACTTATCCTAAGAGACAAATGAGTCATCTAGTAGCAAAACAAGCCAAGTCTCAAAATTTTGAAAAGTGAGTTACTATAAACTGAAAATAGAACAAGTATTCTTTCTGTTGATAAAACAGGCCAAGTCAAGTCATGCAGGAAGTGCATTCAAAACTGATCAAGTCAATGAGGAAAGTTATTGTTACAATAACATCCCACTTCCACATTTTCGCTTTGAAACCTTATTATCGCCAGCTCAACAAACCATCAGCTCTAATGGATGCGCAGAAGTTAAAAATAATTTATTACTTTAGCTGCAGATGTTATGTTGGTACAATTAACTTTTTAAGTGGTGTGAAAGCATTTTCCTTGATGTCTTGTTATTCACATATACCAAGAGTATGCCAGATATTGTAATGTAATGTAAAGTAGGATTGAGGTGTGTAAAGTTATATCTATCAAAGCGCTGTTGTTTTAATAGAGAATTTGTATTATTTTTCATGCCAAATCTCCCCTGTATTAAAGCTTAAAGTGAAAGGAAAAAACACTGTCTGTGTTTTTTATTAATTTTCTTATGTTATTACTAATTTTTGTTCTACTTTAACATTATACTGCATGTTTTATAATTAATGCATACATTATGTTTTTCACTGATGTTAAGGTTTAAACAGAAATATTGATCAAATTTCTTTTCATCCTTATTTTACATTTAAGGAAATTGTACTGACTGAAATAGTCTTTCTTATTTGAAAGATTTAGAATTTAAAAATGTCTGTCTGCAACACAACCAGCCAAGTCGAAACTTAAAATTTTGAAATAATATAGTAAATCAATATGATTTTCCATATTAATACATGAACCCATCATATGAAACCTAATAAAAGTGAAACAAAAATATTACCAACTTTCATTGCTTTGTCTGCATAAGTTTTTAATAATACTGAAAAAACCTTTTTGTGACTTTGCCAGTCTTGATACTAGAGGACTCAAATGCCAGGGAATTTTAAGCTTTATGGACCTCAAGCTCATTCGAGCATCATTTCACTCATTAATTGTCCAGGTTTAACGACATTAAACTAATTTTGTTTTCAAATAACCAATATTTATTACTTACCTATGTAAAGTAAAGGAGCTGATTAAATATCAATATTTTGGGTGTTACTGTTCTAATTTTAAAAACTGTGATCATACTTTTCTCAACAAAAAGTCTCATTCTGAAATATGTTCTTTAATGGCTCCAACAAGATTATTTTTAAATACTATCTAAAATAACTGGTGTTAGACAATTTTATCTTTTAGCCATCCGTTGGATACTATACAGAACACAAAAGAAATATTTAAAAAGGTCAGGGAAACACTATGCAAAAGCACTGTTGAACAACCACAGTACCACATGAAGAAAATGAAGTAGAAAAAGCTGTGTGAATGCAAGTCATTGAATTTCAACTTCAAACATATAGAATTTTGTATGAATTGTTTGTAGAAGAGCTAGTGGAGAAAGAAGTATGAGCAAGTTTCGTAAAAGAAAAGTGTGCACAAAAAACCGTTTAAGTGCAATATGTTGCATTTCTATTTACCGTAGAAAATTGTATGGCTTCCATTTTGAAGGGTAAGTAGAGAAAGAAATGTGATTGTGTTTGGCAAAACAAAAGTGAGTGGAGAAAACTGTGTGAATGTAATTGTTGTATTTCTATTTCAGTCATAGAAAAGTGCATGAATATGTTGAAGGGCGAGTAGAGAAGGATATGTGAATGTGTTACGTAAAAGAAAAGTTTAGATACCATGTGAATGTAATACGTTGCATAGTAAAATGGATTGCATAAAAGTATCCAAGAAGAAACACTTAAATGTGCCAGTCTTCTTGGTAATCTGTCAATTGGTCTTGAGGTTGTCAACTTCATACATACCAACATCCACTTAATTGTGTGTTGCAGAATGAGTAGAGAAAAACATGCATGTGTTGCATAAAAGAAACCTGACTAGAGAAACCCACATGAATGTAATAGATTGCAATTTCTATTTCAATCATAGAAAATGTTATGAATTCTATTTTGAAGAGTGAATAGAGAAAAATGTGAGTTGTGTATAGAAAAGCATTTGACTATTAAACGTTGCATTTCTATTTCAATTACAGAAAGGTGTATGAATTGTATATTGAAGGGCAACTAGATAAAGATCTGTAAATGTATTAGTATAAAAAGCGAGTAGAGAAAACTGTGTGAATGTAATATGTTGCACAGTAAAATTAATAGCATACAAACCGTCACGAAAAAATGTTTAGATGTGTCAATTTTCATTGTGATTGGTCAACAATGTTCAAGTTTATCAACTTCATATATAACATCCATATTATATGTATAGACTGCATGAATTCTATGTTGATGAGGTGAATGTCTTAATTAAAGGAAGCATGTGTAGAGAAAATCGTGTGAATGTAATGGAATGCATTTCTATTTCAATCATATCAAAATGTATGAATTGTATGTTAAAGTGCAAATATGGAAAGAAATGTAATTGTGTTTTGTAAAAGAAAACTGAATAGAGAAAAGCATATGGCTGTAATATGTTTCATTTCTAATACAATTATAGAAAATTTTATGTTGAAGGACAAGTAGAGGATATGTGAATGTCTCACTCAAAAGAAAAGGGAATAGAGAAAACCATGTGAATTGAGACAGAATATGGTTAGACCCCAAAAGGAAAGCGTTTATGTAAATATTTATTGCAAATGTAATTTATTTTTCATGTTGGTAAGGATTAGTTGAGTAACGAAAATGTATTACTATTTTATCAATTGTTAAGATAAATAGAATTGTTTAAAAACGTCATAAATGTTAAGTTTCGTGTTTAAATTTAATATGAATAAATATAAGAACCATATATATTTAATGTTGAAAGTGAAGGGAGAATAGATATAGATCGCTTCCCTAACATTACAGGAACTATTTAGCGTAGGAGAATCTCAAAGTGTAATTCGCGGCAAAAATGGGAGTATACGCGCATGAATACACAAGAATAAAGAGGTGCCAATTTTTTGTCAGTAGCGTATCTGAGTTTGAAAAGAGAAGACACGTTTTTGTAACGCATGTAGACTGGGTCTAAAAGACTTAATAAAGTGAAAGGGCTGTCAAGAAAATACAAATAGGTGCAACGAAAGTCAATTCAATTATAACAAGTGTAATATGGGACGAAAAAAGTATAAATAAAGTGATATAGTGAAGTTACATAGAGTGTTCATTCATTTCACCCAGTACCACGCCCTGAGAGAAAGAAAAGAATCTCATAGCTCAACGCAAAAGTAATAAATTATAAAAAAATCAGCACCAGAATGTTATGTTGTATAATAAAATGGATAGCATAAAAAGTCTCCATGAAAAATACACATACATGCAGAATTTAGCAGTTACTGGTCATGAAATTTTGGAGATTGGCAGTTATATAAATACATGCAACCATTTTGATCGGTTTGAATGGGAAAAAGAAAAACATGGTTTTTATGTTCCTCTGTGCAATTTTTCCTTCATAAGAACCTTCCTTGGACTTCAACAAACATTTGAGGAACAAATTACCTGAACTGCCCCAGCCATTCTCAAGTTTTGTGCTTAGTAACACAGTTAGCCATTCATTTTTATTTATATAGATATGGAACTTATGCTGGATTACAAGAGCGCAAAGGTTTTGTTAGTGCTAAAGTGTTCATTTGCCTCAAACGAGTTGCAAGACCGATCAACACCATAGGTCAAATATCGGACCTAGGAACAGTTAGTGAATGGCCGCCATTATTGCTTCCATCGCATTGTTTCCTCTTAGTCTTTTTTCATATTATGAAATCCGCAGATACAAGTAAATAAAAATGATTGCTGTATGTATTATTGTTGATTGACATGTGTATAGTGAGTGGGGTTCAAGGGCCCATCAACAGCTAGGTCATTTGTGCCCGAAGTTAACATTTAAAATCTAAATTCACTCAAACTGGCGTGGTAAATTGTGAAAGATAAAACAAGGGATGAACATGTGAAAGAGTTAAAACATTAAAAATTAAAATGTATCAGGTTAAAACGCTAAAAACCAACAGTAAAAGCAACAATAAAAATCATAGGCTAAAACTCCAAAAATCACTACCCAAAGAATAAAATAAAAATTAAAGGTGCTTCGGTAATGGAATTTCAATGACAAGCCACAGCACCTTATCTGCGGAAACCAGGTCATTGACAGGGTCAAACCCAGGCCAAGGGATCAGCACTCTCTAGCATACAGCGGACTATCGAGCAACACGGAGAGTGGGACATGTGTAAAACTGTTGTATTTCCGTTCTGTTCTTCATTATAAAACCTTTGACAAGGAGGTTATATTGGATCTGAGTGCATTCCAGTGAAGATTGCCTAAGTGCTGAAAATCCTCTTTGGTTACACAATATATTGTTAGCACTGACGCATCTTACCAATTTCGACAAGCTATCGTACCCAATGTTTACGGCACTCCACCATCAGAGCTGTCGGCATATTCCTGTGAATCCTGGCTAGGTTCAAAGTTATACTGAGTTAATAAATAGTGGTTTAAATACATATGTTGCCACATTAAAGTCGTAGGAGCCATCCACGTCCCTTTTGAGCAACTTCACTTTCTCAGGCACATGTATTGTACATATAACTGTGACTGCCATAGCTTGATAAATCGTCAATTACATTTGTATTACTGCAAGTTGTGCACCAATATAATTCTACATATTCGCAATAAGCAATCTTGAGTGTTGACTGTGATACTTCAAGTATATGCCGTATCCTGAGCTTGAATTGTGTATTACTGCAACTTGTGCAATGTAATGTTATACAAACATGAAGTGTGATGCAAAGTGTGTTACCGAAATATGAAATCATGACCGGTATTTCTACCATCACAAATGATTTTAGATATAATAGCTCCAATCCTTTTCAGCAATACAACATAGAATTTAAACTCAGATTTAGGTGCTCCAAACAAACCTTCATGGATATCTTGCACATGGTAGAATTGCAGATTGAAAGAAGGACTGCACCAACTTCGGCACATCAGCTGAGGAAAGTAATTGTTCTTCTACACTAGCACAAGGTGGGAAAGGGATAAAATGAGACTGAAAACTTCAACAGTAGTGATGCTAGCGATACTGCCATTTATGAATGCTATTAGTTGTAAATTAGCAATTCTCTTAAGGGGAGTTTAAAAGATTTCAATATACAAAATAATTAGCTACTGTTGTCCCTCATTCAAAGACATCACTAAAGTCAATGATTTAATGGGAGGTGTCACTGAAACCACTGAACTGGCTTGGCTTAAAATATACAGATCTATCTGATTTAACCTGCATTGGCAGGTAAATTACTGCAAGCAGAGGCATCTAAAGTAAGAAACATTTCTGTAATGCAATATCACTGTTTGACACAGCAAGAAAACCTTTGTGCTAAATCCCTAAATTTAGATAGTGTTAAAGTTGTAAAAGTAGTGAATTTCGTTCGTTCACATGGTTTCCAGTACAATTCCAAAATCTCAATTCAATTTTGATCTCGAATGAAATATAAAGTTATGGAGAACAGCAAACCTATTGTTGAATTTAAAGATGCAGAACAGATGTGTGATTTTGCCCTTCTGATAGATGTAACAACACAACTGAACAGTTGTGACAGTGTGAAGACCTTTGAAACAAAATTGTTACTTAGGGAATCACAAATAGAAAAAAAAAAAAAAAAAAAAAAAAAAAACACTGAGCACTTCCCAGATGTACAAAAGTGTAATAACCAAATTCTCAAAAGTACACTGAAATTATATCAGAATTAAGAAACAAATTCTGCATTATATTTCAAGTTTCAAACTGTTTTCTTCCCCCTTTTCTATTAACATAGACAAGGTCCCAGAAGTTATGCAAATGGAGGACACTGATTTTCAAATGATGTCTGATCTAAAAAATAAGTTAAACCCTTAGTTGGTAACATCCATCTCTTAGGCAGATATAACATTTTACAATGTATAGTGGGCACATACACACTGTTAATGTCATCTTCTATTTCAGCTATGCTTCAGTTAAGAGTTAAACTTTGAATTCTATGGACGTCACTGTTTTACTTCCACAACATTATTGTCAAACTGAAACAGTCACATACACACAAAAGCCACATTGTGTCACAAGCGAATATTACTGTATATGTAACATTGACTAACATTTTATTTTGTAACTTGCATAATAAGATGTAAACAGAATCAAGATATTAGTAGCTTTTATATTTATTTATTTTAGAGATTAACTAAACTGGATATAGAATGCAAATTTTTGTCATCTTAAGTCTCTCAGATGGATGTTACAGTTAGCGCCATTTTCCACAACGACTAATACTTAATTTTGTAATTTTTGCATACTTTATTGCAAGATATGATGTAAATGGAATAAAAATATTAGTATTAATAACTCAAACTTTTAAACTGTTATATTCGTTTTAGTCGGTTAGAAGAATGTTACTGTTAGAACGTCGTTTTAACCAGTTACCAACTACGGGTTAACAGAGTCCCCTTACTACAGTTCTATCATGACTACTTTCCCAGAGAAGAATATCCGGACATTAAATACAGTTTGTTTTGCATCACATTTTGGTAGCACATACTATGCGAACAAGTGTTTTCCAGTTTTCCATAATAAAACATGTGAAGTGTGAATCTCTGAGTCATCTGTAGAGTTCGCTCTGAGTTGCTACATCATCAGACAAACCAGATATTGGATGCCTTGTGAGAAGCAATACCAGGTGTTGCATTAACAGGGAAAATATTTATTCAATTATTTTAACATAACAATTTTATTTAAATTCTAAATTAAAATATATATTAAACATACACAGGTTAATATTACTTTATAATTTATATTGTTCAATTTAGAATTAGGTTATACATGAAAAAAGTAAATATTTCATTTAAAAAAAATTAATTTACAATGCATGTCCGGAAAGTAAGTACCATTTTGTGCTACCACCTCTGCAATGCTAGTGTCGCAATTACATACATGCACACTCATCTCTCTCATTTGGTGCCTGTGCATTGATGCCATTAAAGCTGAATCGTGTTGTGTTTTGCTGACTGAATAGACAGAAATGAGAACAGGGTAAAACTTTGGTTACAGAGTTTAAAAGGGCCTTACTAAAACTTAATTTTAATCATTACTATGGTTGCTGAACGCAAAACATGATGTATGTGAGAAACATGTCTTCAATGAAATATAAGTACATTTTTGACATATGCTAATGTCAGAAATAAAAAGAAGTGAAGAACTGTCTGATGAAATAAATATGAGAGAATTTTCTATTAATGAAATATACAAGTAAAAGAAATATGCTATTATGAAATAAATACAATGAAAACAATACTTTGAAATATGCTGATTTTCCCACAAGCACATCTTAACAAGAGCAATTACTAAAGCACAATGACAAGTAAAATGTGTAAGACAAGAATAATGTAAGAGCAAAATAGAAAAGCGATGCTTGGAAATAGCCAATAGATGTTGAATTGGATTTTTTTTAATGGAATAAGAATAACAAACATGTTAATTGGGATTAACTAACACACACATGTGAACAACAAACAGAACAATGGCTAATCTATGTTCTTTACAATGGTATTTCATATCAAAATGAAACTAAAAATCTGAATAACTATGACATCTTGAAACACAAAGCTGGAAAGAAGAAGAGAATACATGTGAAAAGAAATCAATCATCTCAGAAAAGAAAATAATATATGTACTATATAAAGGCTATGCAAACATACCAACACAAAAGAGCAAACATACAAAATGAAACAGGAGTGTAAAATGATATGTAATATTAAAAACAAGGAATTACCATTTATATTTTAATTCCTTTTAAGCAATAAAATATAACACTTAAAACCAAAATATAATGTATACACCATGTGTCAGTTCTAACAGTGTTCACGTTTAGAGTTATATTTGTCAGAATAGATAAAAAAGGTTTAAAGCATGTTTTATGCTTATTTGGTGTTAAAGAGTTTATATAGTGTTGTACTCATTTATATAAGTCAGTCATAGTGTAAATGTGCATGACCTACATTAAGAGGAACAGATAGGTTTCTGTTTCTGTAACTACATAAGTTTTCGACAATCCAGAAAAATTTTCTAACCTTCTACAACAACCATAGTCTAGTTAACATAACTCTTATTAAAAGAAGTCAAAGTGAAAACTGTTATGAAAGTCTGTGTTATATTTCATCATAACTGTTAGTAATTATTCATTTGCTTTTTGCATACTATAAGACACTGCACACAGGAACTTATATTTGAACAGCCAAAGGATTTAAAATTCATGAAATGAGCTACATTTTGTAGTTGTCTTTTGAACTCAACTTCTAAAAGTACTTTATTTAAACACAGTCTTGTTTATTATTTATTTATGCCAACAAACTTGCTGTTGGTGTTTTTAAACACACAAGCCGTGTATGGGCAATGTTTGAGAGGTAGAACTGGAACTTAAGAATTCAACGCCACAGCTGGGATTTGAACCACAGACCCTCCGCTTACCAGGTGGGTGCTCTAACCATTAAGCTACTGTGACAACCTGCCAGAATGACATTGAGTTCTCAAACCAGTTCGTATTTCTCCTGGTAAACCACAAAGTCAGCCTCACATCAGAGACAATTACCACAATGGTGACTTACTATTGCAAGTACTTTATGTCCCGAGATTAAATAACCTTCAGATGATAATTATTATTTATTTATGCCAACAAACTTACTGTTGGTGTTTTTAAACACACAAGTCATGTGTGGGCAATGCATGAGAGGTTGTCACAGTAGCTTAATGGTTAGAGCACCCACCTGGTAAGCGGAGTGCCTGTGGTTCAAATGCCAGCTGTGTCACTGAATTTTTAAGTTCCAATTCTAAAGTAAGAATAAATTAGAAACTAAAAACTTCACTTATCTTAGTAATGTTGCACGTTCTTTTTGCACAAACTGACTCGAGTTTCAAGTTGTCTCCAACTCATTCTCAAAGCTATACAAATTCCTTATTTTAAGTTCCAGTTCTACCCCTCAAACAATCCTGTTTAATTTGTGCTTTTCCATTGTCTTTTGTTTAAACATATTCTATTAAATTAATATTACATTTAGTATTGCAAGTAGCTGCTTGAGTCTCTACCTACCGTAATCAGCTAAAAAAGAAAAACAATCTTGTAGACAGCTCATGTTCCATACCCTTCATACTTCCAAAATCACAAAGCTGGTGAAAGACTTAAATTAGCAAGTTCAGGGTAGGTGCACATTAATCTGGTGTTCGTAAGGAGTAGTTGGTGATCCTTACGTTTCAGTTACACTGATGTTTCAGCTCCTTTGCCAGTTACAACTGCTAACCTCCTCTACTTATAAAAAAACAGCCCTCAGGTACATTTTTGTGGCTTAGGGCACTCGGTATATTTTACTATACTTGTTAATTACATGTATACCTTACAGTTGTGCAATATGTGGTTAGATTAGTCATGCAAAAGTTTAACTGCTTCTGATTGATATTTACTGTATCAAATGTTATGTGGAATGCTTATATAGGTTATGCTCATGTGTATTTTAACCTATTAACATGCTTTTACTCTCTACCATGTATAGTAAGTAGAGGAAATATTATATTCCACCCAAAAATTTGTGTCGAGATTTCACCAGAAATATGTTTTGAGGCCCCCTTAATAAAAAAAAAGCATTTTTAGAAAAAGGTCTGTGTGTGTCAGTCTGTGGTCCACATAACTCAAAAACGAAAACTCGATTAAAAACCAAAATTGGTATTTAACTTTAAAATCTTCCAAGTATGCAACACTAAGATTTTGAAGAAAATTCCTCCACCCTAAGCTACCCTGTATATGGGACATTTTTCAAAAATTTTAATTTTCTCGAAAATGGCTCTAACGATTTTGATTACGATGTCATGCTGAGATATTTTTATGGCAAATGAAATGTACATTTTGTTATTTCTGGGTAGAACCTATGTAGTACTGTTTACTCTGCATGACTTTTGCATAACCGGCAAACCGTAAGAGATAGACCAAATTTTACTATACAAAAAATGTAGAGCTTGCTAAGACACACAAGTTATGTCACAATTTTTTTTTTGGTGGAGTACACCATTTCTGATAAATTCCTTGTTATTTGTGCAAGTTCTTTAATACCTACTTAAACTTTTGTGAAATGGAAAATCATTATTCCTTGTTTTATACCTTAGCCATGCAAAGAGAATGGAATCTCAAAGCCTTAAAAGACTTGACTATCACTCAAAGCCTATTGTATTCCAATAGTGTCCAATAGTAAATAAGCAATAAGATAATTTCTGCAAATGTTTATCTCCGCTAACATGAACATATAGGAATAAGAGTTTGTTAGAATGGTTAATACAAGAGTAGAGAAACTCATGTGAGTGCAATACATCACATTTTTTTAATACAGGAATGACGTGAAACACACAATTTGCTGGTTGTGGACTATTAGGAATACAGCACATTAACACACTTAAACATCAACCTTTCATTTACTAAGTGGGGCAATATTGTACCCGGGTCGTATCTTAACTACTCGATTCCCTGGAGCAAACTCCTAAACAATTTGTGATTTAAGGTATTATATACGTATGACAAAACTTATATTTACATATATATGCACTGATAAAAGTAGTAGTAAACCATTTTGCACCCACATAGAGCTTGTTGGACTTATTTTAAGTTTTGCTTTTCTAATTACACTGTTGGCAAACCTGACCTAAAAATAAACATTAAATCTGGAAAATTATTCAGACTATTATATACACCAAAATGATTTATGTATCTAAAATGGATATCCTGCCAGTCTGGTTGGCTCAGTTGGTTAGACGCTGGCCTAGTGATCCCAAGGTTGTGGATTCAAATCTGGCCCAGACCAATGGTTTTTAAGAGTACTGAAAGACGACAGCTCCATGCCAGTAAATTTACTGATATGTAAAACAACTCCTGCGGGAGGAAATTCTGGCACACCGGCAATGCTGATATGATCCTAGCAGATGACAGCACCGTTAAACAAAATAATAAACATGAATAGCCTAACCACAGGCTAAATTTCTATGACACAGGACCCTGTCATCCCAGTCATACAAACACACTAACCTAACCTCGGCTAAATTTGGCTGTAAGAAATATGCTTACACATAAAACAAGATGCCATGCATTAATTTGTAAACAGAGACTTATGACATTTTAGCACAACAGTTTCAGCACCTTCTGCTATCCATGACGCCTTAGTTTTTCTTTAGAAATACAGTGTTTATGCATTAATTTCATTGTAAATACATAATTAGATCAGTTTGGCACATGTAATAGTCGTTTATAAATATTCATTTGCCAAATATCTGCCACACAAGCAAAATAAAACTGTTGCAGAACACTTACAGAATTTGCTCCTAAACCTACATCTCATTAATTCTGAGGGGCTGATTTTATACATAACTACCTTACACTCAGTTGATTGTTCACAAGCAACACACGAACAGCTGCAGACATTTACTTAGTAACAATAACTGCTTACGAAGCAGCATGAAAGATGCTTCCTATTTTAATCATGAAGACAAGAAATATGACAGATGTAATGAAGGGGTTTGCACAAATCACTCTGATAAGGTAATTCGTGTAGTTTCCAAAAATTGTTGCTGTTTTCAAATAAGCTTTCTCTTTGACAACAAAAGTAATAGACTGTAATCATATTGAAACATTCAGAACTAATTATGATTTTAAAATACTGTACCTACTTGAAATAAATCTGAATAAAAAATGTTAAGTATCTTACTCGGTAACTAGCATCCAAAACTATAACAGAATTATCTTGCAATGAAAATAAGGTGCAGATTTTATTTACAATATAAAACATGGCTCAAAAAAAAAAAAAAAAAAAAAAAAAAAAAAAAAAAAAACAGCATGTAGAAAATATATCACAGTAAAATTTCAAAGTATATTTGCTCAGAAGATCGATGGAATACCTGATCACTCATTACCAGCTTAACATTTTGTGGCTAACGTTATGTTCTTCTTTGCTTTTAATATTATAAGAAATTTCACGGTTTGAAGACTTCAAAATTCTCGTGCATTTCTTGTACAAGGTGAGGTTTTACCTGGTACATCGTGTAAATACGAGAATCATGGTATGCGTGTACCTACTCCATGTTATAGGTCGATATTGTTCACCCAATTATCGTATTATACGTACCAGATTTTCTTTTACGTTATTAATTAATACACCAATAGCCCAAAATGTGCACTTAAGCTTCGCCATATGTAGGCCTCGGTTAGTGTACTTTTCTATTATATTCTAGCAGTGGAATTGTTTTAACATTAGCCAAGCAACTTACCTATATGATTGTGTTTCCAAATTGAAATTTTGCATATCTTTATAAATTCCTTACTTAAAATTTATTATCGATGTTTAGAAAGACACTTCCATATTCTTACGAATTCTTTTCCCAGAATGTTATGCTACCCATAATTTAAAACAATTCAATACAGTTGCTGTAAATTACTTACTTAAACGATCCATTTTTTGTAAAATCCAATGCGAATTGCTTACCTGCAGATTTTATTAAGCAAACACCAAAATAATTAACGTTTCACTACGACAGCCATCTTGTGCGCCCACAGATCGACTGATTTCCGGCTTCCCGGTTTGAAACTTGCCACAATCCACAGATTATAATGTACAATCCAACTCATATATAGTGTAGTAGGAAACGTATCATGCGTAAGGCTGACACATGTGCGCAGACAGAATCAATCTATGACTCCACAGAACATGGCTGAATCCATGCAGCCATGGAAAACCTGAGAAATTGTTGACCGCGTGGTGTCAATTCACTGCAACTCACTGAAATGCACAGTTACATTGGAATTATATTTAAAGAAACGGTGTCTTAGGTTCAAAATAAGGAAAAAACATCGTTTGTAGGATTGCAATATTCGTGAATAAGTAAAACTAGTATTTTTGCGGAAAAATTGGTGTCATTAGGTGCTTTCAACTATTTTGTTTACTCTAGTCAACTGTTTTCAAACTCTTAAGTGCATGCAAAATCATCAATTTTGTAGTTGTATAATGTTTTACTATTTTGTTGTTTACATATAAGGTAATGTATAATTTTTGGAAATACTGCAATAGAAGAGGAATTGTATGAAACTTCTAAAATGTGTATTGATGTTTTTCTCCGGAGAAACAATATGGTGAAGTCATGTTCTGTGGTGAAAAGGGGGTAATTTGAAAAGAAGACAACTGATAATGTGTATGGAGGAACTCTAGAATAAAAACTAAAAATTGTTAGAAGAAAAGCAAACGCTTTAAAAATAGACTAAATACTCGTGTAAACAATTCCAATTAATGAAGCAAGCAGAGGAGGTGAAACGATCAAATTAGTAGACCACGTGGAGCAATCGAATCGTCAAATGGAGCAAAATCATAAGAGCAATGTGATAGAAAATGCGAATAGTATGTGTAATTTGCCGTAACACAAACATTAAATCAGTTTGATGTACTGCAAGAAGAGGAACAAACTCCTACGCATCAAGATAATTGTAAACAACTGTACACCAGGAAACATGTAACTTGCAAGAACCTACAAGAAATACTCCAGTGGAAGAGGAAAAAGTGCTAGTGTTAAGTGACTACTCTTCTCTGATGGGCTATTAGGGGATATGTATGAGCTTATAAAAATCAGAAACAAGAAGTTCCCATTGGCAACAGTCATAGTGAATGGCGTGATATTAAGTTTCATTTTAACAGATTGGTAAATGAAAGTGTAAAATGGGCGTGCAGTTCTCTAGGAGCACACAGGTGATGTAGCCAGATATTTTGATTATAAATGTCTTGGAAAGGATAGTCTGCTTCTATATCTTGGGCTCATATTATACTGGTAAGGTGTTAGAAAATGTAATAATTATAATCAATTCAAGAAGCAGGAAAACTAATAGTTACAGGGGGTGTTAAAACAGGAAAAAGTTGTAATCCAGGGAATAGTATTGACAAACATGTTACACAAACAAAACTTACTACTTCACCTTAACATTTTGTTGGGATAATTAATATTATATTCTTATCATTCGTAGATATGCCAACTACAAATTATTTTAGACATAGAATATAAAAAAGAAAAGGAACAAGAAATATTACATTTAAGAAGTGTGTTTACAATTATTAACTGAGTTACGTACAATGTACATTACAGACCAATTCCAAGTCAATATTATAGGTACTGTATACTATAGTCTTCATAATGACATTTTTTAATTAGTTTACCTTTACATTTTAAATATGTGGGCAATCATTTAACATTTAGATCTTTATTGGAAACATTTTTATTGAATTTCTACCAAAAATAGTCATTATTATGTCTTGTATTATGATAATGAATGTTGCTATTTTGGGGACTTCGTTTTTGTGTTTGTTTAATATCTGGTAATTTATTTGGTTTAATGCAAGCAGAGCTCAGGGAGTTGAATATGTCATACAGTTTGGAACAAGTGTCATGACTAGTGATATACCCCCATAATAATACTCGTTTTCTTCCTATATTGCATTATAAGAAGGAAATAAAAAATGAAAAAATTTCCGTTACCACCATTTCTGGAGTAAACTTAACAACATGTTGTAAATCACCATCACATGTCATCTGCCCTCTATATTTAATATTTACCTGTTGAGAAGATAATAAACCCTCTACAGTATGTGTATAAGAATAACTTTAAATTTGCTTAAAGATTTTATGTTGACCATGATTTCATTATAGCTTTAGGTAACACAGAAAGTTATGGTACATTTTTATTACAGAAACGTATCATCTTTTTGGAAATGCTCTTAAGCTATTTGCTGGTCTATGCAAATCACGTGTGTGCCTTGTACTTTGATCATGGACAGCAGGGTTTTTTGTGAAGTTATCATAATTTACTCAAGATAGTGCGGCAGAGAATATAGGTATTCACCAGCAAGAGTAAGAATTTTTTGCATTTTAAATAATGACCTACAAGAATGATGGGAAGCAATGCCACAAATAATACATATGGTCCTTTTTTTTTTTTTGTAATATAAACAATTGCCTGCTGTTTACTGAGTTGCTGCACAAGATAATTCCATATCTCAAGTGGGAGTGAAAGTAGGCAAATATGATGTTCTTAAAGCATTTTCTTCACAATTTTTTTTTTAAATTTTTTAATGTAAAGCAAACCGATCTAAAATAAGAACAAATTAGAAACTAAAAAGCTTCACTTATCTTATTAATATTGCAAGTTGTACCAATGCTGATTAGTTTCATGTTGTGTCCAATCTATTTTCAAAGTTCTGCAAACTAGTTACGACAGTTACCAACACTCTACTTAAAAGATCTATTTGTCACCAACCTCCGAAAACAAAAACCTATAAATACAATCAATTGATGGTATTTCAAAATTCATAATGCGGATCTTGTTTTTTAAAACAAATATTTTTCCCAAACCATTAAATCTATAGATCCATTTTATTGTTTTAATAACTTAACTTATGAATTTATTTCATGATTAAATGATCAAAAATGATCTGCCACAGCTGATTTATGAATTTGTTTATATTTAATATTTCTAAATAATGTTTAGTTTTACCAATATAAACCCTGTCACAATCCAAACAGCTAAAGTGATAAATGCTAGCTGTTTTATAATTTGGAATTTTGTCCTTTGTAGAACAACTTAGTAAATTTTGTATATTAAATTTATTTTGAGGGACCAAAGTTATTCTGTATTCTTTAAAAAACTGGTTAAATTCTTTAGAATTACATGAAAAATTAATTGATTATTTTGTAAAAGTTGCAAATCTTTGTTTGGGTAAAAGTTTTGTTTTAGTTTTAATAGTACTTTCTTTCAACAAACTTCTGGCTTGGCAATGGATAGTTCACTTTTGACATTTCTTGCTAGTCTTTTCAAGAGCTTTTCTGAAATTCAAATTGCGAAATCATTCCCTCTAATTTTTAAAATATGGTATAAATATGTTTGAGAGGTAGAACTGAAACTTAAAAATTCAATGGCACAGCTGGGATTTGAACCACAGACCCTCTGCTTACCAGGTGGGTGCTCTAACCATTAAGCCACTGTGACAACTGCCAGAATGACATTGAATTCTCAAACCAGTTCATATTTTTTCCGGTAAACCACAAAGGCAGTCTCACATCAGAGACAATTACCCCAATGGTGACTTACTATTGTAAGTACTATATGTCCCAGGATTAAATAACCTTCAGATGGTAATTATTATTTATTTATGCCATATGGTGATGACATTTTTGCTGTTGTCCCTGAGAAACATAAATGATACTTTAAAACTTTTAAATTTACAGGATAAAGCCATACAATTCACTTTGGAAACAGAAAATAATGCATGCCCTGCTTTTCTAGGTTTAAAAATTAAAAACTTGACAGTAAATTGAATTTGGGCATTTATTGAAAATTTACTCATACTGATAATTGCATAAGAAATAAAAGTTTTAATCCTTTTTCACATAAATTTGCTGTTTTCAATATTTAAATTTATAGATTAATAAATATACCCCTAAAACTGAAGTAATTGATGGTTTTAATACAGATTTTATACATAGAAAGATAGAAAAATTTAAATCTGGAAAGGCTGTTAGAGGTTTCTACCCTCAAGAAAATAAAAGATAATTGTATTTTTAAAAAGTTTACTTACCATCAGTGGGCAAATAAAACATTTACAAGAATGTTTATAGAATATGGAATAACTTTGGTCCCTATAAATAAATTTAATATACAAAATTTACTAAATTTTTCTAAACAGGATAAAATTCCAAATTGTAAAATATCTTGCATTTATAAATTTAGATGTCTGGGTTGTGATAGAGTTTATATTGGTAAAACTGTCATTTAGAAACCAGAATAAAAGAGCATTTTGGAAATATTAAATAAACAAATCGATAAATTACCTGTGGCGGATCATTTTTGATCATGAAATAAATCCACAAGTTAAATTATCAAAACAATTAAATGGACCTATAAATTTAATGGCTTGGGAAAAGTTATTCATTTTAAAAAAACAAGAATTGCATTATGAATTTTGAAATACCACCAATAGATTGTATTTATAGGTTTTTGTTTTCAGAGGTTGGTGATAAATAGATGTTTTAAGTTGAGCATCAGTAACTATGGTAACTTGTTTGGAGAGCTTTGGTTGGATACAACCTGAAATTATTCAGCATTGGAACAACCTGCAACAATAAGAATAATGATGATGATTGTGATGATAATACTGCTGATTTGTACATGTTCAGACATGGTATCTGTCACATATCAGCACATAGTTCACACACACAGGTGTCATCTGCTAAGTGTAAATTAATAAGATAAGTGAAGCTTTTAGTTACTAATTTGGTTTTATTTTAGATTCTGTTGCTTTACTGTTAATAGCTTCAACTTTCCTTAATTATACAGAGCTAAGTTTTGATAACATTATTTTTGTTTTCTCTAGCAGAGCTCATCATCTATTCGGAGCGTTAGAAATTTTGTATTTCATTGTTAATTCATTTACTGATGCTTTGTTTTAAATTGAATTAATTTTGTTTTATCATAGTTAAATGACAGTTTATTTGCTTCAAATCAAATGTTGAGCTGTTGAAATGCTTTATTGTGTGAACCTCTTAACTGCTGTTGGTCTGGCTGGCTCAGTTGGTTAGACGCTGGCCTACTGATCCCAAGGTCACAAGAACTGTGGGACAAAATTCCGACACATCGGCCACGCTGATGTGATCCTGGCAATTGACAGCATTGTTAAACAACAAAATAATTCTTTTTTTTTCTTAATTGCTGATGCAACTTTCCAGATATAAATAAACTAGTATCATCTGCAAGCTATTGACTCCTTGTTATGATTATAGGGCAAGTCATTTATAAATATCGAAAACAGTGAAGGCCCAAGTATAGAACCTTGTGGGACACCTTTGGTAATAACACCTGATTCAGAGTCATAACCATTTATTCAAGTTTTCTGGATTCTGTTTGTCAAGATCTGAACCAGATCTCACGGAAACCATAACATTTTGGCATTAAGAGGTGATCAGTACTGTAAATGCCTTAAGTAAGTCGCAAAGGTTTCCTAATGGTAGTTCTTTTTTATCCAAGGCTGTCACTACTTCAGAAGTTATCATGTTTATAGCATTTACAGTTCATGTTTTTTTCCCCAAGTCGGAACTGGAATGATGAAAGGTTATTGTTCAACTCCACATATCTTATAACTTGAGTATACAGCTTCCTCCAATATTTTAGAAAAGGCTGTCAAGAGAGAGATGGACCTATAATTAGAAGTCAAGCTGTTGTCTCAAATGTTGTATAAATGCTTAAGAGTTGCGTGTTTCATTTTTCCTGGAAATATCCCAGACAAAACAATGATTGCATTTGACTAGGAGGCTTACTTAGCTCTGGTAGGCAATACTTTAACCATTTGGCACTTTTGCTATCCTAATCATGAGAGCTTTAGCCTCTTAATGAGGTAATATTTTCTATCTCTCTGGGAGTTGTGTAGTTCATTTGCAATCTACAATTGATATTGGGATATGCTTATTTAAGAATCTCAAATGTATTTGAGTTTGTATTGGGTCTGTTTAACTTTCTGCTATATTAGGGAAATATGTATTAAAGATATCAACTATGACATATTCTAGTACTTACGTGATCAATATTATTATTATTATTTGGATTTTCTCTCCCTATTTAAGTTTTTATTGTATTCCACCCTGTTTTAATTTTATTATTGGTTTCATCAATAGTTAGAGAGTGATGCCTTTTAGATATTTTACAGTATGTTTCATAATATCCTTTAATGTTTTAGTCATTGTGTGTGAGAACAAACTACTTATATTTGCACAGGACTTTTGATTTTCTCTGCTACATATAGTAAGTAGGGAAAGTATTATATTCAGCCAGAATATTTTATGTCAAGATTTAATCAGAAATATTTTTTGAGGCCCCCTAAATTAAAAAAAAAAGCATTTTTGGAAAAAGGTGTTTGTGTATGTCTGTGAACACATAACTCAAACACAAAAAGTCTGTTGAAAACCAAAGTTGGTATTTAAATTTAATATCTTTCAATGATGCAACACATTTTGAAGAAAATTCCTCTACCCTAAACTAGCCTTTATATGGAAAATTTTTCTAAAATTTTCAATTTCTCAAAAATAGCTCTTAATGATTATGATTAAAATGCCATGTGTAACATATTTTTATGGCAAATGAATATATTTTCAATTTTCTCTCTATAGCCCATGTAGCCTGGTTTACTCTTGATGACTTTTGCATAACTGGTAAACTGTAATGTGTAGGCCAAATCTTACTATACAAAAAAAATTTAGATCCTGTTAAAACACAAGTTATGTCCAAATGCACTTGTTTTTGGAGTGAATCATTTCGGAGATATTCCTTGTTATTGTTATGAGTTTTGCGATACTTGAACTTTTCTCAAATGGAAGGTCATTATTCGCTGTTTTATCTCTTGACCATACAAAGAGAATGGAAATTCAAAGTGTTAAAAGATTTCACTATAGCTCAAATCCTTGTACCTACAAGGAAATTAGCAATAAGTTCCTCAAATGTTTATCTCAACCAAAAAGAACTAAACCCCAGTGCAACAGCCCATGAAGGGCAAGGCTTGCCAACTGGTCGCTGCATCTTCCACCTCTGATGACTACAGGCATCATGAGTGGGGTGCGGTAGTGGAGGGTGGGACGTGGTCAGCATCCCAAGCCCTCCTGGGTTTATCTCAACTAACATGAAAATAGAGGAATAAGAGTGTCAGAATAGGTAGTACAGTATTAGAGGAAGTCATGTGAGTGCAAGATGTCAGACTTTATATCTGAAGTAATCCTAGGTTTGACCTTTGCTACTTGTGATGAATTTATAGTTTTCTTAGCCAGAATAACCTGAAATGATAATAGCACAATTTCGAAGAATGTATCTAATTTGTCATTTACTGGACTCATGGCATAGACATTTGTCCATTTTTCATTTTTTTAAAAGTAGTTAAAATGTGTTGATGTGTTCATCATTCATTATTTTGCTTGAAATTTTACTTTCCATATTATCAGTCTGGAAGTTTCCTGTGCATTCTGTATACTACTAATATCATATACTATCGCTACCAAATTTTATTTTTGTGAATTGCATTCAAATTATTTTTCCTCCTTTTGCACTGCAAAATTTATTTTATTTATATACATACAAAAAGTGAAGTGTTAATATCTGCTTTTCTTTGAATATTGTCCACATAATTCTTGTGACTTTGTGTTATATATCAATCTACACAGGTAATATAGCTATCCTGTCGAGAAATAGATTAGCTCTTCAGAATAGGTTGGATAGGCTACATCACTTGGCACACAGGAATGAACTAGAAGTTAATAAAGCAAAGCAAAGGTGTTGAAATATAGGCGAGGAGGCAATGTTAACAAGGAAGACATCTTCAAATATGGAAATGCCCGACTGGAACTCACAAACTGCTACAAGTATCTGGGTGTAACTCTATAAGTGACAGGAATTCCTTCACCAAGTATATTCAGGAAAGATGTAATGCAGCATAAAGGCCAAAGTGATATAAAAAATGATGAAAAGCTGTCAGTTGAAACTGCAGTAAGACTATTTCACACTAAGATTTTTCCAATAGCATGCTATGCAATTGTCACAATCGAACTTGGTTAAATGCTGCAAATCTGAAAAGATTAGAAGCAGCCAAAACCGCCTTCCTGTGGAGAGTGCTTAGGATACCTAGATCAGCAAGATCCAAAATAGTTTACCAAAATAGCGTCAATACACAACCTGCCACACATCCCAGCCTATGAGGTGTACATAGAAGAGTGACCTCTTAAAGCAGAAGATATAGAAAAAAGTTTCTTTTTGACCCGAGCGGTGTATACGAAAGACCGGAAGGAGCCTAAATTTTCCTTGCAACACATGTTCATGAAGACTACTGCACACGAATTTCATTACAGAATATGCAATCAGAAAGGATTTCACCTTGCCTAGAATCAGTGTCTCTGTACTCTGTGATCAGTACTATTTACTACACTGTATAGCAAGAAGAAAGTCGCTTAAATTTTATGCAGATGATAACTTTTAATGATTCATGTATTCTAATGTACACAGTGTGTTCAATAATAAATAAATAATAAATATCTGAAATATCAATTTCATCTTCCTTTTTTGCAATTTTGATACCCTTTCCATATGATTTGCTGCAGCACAGCCCCAATTTGCAATCCCCTATATTAAGTGTCAGTATTAAAGTGTATCATCTTTAGCTCCTTTTCATTTCAAGTATTTTTGAAATGCCATAGATTTACAAATATGTTTAATATGACAGCCCATGGCAAGAACTATTCCCCAAATGTATGCTGTGTTACATCACCAATATTACAATTATATTATTTATGGCAGAAAAAGCTTAGTGTTGTGTATGTTAAATTCTGAAAAATCAATCAGCATGCTTGTACCATGTTAGAAATGAGGGAGTTTTGTTTAAAGTGTTATCCTCCATGGTATAGGGATAACAACATTGTTGATTCAAACCTGGGGGAGGTTGATGGATCTTTTTCGGGTGTAAAAATCCTTAGCATGGCCTTCTTCAGAAGGTAAGCAAAGCCAGTGGTCCTGTATCATAGATTTATGCCACACAAAATAACTTCAAGCCTGGAAAGGGGGCCTCTGTGTAACATTAAGTGGTATCTGCAGATACTCAAATAAAAAAGATGAGTTTGCAGTAGTTTTAAATGAATATTGTATATTTATGCCATCATAAGGATGCTCGGCTACACTTAGAAACTAATTTTTTTTTTATTTGCAGAGACAACTTGGTTCACTTACACTTTGAGTTCTGAATTCGTATGTGTTGTTTGCCTCTGATCATACAAAATTTACAAGACTCAATGTTCTTTTACTAATGTAATTTGGCATGTTTAGCTTTTGTCCATACCCTTTTACTTTCAAATCTTCCAAACATGACAGATATTTTTTCTTAGCAGTATTTTAAATAAACTGTATCAGTAATATGTATAAATGTGACTGTAAACATTCAGAAATAAAGGGGTGTTGAGAAAGTTTGTGAGACTTCTAGTTGAGTCATTTCTGGTGTATGTATGTGTGTAGAAATCAAGGAATCTCCATGTGACATCCCCAGTGTATAAAGAGACCAGAGGAATGAGTTTATAGAGTTACAGTTACGGACACGAGGGTCAGTATGTCAGTGAGTGCAAGACAGCTGTGCATCATAAGAAGAGCAAGTGATTACATCAACATAATTAGTGCATGAGAGACAGAGGAAGTGAAGAAAGACATTGAAAGGACCGAGCAAGGTCTTGATGCAGACTGTGTTAACGAGAAGAAAATTGTATTTGTGGTGAAATTTTAGTAGATGATAAAGTAGTAGAAAAGTAATCATACTGATGTTGTCAATATTAAGGGACATGTGGTGACTTAACAGTTATCACCTTTCACTGTGACTGCGAATAGGTTACACAAAAAATACTTTGCTTTCTGTATGAATGGGAATGCCAAGACAGACAAAATCATTGGTAAAGGTGGAAGTGGTCAACCCGAGGATGCAGCAGAGAATGTTACTCTTGTGTCCCTTGTGGAAGTCACCAAGGATTTATGTTATTAGCCACTTAATATTCATAATTTATTATAATTGGTTATAATAAGAATGTAGGCTATTAGCAAATTAATATTTATAAGTTATTGTGATTGTTCATATATGAATATGTTATTGCAGTTATATTTGGAATGATCTATAAAGTGATTCCAATTTATAGCTTTAACCTTGCAACTGTTAATTGCAGATACACAAGGTGTACATAAAAGTACTGCACTTGAATCAAAATGCATTATTGTTAAATTGTAGGATTCTTTAAAGTGAAAATCACATATTTATGTATGCAACAGTCGACAATATCTTATGATATTTGTTGTATCCCTGTGAGATTCTGGGAATTAATGGAGAACCATTCAACCAATTATGTACTCAAATTTTTCTCAACTTTTTTAAGGATATTTTGACTAAGTCAAGGTGAAAGTCATTCAAATCTAATTGTGTTACATTTTATTTCTAAGGTACTCTTACCAGCTTTTGATTGATGTCACTCTGAACTCAGTGAAATAATTAGCACAAAACTCACATTCATTCATTGAAATGGACTTGCAGGAAGTTTTCTGTTTTCTCCCAAACTTGAACCACTGCATTGCAGAAGGAAAGTGACATAGAGAACTACAATTTTATATCTCTGTAGTCTCTATCATGACATACCAAATTTCACAGAAATTAACAGCGCTCAGGGTGAAGATTGTGTTGTACTGTGCAGATTTGGCTCACAAAGACACTGCCACTTTTGCAGGGATTGATATGACAACTGTAAAGGAGAAGACTAGGTCATCTCCACCCTGGTACCCGAGGACACTGAAGTACCCTGCCTATGTATACCCAATCTGCCATGGATTTTGGAAGCCAGTGGTCCATTGAGACCAATCTAATTTGAATAGCTCCTCTTTGGGACACACTCCAATGTTCTTGACATACTTCTAACAACATTAGAAGTATCCTAAGATATAGGCAACTGGAGGTAGAACTTTTGTCCTATTGGAAGTCAAAGGGAATAGAACTGTGGCTTGCACTTTGTTCCTGCAGCGTAGAGGTGAACATTATTGGGGAAGGGCCCACCAGAATATATAAGTGATGCCACGGAGCCATGAGCAAACATTCAGGGAGCATAATTGCATTTAACCAATGGGCCTGACCCCAACACTTCGTGACACAAGGAGCAGTTCAGGAAAGCAAATGAGAACATAGAAATCATGAGAGTAGGTTCAGGTTCATAACAGGCACGCTATCAAAGCCCTAAACACCTGGACCAATATTGAAACATTCAATAAGTATTATACAAATTCACATAAAGTAACAAGAAATAATAAAAAGGAAAGTAAACAATTTAAGAAAGATTTGAAACAAGAAAGAGAATGTAATCCTAACACTCAACACAATATCTTCTTTCGACATTTTAATATGCAAGAACTGAACATTGCAATTAATAATCTAAAAAACAAAAAGTCCCCTGGACCAGATCACATACATCCAGAGTTCATAAAAAAACCTTGGAAAAACAGCAAAACAACAATTACTAAAATTCTACAATCTATCCTTGAACACCACTGTACCTGCCGAATGACGAAAAGCAATAATTGTACCACTCTTGAAGAAATATAAAACAGCACCATGAATAAAAAATTATAGACCAATAGCTCTTACTAGCATAATAGCAAAAGTGATGGAAAGAATGGTGTCAAACAGGTTAAATTGGTTCCTAGAATCACAAAATTTAATATCCCCATGTCAAGCTGGATTCAGAGAGTTCCACTCTACAAATGAACAAGTCTTACTCCTCAGTCAAGAAATCAAAGACTCCTTCAATAGGAAAGAAGATAATTTATCAGTTTTTATTGATTTCCTAAGTGCATATGATTCTATATGCAGAACAAAACTACTAAAGAAAGTAAAAAAATAGGGATACAAGGTCCAATGTTTTCATGGCTATGTCATTTCCTAACACAGCGCTTTATTGCAACCAGATATGGAAGAAACATATCTAAATACAAACAAGTACACCGCGGCTTACCACAAGGTGCAGTGCTCAGCACTACACTTTTTAATATATTTATTAATGATCTGCCACAGCAAATACAAGAATCAAGTGTGAAGTGTGCACTATTTGCGGATGACTTAGTAATGTGGACTTCAAAAATAAAAAAACAAAAGTACAGAGCTAGAAGAAACTATGCAACAATCCTTAAACAACCTACAAAGTGGACAAAAGAAAATGTAATGACTGTTAATACAACAAAATCAAACTACCAACTCTTTTCACTAAGAAAAAAACCACTAAAAATGAAACTAAATTTTGAGGGTCAACAATTACCAGAAACAAAGGAAGCAAAGTATTTAGGAGTTACACTTGATACCAAACTTACATGGACCAAACAAATAGAAAATGTAATACAAAGAGCAGAAAGGCGCCTTTCACTGTGAAAAGGTCTCAGGAATGAAGTGGGGATGTTCCAGAGCAACTCTTAACACAACATACAATGTATATATAAAGCCATTATTTAGTTACTGCAGTGAAGTTCTTGTAACAGCAAACACAAAAAAGATTCAAATCTTTCAAAACCAAATTCTGAGATTAATTACAGGTGCTATCAAAACCACACCAATAGCAGCTATGGAAATACTAACCAACCAATACCCCATTGAATATGAAATAGAAAAAGCAGCTCTTATTCAACATGAAAAGTTGATCAGACTCACATTCAATACATGGTACAAGAGAAATTTTACACATACACTAAAGACTCAGGAGAGCTTTCTTTCCAAAATTCAAGACATCAAGAAGAATGTAGACCTTCCTAATTCAAAGGAAAACTTCATATCTAAAGTCAATCCGACACAAACATTAGACATGACATATTATTTACATCTGACAGAAGAAGTTAAGAAAAGTGATACCCCAACTAGTGTTCTAGAATTATTGGCATTAGACACAATCCATACTACATTTCCAAAACATGAATGACTCCATATTTATACTGATGGATCATTGATATCAAACCGAGATGGAGGAGGTGCTGGAGTCACATGTCACCTCTTTTCCTACTACAAATCTTTAGGTTATGGAACTACGAATTTTGATGGAGAAATTGAAGCAATTCAAATAGTCCTACGAAATCTTTTGTATAGAATCCCACATTTCCATCAAGCAGTTATTCTCTCATTCCAGGACAGCAATGATAGCAATTATTTCCAAGTTGTCACCAAAAAAGCAAACAATTATGAAATGTTGGAAAATCCTTACCCATCTAACAGCACTTCAAAAACACCTAGTCTTCCAATGGATACCAGCTCACTGTGAACTGAGTGGTAATGAGAAAGCTGATTTTCTTGCAAAAAAGGGTACCAGCAGTGTGCACAAATCTACCAGTTTATGCAGCTAAAATATTAGTCAACTCTGAATTCAAAAAAATTATTGCAAAATATTACTATCAAAAATCAAAAAATAAAAGATGGGAACTACCAAACAGTAATTCCTGAGTATCCTTGAAAAATGGCAGTTGCAACCTTCAGGTTGATTACAGGACATGATTGTCTGGCAAAACAGAACTGGGATATATTCTTCACCACTCTGTCCTCTATGTGACCTGCAAGAGGAAATGGACCGAGACCACCTTCAAATATGTCCAGCAACTTCTAGTGCCCCATCCATCAGTGAAAAATATTGGAGAGCAAGAGGATTAATGACTTCATTGTCAGAAATCCAGCATTAGCTAACAACATATTAATGTTTTGTGCATAACGTTCATAAATGTTTTATAAAGAAAGCTAACTTTCTTATTAAGTTAATGCAATTGCATAAACAATTGAGTAAAGTATTTAATTCTTGGCCTGCAACTGGCTTATTTCATATCATACAATTTGGACCTACCTATTTTTTAAAGTATCCTGTTGTCATATCTAGATCAGATATTATTTTGTTATTCTTATTTTTGTATCCTGTATTCATTCTGTTTTCCACCAGTCTGTCCATCAATAATCCCTTAAACATAAACACAAAGCCAAATAGATATTGTGAATATGAGTGTTCCTCAAGGCTCTATATTAGGTCCCTATTATTCTTGCTTTATGTCAGTAATGTCAAAAACTATAGCATAACATCTTATGATGATGACACTACATTACTTTTTGCTGACAAATTAATTAAACAATTGGAATCTAAGGCTTCAACATCACCTAACACATAGATGTACCTATATCCAACTTTTTAAAAAAACTCACAGCTCCAGATCAATCCTAAAAGAACACACTTGATTCTATTTGACCTTTGTAATAGTAATATGAGTGAGTTGGAAATATACACTACTGGTATAAAGATTGACCTAATCACACCATATTTCATTGAATTTATATTGACAAAAATCTAACCTTCAGTGATCATGTGGACATGGTTAGTAAAAACTGTCTGCTAATATATATTTACTAAGAAAATTATTATATAAATTAGGAAGGTGAGACAGAATATTAGAAGACCCCAAAAGAAAATTGTTTATGTGAATATTTGTTAAAAGTGTAATTTGTTTTTTGATGTTGGTATGAACTGATCAAATGACGAAAACGTGTTGCAAATGTTCATTGTTATAAACAACTAAGTTAGTTTAAAGACGTCATAAATATTTCCATATTTGATTTTAATATATATGTATAAATATTAGAATTACATGTGTTCGATAATAAAAGTAAGGGAGGATGGTTAGGGATCGCTTCCCTAATAAGAAAGAAGTATTTGATGGACGCATACGCGGATGTATACGAAAAAGGCGGTGTCACGTGAGATGATGCCATAAACTGTCCACTCGCGTGTGTGAAATGGAAGTGAAAGGATATGTTTAGGTAGTGTGAACATAGAATTTTCACCAGACTTTCATCAAGCATTAGTTCCACTAAATGAGAAGGTGGAAGCGTTTTAAATCATTTCGAATGGTGCTGAGAGGAATTCTTTAATGTAAAGTATCGATGAAGTGTTAATCAAATAATACATTGTGGTGAAGAAACATCGTGTGATTTTTCATTCCAACACTTACCAAGCCCTGAGATCACAAAGATCTCGTTAGCACAAAGACAACGTCGATAATAATTGCAAAAACCACACCAAATGGCTTGCCCAACGTGGAACACGAATTTTGGATGGAATGGAAATTACGGGAAATGAACTTACGCGAAATACCAAGTGACGCCATATCTTCGCGCCAAAAAGAAAGAAGGCGCCATTAGACCATCGTTTGAAACCTGAATACATCAGAACACCGATGAACGGATAATCAACGCGGGAAAACACCGGAGATCGTCTAGCGAAGCCAACTGCCCAGGAGACGTACATAACTGGACAAATCAACGGAAAAAAAAAAAAAAAATAGGACCAAAAATTTTTATTTTTACATCCAGTTTATTTTTATTTGTATGTTACTGCGAAGCGGCAAAATAGTGGGACTTTTAAACCAAAGTGAACTGAATAAAGAAACTAAAATGTCGCGAAAAGAGCTAGAAACAGGAGTGGGGGAAGGGACAGATAGGCCTGGTTATCAAATAGAACCAGAAAGTGAGGAACAGGTAGCGATAGGAAGAGACCAAAGGTTAATGATGATCATGTTTTAAAGACTAGAACAGAATATGAAAGAATTAGGTCAGAAAATGGAACAAAATAAGGTAGAATTAAAAGAGGACATGGAACAAAGTTTAGGTCAGAGTATAGAACAAAAACTAGAACAAAATAAAAAAGAAATAAGTCAGAAAATGGAACAGAATAGGGCAGAATTAAAACAGGACATGTTTGAAAGATTAGAACAAAGTTTAGGTCAGAGTATAGAACAAAAACTAGAACAAAATAAAAAAGAAATAAGTCAGAAAATGGAACAGAATAGGGCAGAATTAAAACAGGACATGTTTGAAAGATTAGAACAAAGTTTAGGTCAGAGTATAGAACAAAAACTAGAACAAAATAAAAAAGAAATAAGTCAGAAAATGGAACAGAATAGGGAAGAGATAGGTCAGAAAATGGAGGGAGTGAGACAGGACATAGAACAAAGTTTAGGTCAGAGTATAGGCCAGAAACTAGAACAGAATAAGGAAGAGATAGGTCAGAAAATGGAGGAAGTGAGAAAGGACTTAGAACAGAAAATGGAATTAGGAAGACAGAACTTAGAACAGAAAATGGAATTAGGAAGACAGAACCTAGAACAGAAAATAGAATTAGGAAGACAGGAGTGTAAAAAAAATATAAAAGTAATGGAAACTAATTTAAAATTAGTACATAAAAACTTAAATGAGACAAAGGAAGCCTTAGAAGCTATGATAGAAATCATAGGAGATAGGATGGGAAAAATAGAATCAGAAATGAGAGAAAATAAGATTGTATTAGAAGGAGAAATTGGTAGATGTAGAGATGGAATAACAGAATGTAATGCAAGTGTAGACTGTAAGATTACAAATGTAAAAGCAGAAATAACTGAGGAATTAAGGAAAGAGATTGAGGTAGTAAAGAAAGACATTATTAATGAAACTGTAGAACAAATTGTAATTACTAAAATTAAGACTATGACTGATGTAGTACATTCGCAACAGGATGCTATAAATGATATGAAACAAAGTCACTTAGAAATAAAGAATGATTTAAAATCAATTTGTGAAGAAATGAAAAAACGAAAAGAAAGTTTGGCTAATGTAAATGATGTTGTGAATGCGCTACAAAGGCAAAATGATTTAGATGTAAGTAATGTACAAGATGAGAGCTATTTGAATAATGTACAAAATGTTGACTCACCATACAGAGAAAGAGGTTCACAATCATACAATGACACAACACACAACACATGCTACACCAACAGCATACTACATGAAATCACACCACCTACATTTGACGAGAAGGGAGATGGTCCAAAACTCTTTGTTAAAGAGATGGAAGAGTATTTTAAAGTGAAAAGGATACCAAATGAGCTTAGGATGATGATAGTTAAGAAGAGCTTAAAAAACGAGGCATTAGAATGGCTTAGGTTAACACTAGCTGGTCATGAATTGTATGGCTCATTCAGAAATCTATTCCTATCAAGGTATTGGGACCCAGCTAAGCAAAACCAAACTAGGGTAGAGCTAGCGGTAGGTAGATATGATCCAACCAAAGGGTTATCGCTAGTCGATTATTTTATGAAAGTAGCCAACAAAGGAAAGCTATTAGACCCTAACCTGTTGGAAGCAGAGCTAATTACCAGCATAACAAGACATTTCCCAGACACAGTGAGAACAGGGTTAACTGTTGCGAGGCCAGTAGATTTTGCAGACATGATAGAATTGCTGACAGCCTTCGAAACACAAAATGGTCGGCCTAATGAGCATAGATATAGGAACGGTCACCCAAATTCACCCATCTTAAACTGGAGCACGGCTAGGAACAACCAGAATGAGGGAGAAAATAGAAATACTAGGAGCACCCATGACAGGGGGAGAGGGGCACACCATTTCCCACAACCACATAATCATGGCGAAAGAATGGAGAACACGAGACAGCGGTACCATGATACAATACCAAGGGGTGAATCAAGATACCGAACATATACATATGATCGTGGAAGACCAGGAGACCGTACCCATCAAGTGAACCACATACGATTCTGTAGGGAATACTTCAACAACCAAAGACCGTCATACAACAGGGGTTCATGCCAAAGGGGCAGAGACCAATGGTACACTGGCAGCATAAGACAGCAGGAAGTAGATGAAAATGTGCCAAATAGGGCAGATGCTGCACAGAATACAGAAACAACAACCACCACCAACACTCAGGGAAATTACAACTAAGTTCGTCCCAACTGGCTGGATGACCAACAACACAAACCATAAGCAACTTACAATTGACATCGACACCATGATGGCTACACGAAGAGAAAGATGGAACTACTGTACACTGGACCACTGGTCATAACAAAACAGCTGAATGACCATACGTATGAGCTACAGAATACAAATGGCAAGTTGGTAGGAAGATATCATAAAAATAAGTTAAAACCATACAAAGAAAGGACCAAATAGTCTTTGCCAACAAATATGTAAGGCAGGAATAATAGAGACGATGGAAAATAATAATTTTTAATGGGTTACTTATAGAAGATTATGTTCAGATTAGAAAATACAACAAGAAAGAAAATCAACAGTCATTGGCTATATTGACCACCAAGAGCATTGTCAACAAAGGCAGATGAGGACACTGATTGTCATTAAAGAAGTGAATAGCGACGGAAAATAATGTGTTTTTGACATAAGGATGTCAGAGACAAAAATAAAAAGGAATCAATTGTGATGACAAAGATAAAATATTTTTGACAGAAAGGTGTCGAGGGTGAATTGAGAAGAAAAATAATACAATTGCAGAATAATTATAAGTATAGAAGTTTTCTCTAATAGAGATAAGAGATAAAGAGGTGACAATTAGTGAAGTAAGAAAAACCATAATCAGAAAAGCAATGCCCATGAATTAAGATGGATATAGCCAATGCTAAACTTGAAGAAATGTTAAACTAAACAATAATGAATAAGAACCCAATTAAAAAAAATGATACCATTAGTAACATCAGAGTTTAAGAACCGACTCAACGACCTGCCTATACATAATAAGCTTACGACACAAAGAAGGCAAAGAACTGAATAAAATATTGCCATAAATATGATCATAATCATTAGCTCAAGATCTGTATCCTGTTTTTCTCTCCTCATAACAAGGAACATAAGTCAAAAGCCACACAATAAACCATGATACACTTAAATTATATTTATGTCAATGTCAAATGTAAAATAACTGAATATGCGTTGTATAATAACTGAACATATGTTGTATAATAACTGGATATGTTGTATAATAACTGAATGTGTTGTAAAATAACTGAATATGTATTGTATAATAACTGAATATGTGATGTATAATAACTGAACATGTATTGTGTAGTAACTGAATGTGTGAAATTTATAAAGACATGCTGTGTCATGCCAAAACAAAAAGACAAAAACAAACAGTGAGGAAGACTGTAAAAGAAAAAAAAAAATATTGTACAAAGTGATTGTATCAGATGAATAGGGAGAAGTATTGTATTGTGTTTCAAGATTGCAAATATAGGTGACAACTTGAAAAACAAAACAAGGGGCATGTGAGACAGAATATTAGAAGACCCCAAAAGAAAATTGTTTATGTGAATATTTGTTAAAAGTGTAATTTGTTTTTTGATGTTGGTATGAACTGATCAAATGACGAAAACGTGTTGCAAATGTTCATTGTTATAAACAACTAAGTTAGTTTAAAGACGTCATAAATATTTCCATATTTGATTTTAATATATATGTATAAATATTAGAATTACATGTGTTCGATAATAAAAGTAAGGGAGGATGGTTAGGGATCGCTTCCCTAATAAGAAAGAAGTATTTGATGGACGCATACGCGGATGTATACGAAAAAGGCGGTGTCACGTGAGATGATGCCATAAACTGTCCACTCGCGTGTGTGAAATGGAAGTGAAAGGATATGTTTAGGTAGTGTGAACATAGAATTTTCACCAGACTTTCATCAAGCATTAGTTCCACTAAATGAGAAGGTGGAAGCGTTTTAAATCATTTCGAATGGTGCTGAGAGGAATTCTTTAATGTAAAGTATCGATGAAGTGTTAATCAAATAATACATTGTGGTGAAGAAACATCGTGTGATTTTTCATTCCATCACTTACCAAGCCCTGAGATCACAAAGATCTCGTTAGCACAAAGACACAACGTCGATAATAATTGCAAAAACTGCACCAAAGGGACATGCTAAAAATGGCATGCTACAGTTTCATATGCTCTCACATTAAATATGGCATTGAAATAGGGTACAATTCAATTGTATTCAATAATTCACTTTAATTATAGAATGTCAGAAAATCCTTACCCATCTAACAGTACCTCAAAAGCACCTAGTCTTCCATTGCATACCAGCTCACTGTGGACTGAGTGGTAATGAGAAAGCTGATTTTCTTACACAAAACGGGTACCAGCAATGTGCAGAAATCTATAGTTAATCTACCATTTTATTCAGCTAAAATATTAGTCAACTCTGAATTCAAAAAATTATTGCAAAATATTACTATGAAAAATAAAAAAATAAAAATGGGAGTTACCAAACATTCAAACAGTAATTCCTGAGTATCCTCGAAAAACAGCAGTTGCAACCTTCAGGTTGATTACAGGACATGATTGTCTGGCAAAACATTTAAACAGAATTGGGATTAATCCTCTTGCTCTCCAATATTTTTCACTGATGGATGGGAAGGGCACTAGAAGTGGCCGGGCATATTTGAAGGTGGTCTCGGTCCATTTTCTCTTGCAGATCACATAGAGAACAGAATGGTGAAGAATGTATCCCAATTCTGTTTTGCCAGACAATCATGTCCTGTAAACAACCTGAAGGTTGCAACTGCTGTTTTTCCAGGATACTCAGGAATTACTGTTTGAATGTTTGGTAGTTTCCATCTTTTATTTTTTGATTTTTCATAGTAATATTTTGCAACAATTTTTTTGAATTCAGAGTTGACTAATATTTTAGCTGCATAAACTGGTAGATTAATGATAAATTTGTGCACACTGCTGGTACCCTTTTTTGCAAGAAAATCAGCTTTCTCATTATCACTCAGTCCACAGTGAGCCGGTATCCATTGGAAGACTAGGTGCTTTTGAAGTACTGTTAGATGGGTAAGGATTTTCCAACATTTCATAATTGTTTGCTTTTTTGGTGACAACTTGGAAATAATTGCTATCATTGCTGCCCTGGAATCTGAGAGAATAACTGCTTGATGGAAATGTGGGATTCTATACAAAAGATTTCGTAGGACTATTTGAATTGCTTCAATTTCTCCATCAAAATTTGTAGTTCCATAACTTAAAGATTTGTAATAGGAAAAGAGGTGACACGTGACTCAAGCCCCTGCTCCATCTCGGTTTGATATCAATGATCCATCAGTATAAATATGGAGCCATTCGTGTTCTGGAAATCTAGTATGGATTGTCTCTAATGCCAAGGATTTTACAACACTAGTTGGGGTATCACTTTTCTTAACTTCTTCTGTCAGATGTAAATAATATGCCATGTCTAATGTTTGTGTCGGATTGACTTTAGATATGAAGTTTTCCTTTGAATTAGGAAGGTCTACATTCTTCTTGAAGTCTTGAATTTTGGAAAGAAAGCTCTCCTGAGTCTTTAGTGTATGTGTAAAATTTCTCATGTGCCCTGTATTGAATGGGAGTCTGATCAAGTTTTCATGTAGAATAAGAGCTGCTTTTTCTATTTCATATTCAATGAGGTATTGGTTGGTTAGTATTTCCATAGCTGCTATTGGTGTGGTTTTGATAGCATCTGTGATTAGTCTCTGACTTTGGTTTTGAAAGATTTTAACTTTTTTGTGTTTGCTGTTACAAGAACTTCGCTGCAGTAAGTAAATAATGACTTTATATATACATTGTATGTCGTCTTAAAAGTTCCTCTGGAACATCCCCTCTTCATTCCTGTTAGACATCTTAACAGTGAAAGGCACCTCTCTGCTCTTTGTATTACATTTTCTATTTGTTTGGTTAATGTAAGTTTGGTATCAAATGTAACTCCTAAATACTTTGCTTCCTTTGTTTCTGGTAACTGTTGACCTTCAAAATTTGGTTTTATTTTTAGTGGTTTTTTGCTTAGTGAAAAGATTTGGGAGTTTGATTTTGTTGTATTAACAATTGAGACAGAATATTGACTAATAGAAAATTGTTCATGTAAATATTTTTGTAAGAGTGTGTAAATTTTTAATTCTTTTAATTTGGGTGTATCAGGGACTTATTTCTTTTGATAATACTCAAAATAGACAATGTCTTCTCGTCACTTTGAATTCAACCAATGAGAACTGTTGCGCGGATGGATACATAAGAATGGCGGTGTTGCGTCATAGGACGCTCAGAAACTACTTTCATTAGCGTCTGTGACTTCAAAGTGTAAGGACGTATAATTGTTGATGGCGTGTGAATATGTGAATTACACCAAAACTTTTAAACAGCATGGACGCTATCCAATTTAACAGTTATTAACTAGCTGAAACTGTAACAAGAAGTGTAAATAACTAATAAATGTGTTTGTAATAAAAGTACGTTGGTTTATGCATTCCATTCTACGACCACATCCCCTGCAGAAAAGAGTGGCGTCTGCTCTAACAAACTTTCCACCTTTTAGCAAAAACAATACTCATGCTGCTATATTCACGCTATTATGTGTTAACCATCATTTTTATAATAAAACCCCGCCACAAATGGCTTGCCCAACGTGGAGCGCGAATTTAGAATGGAATGCAAAATTACGAGTGCGATAAACATCAAAAAGGACGCTATCTCATCGTGCAGGAAAAAGACGCCATTGAACATCGTTTGATATCAACGATCCGTCAAAACATCGATACACGGAGAATCAACGTGGGAAAAACACCGGAGATCATCTGGCGAAGTCAACTACCCAGGAGACGTAAATAACTGGACGAAGAACCAGCAGAAAAAAAAAAAAAAGTAGGATCTAAACTTTTTATCTTTATTTTATTTCTATAATATATGTTTTTAAGAAGTGGAAAAGTAACAGGACTTTCAACATTAAGTGAATTAGATAAAGGAATTAAAATGTCGCGAAAAGAGATAGAAACAGGAGTGGGGGAAGGGGCAGATAGGCCTAGCTATCAGGAAGGATTAGAAAGTGAACAGGCGGAAATAAGCAAAGATCAAAGGTTAATGATGATGATGTTTGAAAGACTAGAACAGAAACTGGAACAAAACAAGGTAGAATTGAAACAGGATATTGAACAAAGTTTAAGTCAGAGTATAGGTCAGAAAATAGAGGGAGTGAGAGAGGACTTGGAAAATAATAAAAAAGAATTAGGTCAGAAAATGGAACAAAATAACATAGAATTGAGACAGGACATTGAACAAAGTTTAAGTCAGAGTATAGGTCAGAAACTGGAACAGAATAAGGAAGAGATAGGTCAGAAAATGGAGGAAGTGAGAAAAGACTTAGAACAGAAAATGGAATTAGGTAGACAGAACCTAGAACAGAAAATAGAATTAGGAAGACAGGAGTGTAAAGAAAATATGAAAGTAATGGAAACTAATTTAAAATTAGTTCACAAAAACTTAAATGAAACAAAGGAAGTCTTAGAAGCTAGGATAGAAATGGTAGGAGATAGGATGGGAAAGATAGAATCAGAGATGAAAGAGAATAAAATAGTGTTGGAAGGAGAAATTGCTAGATGTAGGGATGAAATAACAGAATGTAATACAAGTGTAGACTGTAAGATAACAAATGTAAAAGCAGAAATAACTGAGGAATTGAGGAAAGAGATTGAGGTAGTAAAGAAAGATGTTATTAATGAAACTGTAGAACAAATTGTAATTCCTAAAATTAAGACAATGAATGATGTGATGCTTTCACAACAGGATGCTATAAATGATATGAAACAAAGCCACTTAGAAATAAAGAATGATTTAAAATCAATTTGTGAAGAAATGAAAAAAGGGAAAGAAAATTTGGCTAATGTAAATGATGTTGTGAAGGCATTACAAAGACAAGATGATTTAGATGTAAGTAATGTACAAGATGAGAGTTATTTGAGTAATGTACAAAATGTTGACTCACCATACAGAGAAAGAGGTTCACAACCAAACAATGACACAACACATAACACATGTTACACCAACAGCATATTACATGAAATCACACCACCTACATTTGACGAGGAGAAGGGAGACGATCCAAAACTCTTTGTTAAAGAGATGGAAGAATACTTTAAAGTGAAAAGGATACCAAACGAGCTTAGGATGATGATAGTTAAGAAAAGCTTAAAAAACAAGGCATTAGAATGGCTCAGGTTAACACTAACTGGTCATGAGTCTTATAGCTCATTCAGAAATTTATTCCTATCAAGGTATTGGGGCCCAGCTAAACAAAACCAAACTAGGGTAGAGCTAGCGACAGGTAGATACGATCCAGCCAAAGGGTTGTCGTTAGTCGACTATTTTATGAAAGTAGCCAACAAAGGAAAGCTATTAGACCCCAACTTGTCGGAGGCAGAACTAATTGCCAGCATAACAAGACATTTCCCAGACACAGTGAGAACAGGATTAATTGTTGCGAGGCCAGTAGATTTTGCAGATATGATAGAACTGCTGACAGCCTTCGAAACACAAAATGGTCGGCCTAATGAGCATAGACATAGGAACGGTCACCCAAACTCACCCATCCTAAACCGGAACACGGCTACGAACAACCAGAGCGAAGGAGAACATACAAATACTAGGAGTACCCATGAAAGGGGGAGAGGGGCACACCATTTCCCACAACCACATAATCATGGCGAGAGGATGGAGAACACAAGACAGCGGTACCACGACACAATACCGAGGGATGAATCGAGACATCAAACATATACATATGATCGTGGAAGACCAGGAAACCATGCCCATCAAGTGAATCACATGCGATTCAGTAGGGAACACTTGAACAACCACAGACCGTTATATGACAGAGGTTCACGCCATAGGGGCAGAGACCAACGGTACACTAACAACATAAGACAGCAGGAAGTAGATGAAAATGTGCTACATAGGGCAGATGCTGCACAAAATACAGAAACGACAACCACCACCAACACTCAGGGAAATTACAACAACTAAGTTCGTCCCAACCGAGTGGATGACAAACAACAATATCTCAGCAACTTACAATTGACATCGACACCATGATGGCTACACGAAGAGAGAGATGGAACTATTGTATACTGGACCACTGGTCATAACAAAACAGCTGGGTGACCACACGTATGAGCTACAGAATACAAATGGCAAGTTGGTAGGAAGATACCATAAAAATAAATTGAAGCCATACAAAGAAAGAACCAAATAGCCTTTGTCAACAAATGTGTAAGGCAGGAGTAGTGGAGATGAAAGAAAGATAACAATTTTTAATGGGTTACTTATAGGAAATTATGTTCAGAATAGGATTACAACAGGGAAGAAAATCAACATAGTCATTGGCTATATCGACCACAAAGAGCATTGTCAACAAAGACAGATGAGAACACTGATTGTCATTAAATAAATGAATCATAGCGACGGAAGATAATATGTTTTTGACATAAGGATGTCAGGGACAAAAATAAAAATGAATTAATTATGATGAAAAAGATATAATATTTCGACACAAAGATGTCGAGGGTAAATGGAGAAGAAAAATAATACAATTACAGAATAATTGTAAGTATAGAAGTTTTCTCTTATAAAAATAAGAGACAAAGAAATGACAATTAGTGAAGTGAGGAAAACCATTATCAGAAAAACAATGCCCATGAATTGAGATGAATATAGCCAATGCTAAGCTCGAAGAAATGTTGAACCAAACAACAATGAATAATAACCCAATTAAGGAAATTAGTATCATAAGTAACATCAGAGTTTAAGAACCGACTCAATAACCTGCCTATACATGAGCTAATAAGACAAAGAAGGCAAAGAACTGAATAAAATATTGCCATAAACATAATCATAACCATTAGCTCAAAATTTGTATCCTGTTTTTCTCTCCTCATAGCAATGAATACAAGTCAAAAAACCACATGAAACACTTAAATTATATTTGTGTCAATGTCAAATGTACAATAACTGAGTATGTGTTGTATAAGAACTGAATATGTGTTGTACAATAACTGAATATGTATTGTATGATAACTGGATATATTGTGTAATAACTGAATACGTTGAGTAATAACTAAATATGTTATGCAAAAACTGAATGTGTATTGTGTAATAACTGAATATGTATTGCATAATAACAGAACATATGTGATGTGATAGCAGGATATATTGTGCAATAACTGAATATGTATTGTGTAATAATTGGACATGTTGTGTAGTAATCAAATGTGTTGTACAATAACTGAATATGTATTGTATAATGACTGAAGGTGTATTGTATAATAACAACATATGTGATATGATAACTGGGTATATTGTACAATGACTGAATATATATTGTATAATAATTGGACATATTGTGTAATAACTAAATGTGTTGTACAATAACTGAATATGTATTGTATAATAACCAAATGCATTGTGTAGTAACCGAATATGTGAAACTTATAAAGACATGTTGTATTATGTCAAAACAAAGGACAAAGACAAACAGTGAAGAAGACTGTAAAGAAAAAAAAATATATTGTACAAAGTGGTTGAATCATAAGAGTAGGGAGAAGTATTGTATTGTGTTTCAAGATTGTGAATAAGGTGACAACTTGAAAAACAAAACAAGGGGCATATGAGACAGAATATTGACTAATAGAAAATTGTTCATGTAAATATTTTTGTAAGAGTGTGTAAATTTTTAATTCTTTTAATTTGGGTGTATCAGGGACTTATTTCTTTTGATAATACTCAAAATAGACAATGTCTTCTCGTCACTTTGAATTCAACCAATGAGAACTGTTGCGCGGATGGATACATAAGAATGGCGGTGTTGCGTCATAGGACGCTCAGAAACTACTTTCATTAGCGTCTGTGACTTCAAAGTGTAAGGACGTATAATTGTTGATGGCGTGTGAATATGTGAATTACACCAAAACTTTTAAACAGCATGGACGCTATCCAATTTAACAGTTATTAACTAGCTGAAACTGTAACAAGAAGTGTAAATAACTAATAAATGTGTTTGTAATAAAAGTACGTTGGTTTATGCATTCCATTCTACGACCACATCCCCTGCAGAAAAGAGTGGCGTCTGCTCTAACAAACTTTCCACCTTTTAGCAAAAACAATACTCATGCTGCTATATTCACGCTGATAGTTAACCTTCTCTTTTAATAAAACCCCGCTACACAATCATTAAATTTTCTGTGGTCCACTTTTGTAGGTTGGTTAAGAGTTGTTGCATGTTTTTTTCTAGTTCTCTACTTCTGCTTTTTGGTTTTGAAGTCCACATTACCAAGTCATCAGCAAATAGTGCACACTTCACACCTGATTCTTGTATTTGTTGTGGCAGATCGTTAATAAATATATTAAAAAGTGTAGTGCTGAGCACTGCACCTTGTGGCAAACCACAGTGTACTTGTTTGTATTTAGATATATTTCTTCCATATCTGGTAGCAATAAAGCATTGAGTTAGGAAATGACATAGCCTTGAAAACAATGCACCCTGTATCCCTGTTTTTTTTACTTCCTGTAGCAGTTTTTTTCTGCATATAGAATCATATGCACTTTGGAAATCAATAAACACTGATACATTATCTTCTTTTCTATTGCAGGAGTCTTTGATTTCTTGACTGAAAAGTAGGACTTGTTCATTTGTAGAGTGGAACTCTCTGAATCCATCTTGACATGGGGAAATTAAATTTTGTTAATTTAGAAACCAATTTAACCTGTTTGACACCATTCTTTCCATCACTATTGCTATTATGCTAGTAAGAGCTATTGGTCTATAACTTTTTATTTCTGGTGCTGTTTTATCTTTCTTCAAGAGTGGGACATTTATTCCTTTTATGCCATTCAGTAGGTGCAGTGGTTTTCCAGGATAGATAGAAGAGTTTTGGTAGTAGTTTTTTTTTTTGCTGTTTTTCTGAGTTTTTTTTATGAACTCTGGATGTATGTGATTTGGTCCAGAAGATTTTTGTTCTTTAGATTATTAATTGCAATGTTCAGTTCTTGCACATTAAAGTTTTGAAAAAAGATATTGTGTTATGCTCCTTTTTATTACTTCTTGTTACCTTATGTGGATTAGCATAATATTTATTGAATGTTTCAGCTATGGCTGCATCATTTGCTAATATTTTATTGTTGTGCATGATAGGTATGCTAGTTTTTGCTTTCCTGTGCTTGACATTTTTTATGAACTTATGGGCTTTATTACCATCTGTCTTATATTCCATTTTCTCTAAGAAATTATTAAAGTGATTTTTTTTAGCTGTATTAATTTCTTTTTTTAGTTAGTCACATGTCTTTCACCATATTTGTGTATATGTCTGGTCCTCCAGACATTCTGGGGGTTGTGAGAGAGTGATGTGACCACCAAAACATAAAAATATGGTGCTCTCTAAAAAGCGGTTACATTTACATTTACTTCAATATTTACAGTAATTCCTGAGTATCCTCGAAAATCAGCAGTTGCTATCTTCAGGTTGATTACAGAACATGATTGTCTGGCAAAACATTTAAACAGAATTGGGATATATTCTTTACCACTCTGTCCTCTATGTGATCTGCAAGAGGAAATGGATCGAGACCACCTTCAAATATGCCCGGCCACTTCTAGTGCCCCATCCATCAGTGAAAAATGTTGGAGAGCAAGAGGATTAATGACTTCATTGTCAGAAATCCAGGATTAGCTAACAACAACATATTTGTGTATCTGATAGGTTTTTTGTTTGTTCAGCTGTATTTCTAGCTATTTCCCTTTCCTTTTTAAGTTCTTCTAACTGGGGTTCCAAAAGGGTTTGCAATTTTTTATTCTTCCACAAGGAATATGTTTTTTTGCAACTTCTAGGATGGATTTAAAGAAATTTTTGTTCAGATGATGTGATTGGTCCTACAGCTGTAAGTTTGTTCTTTAAATTTATTTTACAGTTTAGTTTTATATTTATTCCAATCTACTTTTTGAAGTTCCAATACAGATTCATGTGATGTTGACTATATTTGTATTACTTAGTTTTATATCAGCAATTACTGCTGTGTGGCCAGAACTTGGGTCTTCTATAACTTGGTTTTTAATCTTTGAAATACAATCAACTACACAGAGAAACTGGAATCAGTACCATTCAACAGTCCATTTCTTCACAAGCCGAACAGTTTTACAGCAATCTAAAGAACGTTCCTGGATCTATTCACTACTCACTTGGCAGAAAATCCAGCTTTCCAACACGCATCAAGAGTCGTCTACCACTGGACCAGTTATCACAGCAAGATCTGATTTAATTTCAACTAATACTGTCAGTGAGGGGCCCAATGGGGTTTACCTCATTTCAATGTTACTTATTATATTTTATTTATTGTTATGTGTATTTCAACAATGGTCTGTAGAGCGCACATGAGCTGATCGATCAATAAATCATTTTAAAAAAAAAATCTTTGAAATAATATCTGTTTATTATAGTTTCACGGGCGATCAGCCGTGTGAGGTTTGAAAATATTGAGCTTTCGGCCATTCTAAACTCCATGGCCTTCGTCAGAATGAAATGACTGTTATTTTTCCCGCTCCCCATATATATATATCTGTTGTAGCTAACAAGAGGTCGGGTTACTGCCTGCTACAGAGTAATGTATGAAGGTTGTGGCATCTTCTTTATTATACATTAGTTCAAGGGCTGTGGTATTAAAAAACTCTTCCATTATCTTCCCTGTAGAATCCACTTTTTCATAATCCCTTCTTTTGGAATGGGCATTGAAATCCCCAATTACAATTGTTTTATTTAATTGGTGAACAAGTGAGAGATAGGGGTCATTTCTGGGAGGATGGTAGATACTGTATAAATGTAGATGTGTTTTGTTATCCCAAAAATTTAGCTTTATTAATTCAGATTTATTCATGTTATCCATTTCTTTAACAATTTGAAAGGAGGATTTAATATCCATTTTGACTCCAACTAATATTCCACTACTTATCTATTTTTGAGCAGTAGGTTTAGTAAAAATCCAGTAAAATTGAAGTATTTAAGTTGATCATTTGTTAGATTAGCTTCTTGAATGAAAAAAAAAAATCTGTGTTATTGTCAAATACATTGAGCACATTCCTTTTGCTAGCTTCAGACCACCTGTGTTCCATTGAAGAATTTTTATTATTATAATATATCTTCTATTAATAAAATATTTGAGTTCTTGAGAAGTAGTCCCTGCCCAGATATCTTAATGTGGGATTATTTTAACTCTGGAATACTTTACTTCTCAAGTCATATTTCATAATTCATATTGTATAGCTATATAGTAGTAAAAGTAACCACTTTTTTAGAGCGCACCACATTTTTAGATGTTGGCAGTCACATCACTCTCTCACAAGCCCCAGAATACCTGTAGGACCACATCTGTCATTGGTTTACGGCTCTCACCGACCTGACCAGGAAACTTACCAAAATAAATTCACGGACCACATCCTCTGATTACCAGTCGGAGGACACATTACATGCCATGACAAGTCAAGAGTTTTAATATGGGATGACAATGGCATTTGGTAACTATTTGACCTCCTGAATACTTGCTGAGTGATACATTAGCTGCAAACTGAATGTTTCTGGTTAGCACTGTAACAGCAATGTCAATTTCACGAGGTGATTTAAGAGGAATTTTTAAATCAGTAATGTCTTCAAGTGTTGTTGTATAGCGAGTTCAATTAAAAGGCTCCTTTACAAGACTGGCTGTGCAGTAGTTGTTGATCTCAGGCATGCTTAATGCTGTCAGTGTTACAGGATAGTGATCTGAGCTAAGATCATGAAGTACAGTTGGTGTCATGAAAAGGTCGCCTGCATGCTTAGTTATGAAAAAGTCTAAGACACCTGGTGTATTTACTGTATCTGGGTAGTTGGTTGGCTCTCCTGGAAAGATGAAATTTAGCAAAAGCTGGTAAGCTGCATCATGTAGAATACTTCCTCTTGGATTTGTCACAATTGAACCCCATCTAGGGTGCTTGCAATTAAAATCTCCTCCAAGGCGAAAGTGGGAACCCACTACGTGAAAAATATCCCTAAGCTTGCAATTGTCAGTCTATTTTCTGGGGCAGAGTAAAACAAGCCAAATTTTTCCTCTATATATATATATATATATATATATAGAGAGAGAGAGAGAGAGACTTACATAGATATTATAGCTACTTGAAATTCATTCTCTTTGATTGGGGCCAGTTCCTCATGAGCCAAAGCTGATTTTATAAATATTGCTGAACCTTCTTTTCTAGTATTGTTAGGATGTTCTGCTCTATATATGTGATAACCGGGCAGCTTCGTTTCTGTAGCCATTAAAATATCAATATTGTGCATTTTGAAGAATGTAAGTAATTCTTGATGTTTATTATTGATACTATGGGTGTTCCATGTGCAGACTTTTATGAATTCTTGTGTGCTCATTTTGTACTGTTAATAAGCACAGACAGGACTTGATTTAATGTGTTAATGAGTGGAATGACTGAAACTAGTGAGTCAATTATTATTTATTTATACTAACAAACTTATTGTTGGTGTTTTTAAATGCTGAAGCCATGTGTGGGCAATGTTTGAGAGGTAGAACTGGAACTTAAAAATTCAATGCTACAGCTGAACCACCTGGGTCTGTAGTGAGTCAATTTTCAACAAGTTTGCTAATTAAGTTATCATCAGAGGACTGTGTCTGTTTTGCAACGTCAACATAAGTAGCACCTATGAAGTCTCGTGTATTAGCTTTTAAAGCACTTTCGGAAGTTACTGGTGCTGGAGTAAATGTTTTTGTTGTTGCAGTTCTTATTTGATGTGTTGAATTTTGTAGTAGTTTATCTACACGGCAGCCTCTATAATTTGCAGTATGTTGCTCTTTGCAGTTAGTGCAGACTGGTGGTGCATCTGGGCATTTATTACACTTGGCTGCAAGCTGTGAACCAGTGCATTTCACGCAGCGTGGTGCCTTATGGCAACAGTTTCTATTGCCTGTGTCTGTGTCCATATTCTTGGCAATTCATGCACTGTATTGAAACGTTTTGGCCTTGGTGGCTCTATTTTTACTATTGCCCTGTACAAGCGGTCGATTTCGTAGATGTTCTCATTATCAGTGTTAGATTTCAGGCGCAGGAAGGATAAAGGTGGAGGTACTTTTGTTACTGGGTGGTGAATGGGTATCATCTGTGCAGGTTGAAAGCCAAGTTCAGAAAGTTCATCCATCATCATTTTGGTATCGCACGTGGGATGCAGTCCTTGAACAACCACTCTGAAGTTCCTTTCGGTTTTTAGCTGGTAGGTGTAAAATTCAGCCTTGTTACTTTCCAGATAGCTGACTGTCAACATGTGGTTTTCAATTGTCTCAAATGTGAGTCTAACTTTATTCTCGCTGACTATCATATGTTTGAAATTTATGTTTTAGTTATGCAATGCTGCTATAACCCCATTTGTATCTACAATATTAGTGACATAAATAGGCGAACAGCATCTTTGATTTGTTTAGCATTTGCTTTTGTATATACATAAGCTGGTTCATGTTCCATTTCCTGTAAAGCAGAATATATGTTCTGTGAAGCAAACGCTGAATCATGTTCCACCCTCTACTTCTTAACATAAGGCAGATGTTTCCGGCGAAATCATTTTGGGTTTTCTTAGTAATATAAACTAAACTGAAGGGTGCTAATGGCACCAACACTGTAATTAACGTGTGCTTTTTGAATATAAGTATTAACACTCTGAAATAACTAGAAAAACTATTAGAGATAAAAGCTACAGGAGGGATATAAACTTCGACTAGAGCTTATCACAGCCTCCTCTGCTCCTATTTTGAATTGTTTATTCAATAAGTACTTAAGTTATATATTTATTTTGGGGTGCCAATGTGTTGTTGAAATTTTTAACATTCTCGCAAGTTTCCTGAGAGACCATACATGGAAAATCAATCTTTTATATATCCAGTCTCCCTCTTCTATTTATTTAAACATATCACTTGCTTTACTTCCTTTTCTTATATCTCCTCAAATAATTTTAATTATGGAAGCATGCTCAAAGTCATTTTTGTGTTTTCCAATGGGGCTGCATTAAGTTGACAAGTTTTCTTGAAATCTGTAGTGTTGGTTTAAATATACAAACAAGAACAAATAAAATTTAAGTTTTCCAATTATACCAATGGTCACAGCACATGTTGACTTACATGATGTACATTCTACTATAAAAAAAGACAACCAATAAATCAAATGAGAAATACGGGATAAATCCTGCAGAATAGGGGACACAGGAGCTTGATCAATATAAATGCTGAAATACAAGATAAGTGGTAACCCTAAGGCATTTTCCACCTAAAAGAGTTCACTGGAAATATGTTCTAATACTCTCTGAATACAAAAATGAATTTTCTGAAAAAAGGTCTGTGTGTCTCTTTTTCTTTCTTTATGTTTTTTAATAGACTGTTCAATTGCTATGGTTCTCAGCATCCCATTGGGTATCCCAATAAGAATGATAGATTTGAATTGGCCACCATTTTGTTGCTCTGAGATACTTACCTTTTCTGTTTTCTATGTTTGTTGCAGTTACTTGGTATGGGACATTGCACTCCTGCATGAATTTTAATTGTGAAAACTCATTACTCAAATGGTGAGTGTTTGAAGGCTTTGTGCACCCTTAGGGCGGAAGAATGCACCATATGAGTCAACTGTTCATAGGCTGATGAAGAAATTTGAGGCAACAGGATCCACTGCAAACATGCACTCATTGTATGTGGTCTGTTCAGAACATTGCCATTCAAGTGAACCCACAGCAGTTAGACATTTCAAGAAGTTCATGGGAGAGGATTTTCATGTTAGATGTACATATGCATCCATATAAAGTGCAGTTAATCCAAGAACTTATAAATTCTGGTGTTCATTGATTGATGAGATCAAGTTGGTGGCCATAGTATGACTCTTCACAGTAATGCCCCAAACAATACACAAAACCCTAACAGGTCTAACAGTAGTGTACAAAAGTCAAGAGAAAAAGCTTAAGCAACAGTAAAACAAATGCTACAAGTGAAGGTAACAGCAAGCAACAAAAGAATACGGCAAAAGCAACACATGAGAATTGCACAATATCGACGCAGGGCAAGAGCGAATGCATCAAGTCCCTACACATGGTAATAGAGATACTAAACAAAGAGCTAACTGAAGCATGCTTGGAAATAATTGGACTGACAGCACAAAATGTGCAGTTAAAAGGCCATATCCAGCCAGATGCACAATGGAAACAACAGAATGCTGCAACCAGAAAATTGAAGAACAACACATGTTTGAAACTGAAAACAAATTTGCTGCCCTAGCAACAAATGAAGAAGAGGAAATGTAACCAGCAACAGAAGAACTTCGAGTCAAATACACAAAAGAAACCAAATCAAAGAGAAAGAAGAGCAAGAAAATCACAATGGCAGAGATAGTCACCAACCCTCAATATCACAATAGGATTACTGAATGCCTCATCTGATGTGAGGCACCAGCCCTCAATATCACAATAGGATTACTGAATGCCTCATCTGGTGTGAGGCACCAACCCTCAATATCACAACAGGATTACTGAATGCCTCATCTGCTGTGAGGCACCAGCCCTCAATATCACAATAGGATTACTGAATGCCTCATCTGCTGTGAGGCACCAACCCTCAATATCACAATAGGATTACTGAATGCCTCATCTGGTGCGAGGCACCAGCCCTCAATATCACAATAGGATTACTGAATGCCTCATCTGGTGCGAGGCACCAACCCTCAATATCACAATAGGATTACTGAATGCCTCATCTGGTGTGAGGCACCAACCCTCAATATCACAATAGGATTACTGAATGCCTCATCTGGTGTGAGGCACCAACCCTCAATATCACAATAGGATTACTGAATGCCTCATCTGGTGTGAGGCACCAACCCTCAATATCACAATAGGATTACTGAATGCCTCATCTGGTGCAAGACACCAGCCCTCAATATCACAATAGGATTACTGAATGCCTCATCTGGTGTGAGGCACCAACCCTCAATATCACAATAGGATTACTGAATGCCTCATCTGGTGCGAGGCACCAGCCCTCAATATCACAATAGGATTACTGAATGCCTCATCTGGTGTGAAGCACCAACCCTCAATATCACAATAGGATTACTGAATGCCTCATCTGGTGCGAGGCACCAACCCTCAATATCACAATAGGATTACTGAATGCCTCATCTGGTGTGAAGCACCAACCCTCAATATCACAATAGGATTACTGAATGCCTCATCTGGTGTGAAGCACCAACCCTCAATATCACAATAGGATTACTGAATGCCTCATCTGGTGTGAGGCACCAACCCTCAATATCACAATAGGATTACTGAATGCCTCATCTGGTGTGAAGCACCAACCCTCAATATCACAATAGGATTACTGAATGCCTCATCTGGTGTGAAGCACCAACCCTCAATATCACAATAGGATTACTGAATGCCTCATCTGGTGCGAGGCACCAACCCTCAATATCACAATAGGATTACTGAATGCCTCATCTGGTGCGAGGCACCAACCCTCAATATCACAATAGGATTACTGAATGCCTCATCTGGTGCGAGGCACCAACCCTCAATATCACAATAGGATTACTGAATGCCTCATCTGGTGTGAAGCACCAACCCTCAATATCACAATAGGATTACTGAATGCCTCATCTGGTGCGAGGCACCAACCCTCAATATCACAATAGGATTACTGAATGCCTCATCTGGTGCGAGGCACCAGCCCTCAATATCACAATAGGATTACTGAATGCCTCATCTGGTGCAAGGCACCAACCCTCAATATCACAATAGGATTACTGAATGCCTCATCTGGTGTGAGGCACCAACCCTCAATATCACAATAGGATTACTGAATGCCTCATCTGGTGTGAAGCATCAGCCCTCAATATCACAATAGGATTACTGAATGCCTCATCTGATGCAAGGCACCAACCCTCAATATCACAATAGGATTACTGAATGCCTCATCTGGTGTGAAGCATCAGCCCTCAATATCACAATAGGATTACTGAATGCCTCATCTGATGCAAGGCACCAACCCTCAATATCACAATAGGATTACTGAATGCCTCATCTGGTGTGAGGCACCAACCCTCAATATCACAATAGGATTACTGAATGCCTCATCTGGTGTGAAGCATCAGCCCTCAATATCACAATAGGATTACTGAATGCCTCATCTGATGCAAGGCACCAACCCTCAATATCACAATAGGATTACTGAATGCCTCATCTGGTGTGAAGCATCAGCCCTCAATATCACAATAGGATTACTGAATGCCTCATCTGATGCAAGGCACCAACCCTCAATATCACAATAGGATTACTGAATGCCTCATCTGGTGCGAGGCACCAGCCCTCAATATCACAATAGGATTACTGAATGCCTCATCTGGTGTGAGGCACCAACCCTCAATATCACAATAGGATTACTGAATGCCTCATCTGGTGTGAAGCACCAGCCCTCAATATCACAATAGGATTACTGAATGCCTCATCTGGTGTGAGGCACCAACCCTCAATATCACAATAGGATTACTGAATGCCTCATCTGGTGCGAGGCACCAACCCTCAATATCACAATAGGATTACTGAATGCCTCATCTGGTGCAATGCACCAACCCTCAATATCACAATAGGATTACTGAATGCCTCATCTGGTGTGAGGCACCAGCCCTCAATATCACAATAGGATTACTGAATGCCTCATCTGGTGTGAGGCACCAACCCTCAATATCACAATAGGATTACTGAATGCCTCATCTGGTGTGAGGCACCAACCCTCAATATCACAATAGGATTACTGAATGCCTCATCTGGTGCGAGGCACCAGCCCTCAATATCACAATAGGATTACTGAATGCCTCATCTGGTGTGAGGCACCAACCCTCAATATCACAATAGGATTACTGAATGCCTCATCTGGTGTGAAGCACCAGCCCTCAATATCACAATAGGATTACTGAATGCCTCATCTGGTGTGAGGCACCAACCCTCAATATCACAATAGGATTACTGAATGCCTCATCTGGTGCGAGGCACCAACCCTCAATATCACAATAGGATTACTGAATGCCTCATCTGGTGTGAGGCACCAACCCTCAATATCACAATAGGATTACTGAATGCCTCATCTGGTGTGAGGCACCAGCCCTCAATATCACAATAGGATTACTGAATGCCTCATCTGGTGTGAGGCACCAACCCTCAATATCACAATAGGATTACTGAATGCCTCATCTGGTGTGAGGCACCAACCCTCAATATCACAATAGGATTACTGAATGCCTCATCTGGTGTGAGGCACCAACCCTCAATATCACAATAGGATTACTGAATGCCTCATCTGGTGCAAGGCACCAACCCTCAATATCACAATAGGATTACTGAATGCCTCATCTGGTGTGAGGCACCAGCCCTCAATATCACAATAGGGTTACTGAATGCCTCATCTGGTGTGAGGCACCAACCCTCAATATCACAATAGGATTACTGAATGCCTCATCTGGTGTGAGGCACCAGCCCTCAATATCACAATAGGGTTACTGAATGCCTCATCTGGTGCAAGACACCAGCCCTCAATATCACAATAGGATTACTGAATGCCTCATCTGGTGTGAGGCACCAGCCCTCAATATCACAATAGGATTACTGAATGCCTCATCTGGTGTGAGGCACCAACCCTCAATATCACAATAGGATTACTGAATGCCTCATCTGGTGTGAGGCACCAGCCCTCAATATCACAATAGGATTACTGAATGCCTCATCTGGTGTGAGGCACCAACCCTCAATATCACAAGAGGATTACTGAATGCCTCATCTGGTGTGAGGCACCAGCCCTCAATATCACAATAGGATTACTGAATGCCTCATCTGGTGTGAGGCACCAACCCTCAATATCACAAGAGGATTACTGAATGCCTCATCTGGTGTGAGGCATCAGCCCTCAATATCACAATAGGATTACTGAATGCCTCATCTGGTGTGAGGCACCAACCCTCAATATCACAATAGGATTACTGAATGCCTCATCTGGTGTGAGGCACCAGCCCTCAATATCACAATAGGATTACTGAATGCCTCATCTGGTGTGAGGTACCAACCCTCAATATCACAATAGGATTACTGAATGCCTCATCTGGTGCGAGGCACCAACCCTCAATATCACAATAGTTAATGAATGGAAAGAGAAAGCAGCTTGGGAAATCAAGAGCTGAAAAATGCAATCTAACTTGTTAATGAACTTGAGAGCTTGGTTGTAATATGTTGCTAAAGATGCACTTGCATCTTCCTTCTGTGTAAGCAATTGCAAGACCTTGAGTAACAAGCACACAGGAATGCAAGAAGACACCATGACAGGAACTCAGCTACGCTTGGAATATCACGAGAGATGCCCCAAAGCTAGACTACAAATGAACAATAAAGAAACAGAAACACTTAAGTGAATAAATTGATACAGAATGTCCCAAAATCACTGACAACACTTATTATGTAGTGTGGGGCGGCAAACTGGTTTTCAAGATGGAAATCCTGTCTGAAAATCCATGGTTTGGGCACTGTAGTGCATCAAAGTGTAAGATAGGTGTCACATTTTGTCAATAAACCCAACATTGAGCTGTCTACATTAGTAATGGGCTTCGAACCGTGTAACTCCGTCACTGCAGAGCCTATAGATAGTAGTGAGCCTCATGCACATGACAGTTGTCTTTGAAGATTTTCAATTGCTGTGAGACTCGAGCAATAAGGTCCTCCACTGACGTTACAGGAGTGCCATACACGACACTTTGTACAGTCACACGGAAAATAATCGAGAGGTGTCAGATCTGGCGACCATGCTGGCCCTGGAACTGGTCCACTTCTGCCAATCCATCGATTTAGATATGCGATGTTGAGGTGACTCTGTACATTTATATCGTCGGCCATTTCCACAGCTGTGCACTGGTACGTGGGGCATTGCTGTTAAAAAATGTTACAGTACTGGAAACTACACAAGTGACGCAGTAGCATGCGCACCGAGGAATGTAGTGCATGTGCAGGAATGTTGTTATGCTCAAGTCATTTATCCCAGTACACAGATGGCTAAAGGGTCTCATACCTTCCGTATTAAGATACCAAAATAAATGTTAACAAATTATCACAACCATTCATTCTCAAACTTCAATGCTCTCCAGCGACCAAACTGTGCATTTCCAGACAAGAGTTCCTATTTGAAAAACAATCAGTTTGCCATCCTGCACAACATACTAAGCATTGTTGGTGTTTTTTTGGGACAGGGGACAGCCAGTATATAAATATCTTCTACCCAAGAGTTAACAAAACAGTTCTGGTGTCATAATCTTTTTCTTTGACTACAACCTGGTTAGAATTGATAACTTTATAAAGGATAACAACAACTTCAATTTTTATTGAAGACAAGTGTGATTTAACATATTTAACACCTAAGAGCATCAACAGTTAAGATCATAAAATAAAACACCTTTTTCCATATTTATTTTATTTATAGTCTTTGGTAGATTAACAAACAAAAATAGGTATATAACTAATATGAAGAAAAGATGTTCACATTGTGCAGTTTCTACATTAACCATCTGACTGAACAACAGAAAGAAAAGATTTAACTTGAATATCTGCTTCTGCAGTATCGGAGAGCATGCTTTTTCAAAACAAGTGTTCTGTTTGACTAGATTTCTAATTGAAATTGTATATTTGTTATTTCACTAGAAGTAATGTTACAATAAATATAATTTTAAAGATAATGGATGGATTACAGAAACAATATATGTTCTTAAACTGAATTATTTTAGATTGCTTTTAACAATTAGGTCTTACCCTGTCTATAACAATTATCATAGTAACATTCAATTACAACACAATGCATCATAACACATGTAATTTGATTTGAAGTGGGTTAAACCTTCCCTTAATGCTCAAACATTTTTACTTTCAAAGATTATATAGATGCAATTTGGTCTTCTGCATTGCATAGCCTACTTACTGCTTTCTGTTTAAACATTTCCAACGTATTTAGGTGCTACCTTAATCTGCAATATCCTGTTATAAGATTGAAGCCAGGCTTTCCTCTGATCTGAAAACTGAACTGAACTAGAACTTAAAATTTTTCAGTTGAGAGTCATGTATCATGAATGGGCACCTTGTTTATAATGTAAGTGCTTTCCTCTGGCCAAGAACTTAACTGAACTGACAACTGAATCTCTTATTCGTTTGACACTAGATTTTTAAGTTTTCCACCAGAAATCTAGGTGCTGAAAATTACAGTGGCAGTAGTTTTTTCAGTTCAGTTGAGCTTTGGCCAACTGAAGTGAGGTTATAGTAGCGATATTGGTTTGTTTACTTTGCAAATTTGATATAATGGGTGGAAACCAAAAATTTTCACACAGTGAAGAGTAAAGAATTACTGATTTGTTTCCTCAGAACGAACTAATATACAATCTGCAGAATATAGAAATGTAGAGAAAAACAACTTTAAAAGGAAACAAAGTAACCAGAAAAATCAAGTACATACTTAAATAAGATTTACACTTTGTGGATAGCATTTAATACTTTATTTCTGCTGTGAAAAAAGCGTACAAAGATTGTGGAATAAGTGCAGCACAACAGTGGGTATAACCTCGTCATGTAGGCAGTAATCCAACTACAGGTGATCGTTTGGTTTAGATTGCGTATCTGCTAACAGAGCTTGGGACATGCAAAGTTAATGGTTATAAAACATAATGATGCCTCGTTAAATTTATTGGGCCCACCCACGAAGTCACCTAATTTATATAGCTTTACTTCAAATATATCTACAACCAAATATATAAATGTAACCTGAGTGGGACTTATTGCAGTTACATGTATTGCTACAAGTTGTGCAATATAATGCTACATAGGCGCAATAAATGAAGTTGAGCATTTTGTAACTTTAGTTATGTTGTACTAATACGACATGTTGTTAGCTAATGCTGGATTTCTGACAATGAAGTCATTAATCCTCCTGCCCTCCAATATTTTTCACTGATATTGAAGAGAGCAATAGCAGTAATAGTAACCGCTTTTTAGAGAGCACCATATTTTTATGTTTTGGCGGTCACGTCGCTCTCTCACAACCCCCAGAATGTCTGGAGGACCACACCTGTCGTTGGTGTAAGGGTCTCACCGACCTGACCGGGAGAATTATCAAAATAAATTCACCGACCATATCCTCTGAGTACCAATCAGAGGACGTATTACATGCCATGACAGGTCAGTATGTTAGGGGTTAATATTTTATAGAGAAATGGAAAGGTTGGAAAAATAAAGACTCCCTAGCCCCTCGGGAACCCTAATAGCATCGGGGTCGGAAGAGAACAAGAGATGACCAAGGTAAGGTCAGATAGAAAAGTTACAGTGAGGAGCAAAACACCAGTAAGTGGAAGTAATGTTCTGCTTAGCTTGGGTACCTTGTGGTCGCCATTCACATATCCTCTAGACGGAGACATATAGAAATGTTGATATAAACATTAGGTTATGTCGGTGCATCCTGGAACTGGTTCAAGTTCATTTATCTATATCTAGCACAGGTAATATTGAGACTGGATTTAATTTTGGTGGTTATCTGAAGTACTCCATGAGCTTTTGTCCGTCAGGTGCCTCATAACCATCTCATTGGCACCTTCTGAACTAAAATTAGCAAACACGGAATGTACGAGGTTTTCCACAACTTTACTCATTATCAGTATTATCTCTTAATTAATCGACCAAAATAAATGAAAACATCGAAGTATCCAACTCCAACTCACTTTCTTCACTGCCATGCAGCTTTCTCAGGTACATTTCAGCCATTTTACTGAATGGTATGGTGTTTTCAGTTCAGTTTTAAGTGCAATTTCCTAGGAAAGCATAATAGAAAACTGAACTGAAAGGAACTTAACTTTTCAGTTTTCAGACTGGAAGAAAGCAAGGCTTTATTTGGCACTTCCCCACTCACAGGAATGCATCAGCATCACGCTACAAATCAAACACCTGGACTAGTGGCTGTTGCTGCTGATAGATGGCGCAGGCTAATGACATAAGTAGCTGCCAGCCTGATGTGAGGCACCTCCTGAACTGTCATTTCATATTTCTAGGTTCTCACCACAATTTCTTCCAAGTGCTGAGTTGATGGTTTTACATTTCCATTGATTTCACGGTTCATGTGCTCCAACTTCAGAAGTCTCAATGTGTCAAAGACGTAGCTTAACAGTTTCTACGTTCCTATTTGTCTTACCAATAAAAAACTCATCACTAACTAACCAATTTATTTTATAAATTCCGTATCCCTTTCCTTTCTGTAACACATACAGTAAGTAGGGGGTGTACCATATTCAGCCCAAAATTTAATGTCGAGATTTCACCAGAAATATGTTTTGAGGGCCCATGAATAGAAAAAAAGTATTTTTAGAAAAAAGTGTATGTATGTGTCTGCATAACTCAAAAAAAAAAATCAAAGTTGGTATTTAAGTTTAATATGTTTCAAGGATGCAATATGAAGATTTCGAAGAAAATCCCTCCACCGTGAACTACCCTTTATATGGAAATATCTTCAAAATGTTCATTTTCTCAAAAATAACTAATCATTTTAATTAAAATGCCATGTTTAAGATATTTTTACAGCAAATGAAATGTATATTTTGAATTTCCTGATTATAGCCTATGGGGCTTTTTTACTGTTCATCACTTTTGCAGAACTGATAAACTGTAAGAGATGAGCCAAATCTTACTATACAAAAAATGTAGGTCTCGTTAAAACATGCACTTATGTCCAAATGCAGAATGAACCATTTCTGAGATATTCCTTGTTATTTGCGTGAGTTTTGCAATATTTATACTTTTCTCAGATGGAAGATGTTATCTATATCTTTTGGCTGTGCAAAGAGAATGGAATTTCAAAGCCTTCACATAGTGACCAGCTTTAAAACATTTGATTATTGCTCAAAGCCTACTGTATTCCCACATTCCCCTTTTACCAACAAGAAAATTAGCAATATGAAATTTCTACAAATATTTATCTCCACTAACATGAAGAAAATATAATTCCTTACACATGTTCTGCAACTATCTCACTGTCCAAGGGTGGTACTTATGTGAATCTCTTGAAAATCATCTTGTCCTTGTTCATGGGAGCTGGTAACACTACAGATGAAAACACAAGTCAACAAACAAAAGGAGATCCTAAATATCAAATTCACAACATAGCTTTTATACTTACAAGGGAAGTACCCCAACTCAAATGGCTAAACCCAATTGGAAACGCATTGAAAATATAATGTTGTACCAGTTTGAATAGCTATCAACGTCATTCATCTGTAAAACTAGTGTCATCTGAACATCAACACTATATTTTAAATGTGATTCCAATTGGTTTTAGACGTTTGAGCTGGGGTACTTCCCTTGTTAGACATTATTTAAATATTGTTTCTACAACTAGCCAATACTTTTATAGAACTTAGGCATAAATAAATTTTAATACGAACCAATTCTTCATTTATACATTTATTATACAGAAAGCTTTCTGGACAAAAATTTACCAGTGATTTTGTTCTCTCAGATTTAAAATCTAAAAGTACTTTGCACCTTATTTAGTACAACTTTTGGTTCTATATACAACTCTGACTCAGTCACAGCAAAAGTTACTTCTATGTTTACACTCAGTACTTCTTTGCAACATAAATATTGTGAGTAAACCATAAATACATTTTATTGACATTAAGCTAACAGAGTTTATGTACATCTGGACATCACCACTACAGATCACCCACAAGACTTAGCTATGTAACAACAGAATTGATCCTTATGGTTTATAAAGCTTTAATGACATCCACAGAAGAGAATATCTAATGAGTATGGCCCAGATTTTGATGACTGCATCTTTTATCTGAATATAACAGGAGAGCAAAAAACTTAAGAACCGGCTGCATGGTGTTTTGCCTGTCTGTGTCCTAGGCACTCATTGCCATCTGCTAGCATAGAAAGGTGTGGATGAAACCATAAAACATTTTTAAAGCTACTTTTAAAGACTTTACTTATCAACTTTATGAAACTGGCCTCAGTCATTGTCCATACATTAATAGCACCTCTTTAGGAAGCTATCCATCACTCACTATAGTTCATAAAGTGTAAAAGACAAATCCACACATCCTGGAAGAATTATAATAAAATATCCGCCAGGAAATTGCCAGTATTTCTCAATGTGAACTACATGGATAGAGGTGCCAAAAATGTATGGACAATGATAGTGGCCAGTTTGAGCATCTCCTTTCATAAACTTGGTGAGTAAAGCCTTTAAAACTAGTTTTAAAAATGTATGATTTCATCTGCACCTTTCTGTGATAGCAGCAGATGGCAACTAGAGCCCAGGATGCGGACAGGCAAAACACCACGCAGCCAATTTATAATTTTTTTACTCTCTCAGTACTGCAATGATACTTGCAGATGGATAATTGTCAGTTAGAAAATCAGCCTCGGCTGTGACTCTTATCTCGTGGGTTATTGGTTGCTACTATTTCCTCTATCTCTGGCCCCATGTTGGTCACCATTTGCAGCTGGATAATTGTTAGTTCACAAATTGGCCCCTGGCTAATACTCTCATCTTGTGGGTTATTGGTTGCTACTATTTCCTCTATCTCTGGCCCCATGTTGGGCACCATTTGCAGCTGGATAATTGTTAGTTCACAAATCAGCCTCGGCTATGACTCTTATCTTGTGGGTTATTGGTTGCTACTATTTACTCTATCTCTGGCCCCATATTGGGCACCATTTGCAGCTGGATAATTGTTAGTTCACAAATCGGCCTTGGCTATGTCTCTTATCTCTGGGTTGTTATTGGTTGCTACTATTTCCTCTATCTCTGGCCCCATGTTGGGCACCATTTGCAGCTGGATAATTGTTAGTTCACAAATCAGCCTCGGCTATGACTCTTATCTCTGGGTTGTAGAGGATTGGTGAAATAATGAACTTTGAATTAATTTCTTCTGCAAACTTTTATTTCCATATCACATATATTCTTGTTATGTACAGATTAGTTATCATTCTGGCAACCACATACCCTGCTCATTCGTGAGTCAGAGAGAGAGAGAGAGACGTGCAGCTTGTGTTGACATGAGTCATGTTGTGGGCTGTGCTTTCTGTGTGCCTTCCAATTTTGCTACCGACAATGACTAGAGTTTCCCACTCCTATCAGCACTTTTATGATTTCTCATTGGTGAACCTTTTGTTTGCATTGTTTAACGACCATATGGTTTTTTTTATTATTTTCTTACTATTAATATAATATAAGTGCTGAGGCTTATTAATATAATCATATAATATAATCATTATTAGGATGATATTAGTATATTATAATTGCTATTATTAGGTCAGTTTGTCCCATCATATACCGTTGAAAAGAAGCACGGCTCATACAATCTTGATTAAAATTAAAATACTATCACTTATTTAACTATGATATAGCATTTGTTATATCATAAGAAGTGTTGAAAACTACATGCATGGCCTGGAGCACGGAATTGTTCCATGGTTTCACCTAATGGATGCAGGGCCAAATTATGAAACTGTCACTTCAAGTACCACTTTTCATATTACATGCAAATGACATCTGATATATATTCATTGCTATTTTTCATTGATTTTCTGTACGTTTTGTGTAGGTGACATTTCAAAGAAACAATTATATGAAAACAACTTTTGCTCATGTTCATGCTGCAATCATGTTGACTACCAAACAAAGGTGGCTGTGTTGTAAGGTTTGACAGATGATGAAATCACAAAAACATAATTAGAAAGTTAGAGTGACCTTAAACATTTTAACTTTGATTCTAGCAAATTCAGTTGTGATAGCCCACCGTTTCTTCCACTTCTGAAAACAACTCCAGAAAGCTTCTTTTGAGTTGGAATTCAACTCCACTGTCACATTCCTCATTATCTGTTCTCTACTCTAAAAACAAGATCCTTTTAGTGGTGTCTTCAGTTTCAGAAACAACCAGAAGTCACAAGGAGTCATGTCTGGAGAGTAGGGAGGTTGGTGAAAGCCTGGATCAGTTGCAATTAATGTGCTGGAGCATTGTCATGATGCAACTGCCAGATTTTTGCCCTCCAGAGGTCTAGTCTTTTCTGCCAAATTGCATCACACAAAATTGCATGTGCAGAACCTTTACTGATTTGGCACTTTCTCATATGGTCAAATGTCGATCTCCCAGTATCAGATCTCTCACTTTCTCAACAACAGCATCATTTCAAGCAGTCTGTGGCCTATGAACACATTCATCACTCTTCATCGAAGTGCAGCCATTTTTGAATCGGTTGAATCACTCTTTAATTTGTGTTACCCCCATAGCAACATCTCCAAATGCCCGCTGAATTTTACAAATAGTTTCTTTTTAAGAATCACCTAGTTTTTGTCAAAATTTGATGCAGTATTTTTGCTCAGTTCGTTCAGTCATCTTGCGAAAAAACTAAATCTGACGAATACTTATAGCAGCACCTCACTTGGCGATCTGCAGCCAGTGACTGATGCATACAAACGTGGTGAGAAAATTTAAGCATGCGCATTAAGGTTCCTCCTGCCACCGTGCACAGTGGCACTACCATAGCATCACTATTTTGTGAGGCAAAATTAAGGTTGGATACTGTTTAGATAGCCTGTTCCCTTAAAGCTATACCTTCTTCAGGTCCTCGTAATCCTGTCCTTCTGTAGGCCTGATAGATCTAGGGCATGGCCACAGATTCACCCCTCTGCAACTGTAGCGAGTGTAGAATAGAGGTTTTTGGATGTGTTCTGTATAGTGCTGTTTCCTCCACAGACTACTGCACAAGACCTCATCTCTTTCGTATGTGGAGGATGAAATTAGATACCGAGCTACAACATTGGAGCACCCTGGTTAGGTCTCTTGGGGATTATAACCCCAAAGAACACACACTTGTGCATCAACGGCTTCCCTACATGGCATGTGGGCATATCTGGTAACAGCGGCGTAATCCAGCAGCAGCAAATGCTGAGCTCCCATACAATCCTTCCAAGAGATGCTTGGATTTTAAAATTAAAAATTAAAAACAACCCACACTTAGTTAAAATAAATACACCAGCAGTGCCCAATGACAGTTGCACCCTGACCTGTAGCCGCTGAAGGCCAGAAATTGCTACCTCCCTTAAACCCTAAAGCAGCTTCTTGCCTCAGCCCTCTAAAATCATTATAACTGGTAAAACAGAGGCTGCCTTCAATTGTTAAAGCATCAACAATATATAACTCAAAATTACACAAACTTTTAAACCAGAGAAACAGCTAGTGTTTTTGTGAGAGTACGGCAGAATAGCACACACCAATGCACTCTTTGTATTAATTGCAATGGGCGTGCACTCCAACGTTTGCTTTGAATCGTAAAGCTGTGATTAACTGTAAACAATGAGATGTTTGTGTTTTGATTTTGTGTTCCATGTTTGTTTCTTGGATTAAGAATGTGTGCCTTACTAAGATAAATGCAATACTAATTTTCATTGTTGATTTTGCTGTAAATACTTAAACTGGGTGGGAGGCACTTGCTAATGACATTAACTCATCTAGCGCTTAAATGAAGCACCGCAGCAAAAAACTTTCCTTAATAAAAAGTGTTTAAAATAATGTTATCTATCAGTTCCCAAAGTTTGATGGTCTATTTTTGGTACATCCTGTATATATATTGTGAAGCAAAAGGTTGAAGATTATAATATAACCCATCAATAAAACTGTTTTAAATGGTGATAATTTAAATTAAAGTGTTTGTTATAAGTTTCGATAGAGATACAGGCATTAGCCAAGTGTTCATTAAGCTTGGTCACTAGTTAAGATCTCAGCTCTCATTTACATATGACATATTCTGCCACTGTTTGGCGAAGATTTCAGTGAAGTTAATCATATGCTGGCTGGCAATATCAGTGTGTATAAATCAATTGTTTAAGGCACTTTGGGAAATGACCACAATTAAGAAAAGTTGCTTGTTCAAGAAATGTTTTAAATTTGGAAGACAGCAAGTATATTTCGGTGAATTAAAATACTGCTTCAACCCCCAATCTCTTTTTCACCCGCCAGCCTGCAAAACCCCACATCCTGTCATGAAGTGGTTAAGCCCTAAGAAGGGCAGGTACGCATCAACACATCTTGGGCTGCTCTCAGCCTGTCAACAACATGGACGGATTATGAAAGAAATACAAGTTTTTCTCAAGGACAGATGTAATTTAGAACTCTAACAATTTATGAGCAGGGCCCACGTTCTATTAGTAATTATGGGGACATAATTAGGAAGCTTGAAGAAACCACTGCTGATCAGAAATCAGGAGGACAAAGGTAATCAATAATGTTGTGAGGCACTTCAGAGAAATAGACAGAACTGTAATTATTATTTATTTATGCCAACAAACTTACTGTTGGTGTTTTCAAACACACAAGCCGTGTGTGGGCAAAGTTTGAGAGGTAGAACTGGAACTTAAAAATTCAATGCCACAACTGGGATTTGAACCACAGACCTTCCGCTAACCAGGCGGCTGGTCTAACCATTGAGGTATTGTGACAAACTGCCAGAATGGCATTGAATTTTTAAGTTCCAGTTCTACCTCTCAGACAGAACTGTTATTGTTGCTCAGGTGCCTTTGTCTGTAAAGTTTTAAGGGAGTTTTGAAGTATATTATACAAAAATGTATGAACTCATTGTGAATGTTTAAAACTACATTTGCTCCACTCACTTTTAGAACATCCTTCAGAGAGGCTCCTCCCCATCATCAACTGATCGTCCAACTCTAAAATTAGTCCTCAAGGATTTTTTAAAACTGAGTGGACCAAAAGTGTTTCAAAAGTTGACAATGAGTTTATAGATTTTTACTTTCTCTACTACATATAGTACGGTAGAGGAATTATTGTATTTCACCAAAACTTCGAAGTCCAGATTTCACTGGAAATGTGTTTTGATACCCCCTGAATCCAAAAGAAGCATTTTTAGAAAAAAGTGTGTGTGTGTGTGTGTGTGCGCGCGCGTGTGTGTGGTGTGTGGTGTGTCAGTCTGTGGACAGCATAACTCAAAAATGAAAGGTCAGTTAAAAACCAAAGTTAATATTTAAGCTTAATGTCTTTCAAGGATGCAACACAAAGATTTTGAAGAAAATTCCTTCACCCTAACCAACACTTTACATGGAAAATTTTTCGAAAATTTTGATTTTCTTGAAAATGACTATTGATTTTGATTAAAATAATAAATGTTTAAGATATTTTTATAACAAATGAAATGTATATTTTAAATTTTCGGCTATAGCCTATGTAGTTCTGTTTACTCTGGATGACTTTTGAATGATCCATAAGCCGTAAGAGATAGACAAAACTTTACTGTACCAAAATTGTTGTTGTTAGCTAATGCTGGATTTCTGACAATGAAGTCATTAATCCTCTTGCTCTCCAATATTTCATAAATATTGAAGAGACTTAGCAGTAAATGTAACCGCTTTTTAGAGAGCACCATATTTTTATGTTTTGGCAGTCACATCCCTCTCTCACAACCCCCAGAATGTCTGGAGGACCACACCTGTCGTTGGTTTACGGGTCTCACTAACCTGACCGGGAGAGTTATCAAAATAAATTCACCGACCATATCCTCTGATTACCAATCAGAGGACGTATTACATGCCATGACAGGTCAGCATGTTAGGGGTTAAGGTTTTATAGAGAAATGGAGAGGTTGGAAAAATAAAGCCCCCCTTACTCTCCGTAACCCTAATAGCATCGGGGTCGGAAGAGAACAAGAGATGACCAAGGTAAGGTCAGATAGAACAGTTACAGTGAGGAGCAAAACACCAGTAAGTGGAAGTAATCTTCTGCTCAGCTTGGGTACCTTGTGGTCACTATTCACATATCCCCTAGACACCAGTAAGTGGAAGTAATGTTCTGCTCAGCTTGGGTACCTTGTGGTTGCCATCCACATATCCCCTAGACACCAGTAAGTGGAAGTAATCTTCTAATCAGCTTGGGTACCTTGTGGTCGCCATTCACATATCCCCTAGACAGAGACCCCTGAGTTAAAAAAAAAAAAATAAAAAAAATATATATATATATATATAAATTCAGCTATAGAATTAGCAACTGTAATGTAGCATAGTGACGTAAGGAAGTGACAACATTGGGATACCCACACACACCACATGACATTCACTAAATTTCTATATTGAATTAAAATCTATTTGTGTCCAATTGCATTCTCAACACGATCCACATTTACAAGTTGAATTCAATCCAGAATAATATGATTTGGATATGCAAGGCTCAAGCATAAATAAAAAAAGCTGGTCTGGGTGGCTCAGTTGGTTAGACGCTGGCCTATTGATCTCAGGGTCACAGGTTTAAATCCTGCCCAGACCGATGGTTTTTAAGTGTGCTTAAAAATGACAGCTCCATGTCAGTAGATTTACTGGCATGCAAAAGAAACCCTCTGGGACAAAATTCGAGCATGCTGATGTGATTCTGACAATTGAGAGCATCATTAAACAACAAAATAATTTAATTTTTAATTTCAAGCATAAATAATTCAAGCTTTTTATGTTGGTCACTTGGTTTATGTTGGCTAACCTGCAAAAAATATGTTTTCTGCATATTTTAAGTAGGTTTAGAGGTTAGGAATGCATTTTAGATGAATATATTGCATGATTGTAGAAACAATAAAAGAGGCCTTGTTGTGTTTTATTACACCACTTTTGCTAAGAAAACAAAATTATGAGTGTGCATTGTGTTAAGAGTACAGAAGAAGCTAGCATCTGTGGTGGATTCCAATTGATTTAAACCCAGTAGGTGTTTCCATGGAGCAAAATTTTGATCCATTCCCACTTCTAAGAAAATCGGATCCAAAGATTCAGTTTGATCTGAATCCATGTTTTCATGCACTATTCAATCCAGAATGAGGACTGAATCAATTTGAATTCCTCATGGAAACATAGTAAGTGTATTCAATATAACGATAATGTATTCTTTTAACCTGTGGATGTATCCAATCACATGCAATAGGGGAGGTATATAGGTAGTTCAGCTTGTTTCGCTTATGTTAGTAATCATTTTACAGCAATTTATGCTTTTCGCTCATAAATAGATACAGAACAGGTGCTTGTTTATTTCATATCATGCACTACAATGGCAACCAAATGGAAACATAATTCTTCTTTTTCTTCTTCTTGTTTTCCTTTCCCTTATGCCTTTTCAAGCATTGGGTTTCCTCAGCTGGTCATGCCCCATTTCCTATATTTTGTCATATCCCTAGCTAGTTGTTTAGCTTCCCCCAAAGTCTTTCCTTTCTTAAAACATAGTTGCTGTATGTTAAAAGAAACATTGGAAGTGCTTAAGCAACATGACAAGGAGGAAAATGCCACAAAATTGGCTATGCAATGTTGGCAAACTGACTCACATATGAGAGGGGACCCAAAAACAACCAGAACCAAACCGTTGCATGCGCACACCTTGCAGTTACGAGCCGTGCCGTGGTGTCAGCTTGGGGTCTCCCACATCTGGTGTAAGTCCAAGTTAAGCGGCCTGCCTGCGGCGCCCCGCCGCTCCCGCTCCTGCCCGAACCCCTCGACGATCAATGACATGGCCGACCACAAGGAACAAAGAGTCTGCACGAAACTCCGTCCCCTGCAAGGAAAGACTACACCAACACTCATCTCCAGTCACAATTCTTTTAAGAAAATTTGGATTGTTCTGCACTTTGTTCTTCAAGACATAGCAAACATTCATTCAGTTTTCTCTTTGGTTGCTTGTGAGCAATAGGAACAAATTTTGCAGGCACCCATCTTATGCATAAATCTTTGGTTAACATTTTCTGGACCGTGCTCCATGACATATTCATTTGCTCAGAAATGTGGTCAATGGTCTTCATCAATTGCACGTTTGATTTTCACAATGTTCTTAACATTTCTTCCTGTCAAAGGACGTCCAGGGTGTGGCATGCATGTCATCAGTTGACATGTTGCAAGATCTGAAATGGACAAACCACTCACAGACCTGTGTTTACCCCAAAGCATCATTATTAAAGGCTTGCTGAAGCAACCCAACAATCTTGGCTGCAGCTTCTCCCAACAGGAAACAAAATCCCACGCAGACCCCCCGCCCCCCATGGTCGGCCACCCCATCAATCGCCAAAGGGCTCAAACAGGAACACAAACAAACCACTCACTCAGACTGACACCAGCTTACCAATGAAGAGACCCCAAACAAACAGCTCATAGCACAATTCATAACTACTAAGTATATGCACGCAAAAGCCTGGCTCCGGCCACTTTTGGGTCCCCCCTTTATATGTTATCTTTAGCTTGTTTACACATCACTTTATATAAAACTTTCAATAAAGTAGTTGAAGGCTAAGAGATATTTATTGTTTCAAACTTGCGTTTCATTAGTCACATTATTAAAGCACGTCTCAACCTTAGAAGACAGTACACATTAAATGGGACACAACATTGCAAATGTACTATATGTATGCGTCAAAGTTTTTCACTCGCTGTGACAGCCGTTGACCCATGACAAAATTATATTCACCATAGGTGGAATATTTTCTAACAGCAAAGAAAATATATATATATCTGTAATATACATACTTCTAAAATTAAAGAATTTGCTTCTGTGTGCTTGTTTGACCGGCTCCAAACAATATTTTGTGGACTATGCACTTCCTTATAAAATATGAATATTTGCGTTAATTATAAAATTAAGTTACCTATTAATTAGGGGATAAATGTTAAATTAATGAATGCAGTATCTAAATATTGCGTACGAGTTTTCAGTTTCCATTTTTGTCTGCATTGCAGTATATAACCACGTGCATTTTCAGATTCTCGAATGGGAATCTTCTCCTGTTGTCTTAAACCTTGAGAAGCTCCTTTCGACGTCACAGGTGCATATTTAAAAAAGGTCAAGTCATTGCAATTTAGCTTTGGTTCATCTCCCATAACAGCATCACCGCCACTTAGAATATGCATTTTGCAGTGTTATGTATCCCACATTTCCATTCAACACGTTACAAAGTTTGTTCTTTTCAGCAACCCCAACACTTCCTTTTGCATGTGCTAGCTCACTTCCTACACCTTTAACTTGCTGCAATCTTTCATACAGTTCCAAACCAACTGTCCCTAGATGAGAAACTGCTCTTGTGATGGCTCCATAACTTGACTTGATGTATGCCAAATTTCCCTTCAAGCTGTTGGAGGACAACTCTTGGACAGTTTTAATGGAAGATGCCTCCCGATTGTCATACCAAAAATGTAGATCTCACTAAAACACACAATTTATGTCCAAATACATTTTTTGTATAGTGAACCATTTTGGAGATATTCCGTGTTTTTTGTTCAGTTTCAGAAAACAAACTTTCATCAAATGCGACATCGTACATTTTTTTACATGTTATCAATGCAAAGAGAACGAAATCTGAAAGCTTTAAAAGATTTTACTAGCGCTCAAAGCCTACTGTATTCCCATATTCCCCTTGTACCTACAAGGAAATAAGCATTAACATAATTTTTGCAAATGTTTATCTCAACTAACACGAAGAAGATATAGGAATAAGAATTTGTAAGAATAGTTAGTACAAGAGTAAAGAAAGTCATGTGAGTGCAACACATCAGATTTTTAAAAGCTTTATACATTATCTGATTATTATCCGACCCCGATGCTATTAGGGTTTCCGAGGGCTAGGGAGTCTTTATTTTTCCAACCTCTCCATTTCTCTAATTTCTCTATAAACTCTTAACCCCTAACATGCTGACCTGTCATGGCATGTAATACGTCCTCTGATTGGTAATCAGAGGATATGGTTGGTGAATTTATTTTGATAATTCTTCCGGTCAGGTCGGTGAGACCCGTAAACCAACGACAGGTGTGGTCCTCCAGACATTCTGGGGGTTGTGAGAGAGCGATGTGACCGCCAAAACATAAAAATATGGTGCTCTCTAAAAAGCGGTTACTATTACTGCTATAGCTCTCTTCAATATCATCAGTGAAAAATATTGGAGAGCAAGAGGATTAATGACTTCACTGTCAGAAATCCAGCATTAGCTAACAACAACATTATCTGATGAGCGTTACTCTTTCAAATTTGAAAATTTGCAAAATGTGTTTAACTTACAGCAATGAATGATATTATATTTACAAATAAAGATATTTTAATTGTTAAATCTAACAAATATCCAGAGACTATGAGCTTCACTTATCTTAGTATTTGCTGCACGTTAAACACAACTAGTGTCATGATGCATTCATCATATCGTCAGTGCTCTTGTTCATAACAGTTACTCAAGATTTAAGACATCAAAATCCGAGCCATACTGATGACATAAGAATGAAGTCATACATTTTAAGGGAGCAAAGTTCCCAGGAAGGCAATTTTATGCTAAATATGTCATTCTTATGATGAAAACAGTCATATAATACACAAAAACTGTTAACACTTGAAATTTTAACACTAGATAAAAGCAGAATGCAATGTATGCAGCCTGTGTGTTTAGTGGTACAACCTTCAACAGGCTCCTTCAACACAGTTTAGTGTATTTCTGTTTGTAAATGCATGTTTATAGGCTGGTTCACCAACAACTCAAGAATGCAATAATAACGTACTTTCCAGGTCGTGGGCTGTGGTCCAGTCAATGAATAATCATCTAACGTTTCACCTGTAACTCCGCCAGGCGTCTTCATAGATGGAGTTACAGGCAGAACATTTTGTGATTATTCATTGATTGGATCATGACCCACATTTCCAGAAAATACATTTAATTGGATTAACGCCCGCCATGAAAACCTTAGCATGTATATCAGGAACGAGAAGCAAAACTGCATACAATATTCCACAATAACCCGCCAAAGGTAATGAAAATGCATATTGGCAACAGAGTGAAAAATTAATTTTGTGCATTCAGATTTCATTTGTTTCTAATTCAACAGTAATATTTTTTCATCTGCTTCCCCTTTAGCCAACATAATGCGGGTTAGCCAGCTAGAAAATTTGACTAAGTAAAGAATATCTAAATGCATATCTGTTACTACGTTCCTTTGTTACTGGTGAAAGCTGTAGCAGCTGGTTCGTGTCACGGCCACCTTGAATACTTTCTACAGTGAAGAGTCTAATATGCAGTGCCTGGGACCAACAAATTAAACCTTGGCCGAATGCTCTTCCTGTTCCCATGACCTGGGAAGCTTACATTAATTGCAAGTACTCACATTATATTACATGTATTCTTGCTCCGGTCTCTGGTTTTGGTTATTAAACCAGCCTCTATTTGGGGGCCCACTAGAACAAATGCACATTGATCCTGAAGCTCAAAAACATCATTTTTTACACAGAGAAAAGCTGATGACTTAGTCAGTCAAATACATATGAGGGGTAGCCAAGATCTTTTCTTTGACTCTGTGGAAATTATCATGGCGTACTAGGTCACGTGGGTCTCTGAACTTCTTGCCACACTTCCTGCACATTATCCTGGGACTGCGCACGTCGCGGACACATGCCCCACTGCTCATGTGTTTCTTGTGGTAGTGTCGGCTCGTGAAAATCTTCTGGCAATATCTACACTGTAATTCTCGGTTCGTACTCGTGGATGCAGTAATGCTGAAGTCTGGCATGTTGCTGAAAGACAAGCTTGTATCATCCAATGAAGTTGGCTCAAACTTGATTCTGAAACAGACATCAATTCCATTCAGTATACAAATATGACATATTAACTTTCTCTTCTTGTAACAAATTCGCAAGTACTGTTTGTTCTCAGACCGATCAGACTGTCTTGTGGCGGCACTGGACTGGGCGAGGACCTGTGCACTCTCTGCCAGAGTTACGTTTAAAGGACCGGCAAGTAACGGGTATGGAACACTAACTACTGTACCAACTTGCATTAGGCTTACCTTCATCACATCAGATATTAATATTGATGACCTTTAACGTGAACACATTCCCTATATCTCCGAAAATAATTCTGGTTTACTTGCAAAAGTGAATGTTCACTGATTGCCTGTATTTCTCTCATATTATTCTTCAATTCTTGTAACATGTGCAGATCTGATGCGTACACTTTATTCTTTAATGTCACCCATAAATAAAAATCACTACGACAAGCACAAGTGATTAACATTTACAAGATGTCAGCTTTTGTGGCAACGAAACTTCTGAAACTTAAAAGTTAATACTTTACAACCACAAGATTCTGTAAGTAGGTTAATTAACTGGTTTTAGCAATTCATTTATAATGACGATGTGGACCCCCCTTTTACATTCTTCACTGATGAAGCATGGTTTTATCTTCAAGGTTGCATTTCTGCTCACAACAATTGATACTGGGCTACTGAAAATCACCATTCATGAAGTTCCTCACCATGCGTAGAATTATCAGGCTCATATTTACAACACAACAGTTGATTCATACATTTATGTAATTTATTTTAACTATTTTTTCCCACAACTAACAAGAAATGAAAGACTGGGTGACTGGCTTCAGCAGGATTCAAGTATAGCACACACTGCTGGTAATTCTGTGTATGGTGACAGAATAATTAGTCGAGGAGTGTGGCCCCCCTCATCCCCTGACCTATCTCCATGCGAAGGGTTACGTTAGGTGAAGCAACAAAGATTTCACTTTGTCGTCTCTCATAAAGCTACAGAAGAGGCTCTAAGAGCAGCAAGAGCTGAAAACTAAAAATGTGGTTACTCATATAAATGGCACACTAACTGCAGCATTGGAAACTGAAGAGTTTTAGGACCAGGGATAGAATAGCTTGTCATTTCCAACAACAACTGTGATGCAAGTGATTTGGATATCAGCAGCATTTTTCCGTTAGAATAAGCATCAATATTTCGCAGGTATGTCTCTTTTGCTAATGTTGTTCACTAATGCTCTGGATCTTGGACTTCAGCCATTCTCTGTCTGGCATCCCAGTAATAAGGTTAGCATATTGGTAAGCGTTCTTTGTTCATAATTGAATTTGGATGTTTCCAGAGAGTGCACTGTGGGGTATTATATATGAAGGTGTGCAGCTAGACATTCAAGCGAAATATTGCTACTCATATTCTTTGTGGATAATCAGGGATGTATTTCTTATCTTCAAGAATGATGCTCCATTTTTTATCTACACTTGTGATTTTATACTCTTCTTGTTGAAATGATTTGATTTTATTACTAATTTGTAATTTGGTGGAGTGGAAAGATAAATGACTGTTGTTTACAATGATGTATACTTGTATGTCCTATTCTTTGCACATAAATTCACTATTTTACTATTGTCTTTGAATACTCATATAAATAACACCCACCCTACATCCCAAACGAAATCCAACTGTCTTTGTGCACACAATCGTAACACGCGGTCATGATAAGTGCAAGTGTCGCCTCTTATCTCAATCCCTTTGTTGATTGGGCTGGTTAAAGCAATGATAGCTTCTCTCAACATTTTCTGTGTATATAACCACAGTCTTCATGGTAAGAGGAAAACATTCTTCATTATTGCCTTTCTATGGTTATGTAAAATAAGAGAAGCAAATTTTTCTCTTTTACTGCTATTATTACAGTTGGCCGTGTAAGTTTAGAATTTTTATCATTCTGATACTTTTACATATAATTTCAGACATATGCATGTTTTAACATACAAATCACATCTATGTAACACATATTAATAATAAGTGCATTTAGATAACAATTTAACCAATAGTAAATATTTTCCAGATGCACTTTTAGTAGGCCACATACCCATAAACCTAGATTATAAAAGTACTTACTCATAATTCTGTAATGTTTCCGTTACCGTCTGCATGCAGCCTGCCCCATCACTGTCCTGTGGAATAACAGAAGTTGCTTGTTATGCAATCATTTTGAAATTCCTTTCTCTTTACATAGCCAAGAGATAAAAGAAAGGTAACCACTTCATATTTGAGAAGGGTATAGGAAAGTTCCACCACCCCCACCATCATCACAGACAGAAGCTTAGCTCGTCATCACATACAGCGTAGCTGAAAGCACAATGAATATCTTATGGGTATTAAATAATACATCAAGGGGAGCAAATTGCACAGTTTTGCTGCGACTGTATTATGCAATGATCCAATCCACACTAGATTATGGGTATATCGTTTATTCTTCAGCACTACCCATCTGTGCTGAGATTATACACTACTGCTCAAAAGTTTTGGAACATGCCTCATTTTTAGGATTTATTGCAACAATGGAATAAGAGACATAATATGTAGTCACAACACTGTATTTAATGAAAATCAGCAATACATGTTACATTTTTCTCTCCTCAAAGTAACCTCCCCTTGCTTTAATGATGTCTTTGTAAACTCTGGGCATCCTTTCTATTAAGTGCGCCAATGTATCTTCAGAAATATCCCTCCATTCATTTTGCACATGACTCCACAATACATTTCCATTAGTGGGTTGTTTCTTTGTGACCTCTCTGTCCACATGATGCCAACGTAGTTAATAAGATCGCAGTCAGGACTTTGAGGGGGTCAAACCATGATCTTCAAGTCTTGTCTCTCTTCTAATCGTTCAACATATCTTCTACAGAGTAAAGATGTAAGCTTGAGGTCATTGTCCTGCTGCAGAGTGAAACCACATCCCAGATGGTTTGGCATGGCATTGGAGAATGTTGTGATAATGCTCCTTCATAGTTCTTTCTATTTGCACAATATCGCCTATCCTATTGTCACCAAAACAACCCCATACCAGCACCAAACCACCTCCGCACTTGACTGTAGGGGATATGCACTGAGGTTCCATGCGTTCATGTTTTACACGTCATACAAACTGGTGACGTTTTGAGCCCAATAACTCAAACTTAGATTCATCAGTAAATAACACTTTTTCCCACTGATCAACAGCCAGCTTACATGCCCATTGTAATATTTTACGTTTATTGACAGCTCTCAATAGGATTTTCTTTGCTGCAATGCAACCTTTTAGACGTGTATCCAGAAGTCATCTCTTCACTATAGAAACACTCAGATTCATCCCTCAACTGGTTGAGTTCCGCTGTCAACATGGGTGCTGTTTTGAAACGATCACGTTTGCTGATCACTATTAAATGTTTATCCGTCACCCTAGGCCTCCTCTTTCGATAACAATCCTTACTGTTATTTGTAGTTACATATCTCTTTACCGTGTAATGGACAGGCAATTTGATGCATGTTGTGCCCTACTTTATGTAAGCTGATTATTGCAGCACGTCTTTCTGCTCAAAGCTTCCCTCTTTTACCCATTTCAGACTTTTCAACTGCACAATAAAAATGTGTATCATTCACCTGCTTATGAAGCACTAAAGTGATGTTTACAGCCAATACCTATTTACAGAACGTCTGTGAACGATATCTCGGGAATCGCAGACACACTATGACATTCAAAACAACATTAGGGTAAGTGTTCCTATAAGGATCAAGAAATGCTACATTTTCAAAATGCACATAACTAACAAACAAAAGGTAGCATAGTAAATTTCAATTGTGTTTCCATGGATTTCTACCAAATATAATATGACGTTGACTTTGTGTGGCAACATTTGTTAATTGCAGAAAATCAGGCTGTTCAAAAACTTTTGAGTGGTAGTGTACACAGTGCACAATCAGGGCATTTCCCAACTAGTTTGACTGTGAGCCTTTACGCTGAATCAGCAGAACCTCCTCTCTGCAGTATTGGCGTCAGGTATTATTAGGAAATTATGGTTGTGCACTTAAATGCATGGTTTTCATTTCTGGGAGCTTGTTACTGAAATGCCCAACATGCTTCCCAAGGGGAAGAAGCTCTCCCCCATTGGCTGTGTACCACATCTCATGTACATCTAGGGATAACATACCACAAGTCCATGATGCTTGCTCTAGTACCTGCATTTGTTTCTTACAATTTTTGTCAGGCAACAATGATCAACGTTAGATGTGCCTTTGTTTATGGAACCAAACTACATACATTCAGTTTTCATAGTAGCACTTCCATTTATACTGCAGAGCTGCCGTGTTACATGTGCACCATCACAAATTCAGTAAGTGCCTGATTGAGTGATTCTCTTAGTGCACTTGAGAGCCTTCGTGAGCTGTACAACGTATCCAGGATGCCCTCCCTGTTTTACTCACTTCTGGCATTGGCGTGATGTGTGCATGGATTCCTGGTCATGTTGGTTTGCTGGGTAATGGCAGTAAAATTGGAATCCACAGAACACAGTGTTACCATCTCTGGAAGGATTTAGGCTTGATGTGGAGAGCAGTGCTGTCATGCTGGCACGAAGAGTGGTCAGCTCTCCATGACAATAAGCTTAGAGCAATGAAAGAGGTTAGGAACCTCCTCTAGTGCATGGAGATGATCTTGTCTTGGTTGCATATTGACCACTGCAATTTTATGCATGGTTTCTTTTAAGGGGGACTCTGCTTCTCTTTGTCTGCTGTGCAACAAACCTTTGTTGATCCATCATGTCAAGAAAATCAGCTTTGTCATTACCACTCAGTCCACAGTGAGCTGGTATCCATTGGAAGACGTGTTTTTTAAGTGCAGTTAGATCGGTAAGGATTTTCCAACATTCTATAATTGTTTGGTATTTTGGTCACCACTTGGAAATAATTGCTATAATTGCTGCCTTGGAATCCGAGAGAATAACTGCTTGATGAAAATGTGAAATTCTATACAAAAGATTTTGTAGGGCCATTCGAACTGCTTCAATTTCTCCATCAAAGTTTGTAGTTCCATAACTTAAAGATTTGTAATAGGAAAAGAGGTGACATGTGACTCCAGCCCCTGCTCCATCTCGGTTTGATATCAGTGATCCATCAGTATAAATATGGAGCCATTCATGTTCTGGAAACCTAGTATGGATTGTCTCTAATGCCAATAATTTTAGAACACTAGTTGGGGTATCACTTTTCTTAACTTCTTCTGTCAGGTGTAATTAATATGTGATGTATAATGTTTATGTCGGATTGACTTTAAATATGAGGTTTTCCTTTGAATTAGGAAAGTATATATTCTTCTTGATGTCTTGAATTTTGGAAAGAAAGCTCTCCTGAGTCTTTAGTGTATGTGTAAAATTTCTCTTGTGCCATGTACTGAATGGGAGTCTGATCAACTTTTCGTGTTGAATAAGATCCGCTTTTTCTATTTCATATTCAATGGGGTATTGGTTGGTTAGTATTTCCATAGCTGCTATTGGTGTGGTTTTGATAGCACCTGTAATTAGTCTCAGACTTTGGTTTTGAAAGATTAGAATTTTTTTTTTTTTTTTGTATTTGCTGTTACAAGGACTTCGCTGCAGTAAGTAAATAATGGCTTTATATATACATTGTATGTTGTGTTAAGAGTTGCTCTGGAACATCCCCACTTCATTCCTGTTAGACGTTTTAACAGTGAAAGGCGCCTCTCTGCTCTTTATATTACATTTTCTATTTGTTTGGTCCATGTAAGTTTAGTATCAAATGTAACTCCTAAATACTTTGCTTCCTCTGTTTCTGGTAATTGTTGACCCTCAAAATTTAGTTTTACTTTTAGTGTTTTTCTTCTCAGTGAAAAGATTTGATAGTTTGATTTTGTTGTATTAACAGTCATTAAATTTTCTGTGGTCCACTTTTGTAGGTTGTTTAAGGATTGTTGCATGATTTTTACTAGTTCTGTACTTTTGTTTCTTGGTTTTGAAGTCCACAGTACTAAGTCCTCGGCAAATAGTGCACACTTCACACTTGATTCTTGTATTTGTTGTGGCAGATCATTAATAAATATATTAAAAAGTGTAGTGCTGAGCACTGCGCCTTGTGGTAAGCCACGGTGTACTTGTTTGTATTTAGATATATTTCTTCCATATCTGGTTGCAATAAAGCATTGTGTTAGGAAATGGCATAGCCATGAAAACATTGGACCTTGTATCCCTATTTTTTTTTACTTTCTTTAGTAGTTTTGTTCTGCATATAGAATCATATGCACTTTGGAAATCAATAAAAACTGATACATTATCTTCTTTTCTATTGAAGGAGTCTTTAATTTCTTGACTGAGAAGTAAGACTTGTTCATCTGTAGAGTGTAACTCTCTGAATCCAACTTGACACGGGGAAATTAAATTTTGTGATTCTAGAAACCAATTTAACTATTCTTTCCATCACTTTTGCTATTATGCTAGTAAGAGCTATTGGCCTATAACTTTTTATTCCTGATGTTTTGTCTTTCTTCAAGGGTGGGACAATTATTGCTTTTCACCATTCAGCAGGTACAGTGGTGTTCCAGGATAGATTGTAGAGTTTTAGCAGTTGTTGTTTTGCTGTTTTTCTGAGCTTTTTTATGAACTCTGGATGTATATTGATAAAGGAGGCCTTGACTCGAGATAATCCTCTCTGGTGAATAGGAATAGTGCTCATATTTTGAGTTAGTTATTAATTTAGAACACCTTTTTGGTGTATATCACAATTACTTTTTACCATCCAAAGTGTACTGCATCAGTGGCAGTGTTATTGATGTGTACTATTGTGAGTTTGTATCGTTATAAGTTGAAGTGTGCATGTTCAACGGTTGTGAGGTTAAAGACGACAACAAACTTATCTTCTAGTGATTGGTTTTCATAACAGCATTTGTGCTGTTGTTACAGCACCACTGAGTAATCATTTAGTAATATTCATCCATAATGAGTCAAGAGAAAGCATCAGTGAAGGAAATATCGGAAAAGTCTACTACCAAAGGGAATACAAAGATTCCAAGGTCAACTGAATTGGCCAAGAAAAATATGGAGGTAATGGTAGCGAAGTCTGACAGTTTTAATTCCAAGGTATGTGGCTCAAATATAAATTCAGAATCTTTGTATGATACCCTGAGTGAACTTAATACAATAATTGGGAAGCAAAGGTTGTCTATAGAGAATAAAAAGCTTATATTCTCCTTAATTACCAAATTTCAAAAGGAACTTGATGAGGCCAAATTGGAAAAAGAAAGGGCACTATCGGAAGCAAAGATATATAAGGAGCTTTACGAAAATAGCTTACAGAGTCGACAAAGTCCTGCCCTTACTTTTGCGCAAGTAGTTTCTTTACCAGCTCCCAAAGATAAAGCAATACATTTTCAGAATGTTATTAATAAAAAGAAACAGTGTGTTTGTTATATCTACAAAAGATAAAGATGCTAAAGATATACAGAAGCTGTTAACATCAAATTGAAACCAGCTACGGAAAGAATTAAAATATTAAATGTTAGAACAACTGGAAAGAACGTAATTGTTGACACGGAAACTGAAGAAGATGCAAACAAGATAATTAATAGTGTGAACTTAAAAGATTGAAAAAGCACGGAAGTGGAACCCACTTATGATCATGTATGATGTGTTAGTGGGCAGTAAGGAAGAAGACCTAAAACAAGAAATCTTTAAACAGAACTTTGATGGTATTATAACTAAAGATGAATTTGACAAAGGATTCAACTTCAAATTTAAAACGGGTTCAAGGAATAGAGCTACTGTACATAAGTTGTTGAGGTTTTACCTCAGATTAGAAAAGTCATACTTCAAAAATCTGGACTGTATATTGGTTTTCAGTTTGTAAATGTAAAAGACTTTACATCGGTTACTAGATGTGCTAACTGTCAGAACTCTGGCTATGTTGCTAAAAAATGCACTGGCAAACAAGCTTGTGGTTTCTGTGGAGAAACTAACCATGATGAAAAGGATTGTCAAAAGAAGAACCAGACAGTCTGTATCCCGTGCCTAAGAAGAAACAAGCAATGTAGTGGAAGGCAACCATGCATTACCTGGGACAGAATAATCTCCAGAACAAATTATGACTAACATGGCAGTATATAAACATCATTTCAACAGAAATTTAAAAGTTGGTCAAATTAATGCGCAAAGAAGTAAGTTAGTAATGTCCGAACTAAAGAACTTAATTGGAGAATTAAATTTAGACATTCTGTGTATTCAAGAGCCGTACTCCAGAAATGGAATTGTCATACATGCTCCAGTAATGGCAAGGACGATCAGCTTTGGCAATAATCCCATGGCAGCAGTGAAGATTTTTAATCCTAACCTGCAAATTGTAAATATAACACAAATACACAAATTGTATTGAAATTAGTTATGAACGTGGTAGTTTTATACTGGCTAATTTATATTGTCAATACAACTACGCCATTGAGCCTTATATTGACAAAATTAGCGAAGTGAATCATTTATTTAGGCACCGTGAGATTTTATTCACTATGGATGCTAATGCAAAATCACCCTGGTGGTATAACGATTTCAGAGATGACAAAGGAATACAAATGGAGGAAATAATATCTGAATTGAATCTAAATATTTTGAATAAACCGCTAAATCCACCAACATTTGAAAATAAGTATGGTGCTAAATCCAATATTGACCTAACTTTAGGAAATTCTAGAATATTACACAAAATCTTTAATTGGAAAGTAGGGCAAGATTTCACCTCCAGTGACCATCGTTTTATTTACCTTAATCACAAAATTGATATATGGCTCATAAAAGATTCAAAATTAACAATTAATAGCAGAAATTTCTCACAAGCCAACTGGAAGAAACTGAAACAAATATTTGACAATACAATTACATACAATGGTATATCAGTAGATTCAGATGCAGAGAACTTAATACACACAATTACAAATGCAATACATTTTTCAGTTCCAAAATTGCGGAACAAAAAATACACCGACCACAGTTGGACTGATAGCTTGGACTTATTACGAAGAAAGATGAGGAAATAAAGACAAATTTATCAACGATGTAATATAGAAGAGTTAAGACAACACCACTTAACTAGATATAGACATGCGAAAGAGAAGTTTAAAAGACAATTGAATGAAACCAGGAATAAGTCATGGCAACATTTCATAGAAACTTATTTAAACACCAATATCTTGGGAATTCCTTATAAAATTGCAATGGAGAAGATTAGAAAACCCGAAATATTAAACAGCATTATGAGGGACAATGGAATGATGACTAAGGAAAGATAGTCAGAATTGCTACTTCATACCCTATTACTGCATGATAAAATGGAGTCTGACAATGTTCAAAACAGAATTAAAAGAATTGAATTGACCAGACCATTTATGAATAATAATATTATATTACCTTTCGATAAATTGGATATTCGATTAGAAATCAATAAATTGAAGACGCAGAGAAAGAAAGCATGTGGACCAGATGACATACCAAACAAAGTCCTCTACTACTTGGAAGAGAAACTAACACCTTTTCTATACAACTTGTTTAATGATTGTTTATGGACAGGTCGCTTTCCATATTGCTGGAAAATGGCAAGGGTAGAAATATTGAAAAAAGGTAATGACAAAGATCTGATGCAACCAAAGACATATAGACCAATTTGTTTACTAAGTACAACTGGAAAGATATTTGAAAGCTTAATAAACAAGCGTATAAAAGAATTTCGACCAATGGTTGGCTTAAACGATAAGCAATATGGTTTCAGAAAAAGAAGATCTACTGAGGATGCAGCCAACCAAATTCTTTACACGATAAAGTCAACCACTAACAAGTACTTAATTGGTATCTTTATTGACATCTCTGGTGCCTTTGATAGCTTATGGTGGCCATTTTTCTTCAAAAGACTAAGACATCAAGACTTTCCTAGGTCACTGCACTACATACTCAAAGATTACTGCTGTAATAGGAAAGTTTATATTCAAGGAATTGATGAATGCATTACGAAAGACAAAACCAAAGGCTGTCCCCTAGGTTCGGTTCTCAGGCCGAACATAGGGACATAGTAATGGAAACGTTACTTGAAGACTTAGAAGAGGATCCAGCAATTAAGAATATTACAGCCTACGCCGACGATGCAATCTTTCTAATTGAAGCCAACTGTAGGCGTGAACTGGAAAACAAGTCTGTGATAATACTAGACAAATTAGACCAATGGTCAAGAAGTCCAAAATGTGTGTTGCACCACAAAAATCCAGTTATATTTTATTGAAAGGGACTTTAGAAAGAGATCCAATTCTTAAGTTCAATAATCAAAACATAAAACGTAAAAAAGAAGCTAAATATTTAGGTCTTCTCTTGGATGAAAAATTAAATTTTAGTCAACATGTTGAGTATATAAGAACCAAATCAGAAAACATTATGTTCAAATTATCAAGGTTAATTCAGTCTAAATTTAAAATCTCCTTGCAGACAATAATGACATACCATTACACAATTTTTGCCTCCATAGTAACTTACGGTGCAGGTGTATGGGCTGTGAGGATGAACAACATAAGATTAAAACACCAAATTAGGAGCATACAACGAAAGATTCTGTTATGTCATACTGGAGCAATCTGCACAACAGCGACATTGGCACTATTTGTAACAACTGGAATTTGGCCAATTGATTTCTTAATCAAGTTACGAGGGGCAAGTTTTGGGCTTAAAAAGAATAACATCGAAAAAGTACAAGAAATAATAGGTAGGAAAATGTATACATTAAGAGGCGTCGAAGCAAAACTAAAATTAGACTGGCAAAAAGAATGGGATGACGTTAAACAAGGAAGAAGAACCTACAATTTATTCCCGAACATAAGTGAAACACTTAGATTAAAATATTTAAAAACAACAAAAGGTGCTATTCACTATCTGACAGGACACGGCCCATATGGAACATAATGGATGAAAATAAATAAACAAGTTGACAATAACTGTAGCTGTTGTAAAGTTCCAGGCACTCCAGAGCACACATTATTTGAATGCGTCAAATATGCTGAAGAAGATTGAAATAATCTAAGAGATTTTCAAGTTGCAGATATTCTCAGAAATCAAGAGTTATATAAACATCTAGAGATACTCGCAACTAAAATGAGTGAATTGACTTGGAATGAAACTACTGGAAATGATATTTCACTAACTAGTGTTGATTCAGGTATCCAACCACCCCGAAGATCTGCGAGATTGGCTATCAACAATGATGTCCTAGATCAAGATTAATCAACCAGAACAAGCTTTCTTTTTTATCTTCCTTTCATAGAAGTTTGAAAACAGTGTTGTAATTAATTTAATTTAAAAGGTGAGTTAATTAATAACACTGAACAACACTTACAACATATTTTTCCGGGATGCGTTTCGAAGGTTAACTTTCCTCCATTATCAACCGGACAATAACTGGTTTTCCATGGTGTTTCATGGTGCAGATGGTGATGCTTCTTCTGGTGGCGGTTCAATGAACTTACTGAAAATGTCTCTCTGAGGAATGTCGAAATTAAATACTCTATTTCTATTTTTTAAAATAAAGATTTGTTCCCATGTGGACAGTTCTTGTTTTCCGGTTATGTGTTGAGAAGTTTCGGTTCTAGCTTTATGTCATGATTTTTTGTCCAAAAGTGAAATGCAACCGCTGATTTTTGTAATTGTTTTCTCTTAATGTTTCTAACGTGTTCCTTGGATCTAATTTCTAAATTTCTTTTGGTTTTTCCTATGTATATTTCATTACAATCACTGCATTCAATTTGGTATATGCCAGATTTTTTGTTAGGTGGAATAGCATCTTTGATGTTTGAAAGTAGTAGGTTTTTTATGGAGTAATGGTTTACTGCTGCTAGCTCAATGTTGTATTCCTTGAACACCTTTTTAAATTTATCAAAGGCCCATGGGTGATATGTGAATTTTTATAATATCATTGTTGTTTTTGCTGCTGTGAGAGTTGTAGTTTCTTTTAATAATTTTTTCTTTTCTGCTCGTTTTACCTTTTTATCTACTAATTCTTTGGGGAAGCTGTTTTTTTGTGCTATTTCAATTATTTTGTAATATTCTGTTTTATATTCTTCTGCTGAAAGAGGGATGTTCACCAATCTATGTGTTAAACTATTGAAAATTGCTTGTTTGTGGCTTCTTGGATTGTAACTATTAGCTTTTATGTAGTTGTCTGTCTGCGTTGGTTTTCTGTGAATACCGAAATTTCTATCCTTGTTTTTGATTAATTTTATATCTAAAAATGGTAATTTACTATCTTTTTCTACTTCCACTGTGAAATTTATACTTTTGTCCTGCATGTTCAGAAGTTTTAATGCGTCACTGATGTGTCTTTTTGAAACTATTGCAAATATGTCATCCACATATCGCTGCCAGAGTTTGAACATCCACGGGAAACCTTTTGTGATCCTTATTTTCAATGAACTCATGTAGATATCTGCTAAGAATGGCGAGAGAGGGTTGCCCATTGCTAAACCTGAAGTTTGACGGAAATACTTTGTTTGGAACTGGAAGAAATTTTGTTCTGTGCATAATTTGATGAGTTCTATGTATTCTGCAATTTCTGACGATGACATTCCAAGTGATTTGAGCCAATTTTTGATCAGTGATGGGAGCTTTTCTATTGGTATACTGGGAAATAGTGACTCTACATCAAAGGAGACAAGGGTGTCCTTTGTTCCCTTTGTCTGCCTTTGTATATACTACGTTTTTATGTTTTAAAGAAAAAGGGAACAAAATAGTAATAATGAATAAATCAAATTACATAGAAAAATGGAAACAATGCTAAATGATAGTGACTACGAAAAAATCAGCAAAAACCCGCTAACCACTTGTGTTCAAACCTTTGAAAAAATTATACAAAATTCAAGCATAATACCAAACAAATATGCAATTAAACCAAATAATCCAACCGTACCCAGAATCTATGGTTTACCCAAAATACACAAGCCAGACATTACCATGAGACACATAATTAGCAGCATAGATTCACCAACTTACAAACTGGCAAAATGGCTATCTAATAAATTTAATTCATTTCCTAAATTTGAAAGTTTAAGCATAAGAAACAGTTATGAACTAATAGAAATTTCCCAGTATACCAATAGAAAAACTCCCATCACTGATCAAAAATTGGCTCAAATCACTTGGAATGTCATCGTCAGAAATTGCAGAATACATAGAACTCACCAAATTATGCACAGAACAAAATTTCTTCCAGTTCCAAACAAAGTATTTCCGTCAAACTTCAGGTTTAGCAATGGGCAACCCTCTCTCGCCATTCTTAGCAGATATTTACATGAGTTCATTGGAAATAAGGATCACAAAAGGTTTCCCGTGGATGTTCAAACTCTGGCAGCGATATGTGGATGACATATTTGCAATAGTTCCAAAAAGACACATCAGTGACGCATTAAAACTTCTGAACATGCAGGACAAAAGTATAAATTTCACAGTGGAAGTAGAAAAAGATAGTAAATTACCATTTTTAGATATAAAATTAATCAAAAACAAGGATAGAAATTTCGGTATTCACAGAAAACCAACGCAGACAGACAACTACATAAAAGCTAATAGTTACAATCCAAGAAGCCACAAACAAGCAATTTTCAATAGTTTAACACATAGATTGGTGAACATCCCTCTTTCAGCAGAAGAATATAAAACAGAATATTACAAAATAATTGAAATAGCACAAAAAAACAGCTTCCCCAAAGAATTAGTAGATAAAAAGGTAAAACGAGCAGAAAAGAAAAAATTATTAAAAGAAACTACAACTCTCACAGCAGCAAAAACAACAATGATATTAAAAAAATTCACATATCATCCATGGGCCTTTGATAAATTTAAAAAGGTGTTCAAGGAATACAACATTGAGCTAGCAGCAGTAAACCATTACTCCATAAAAAACCTACTACTTTCAAACATCAAAGATGCTATTCCACCTAACAAAAAATCTGGCATATACCAAATTGAATGCAGTGATTGTAATGAAATATACATAGGAAAAACCAAAAGAAATTTAGAAATTAGATCCAAGGAACACGTTAGAAACATTAAGAGAAAACAATTACAAAAATCAGCGGTTGCATTTCACTTTTGGACAAAAAATCATGACATAAAGCTAGAACCGAAACTTCTCAAACACATAACCGGAAAACAAGAACTGTCCACATGGGAACAAATCTTTATTTTAAATAATAGAAATAGAGTATTTAATTTCGACATTCCTCAGAGAGACATTTTCAGTAAGTTCATTGAACCGCCACCAGAAGAAACACCAGAAGCATCACCATCCGCACCATGAAACACCATGGAAACTCAGTTATTGTCCGGTTGATAATGGAGGAAAGTTAGCCTTCGAAACGCGCCCCGGAAAAATATGTTGTAAGTGTTGTTCAGTGTTATTAATTAACTCACCTTTTAAATTAAATTAAAAAAGCTTTCTTTTACTTTTTTTAACTTTATTTCTATTGTTATCTGATATATCTCTATAAAAATTGTATTACCAGTTTCAATAAATTTAGAATTTGGAGAACACATCCTGGTTTTAGAAATCAGGTGCCAGGATGTTAGTTTTTCAGATTTTATATTTGTATGTGATCTGGTCCAGGAGACTTTTTGTTTCTTATATTATTAATTGCAATGTTCAGTTCTTGCATATTAAAATTTTTAAAAAAGATAATATATTGGGTGTTAGGATCACATTCTCTTTCTTGTTTCAAACCTTTCTTTTATTGTCTACGTTCCTTTTTATTGTTTTTTGTTACTTTATGTGAATTAGCAGAATATTTATTGAATGTTTCGGCTATGGCTGCATCATTTACTAATATTTTATTGTTGTGTATGATAGGTGTGCTGTTGTTTTCTTTCCTGTCTTCGACATTTTTTATGAACTTATGAGCTTTGTTACCGTCTGTCCTATAATCCATTTTTTCTAAGAAATTATTAAAGTGATTCCTTTTAGCAGTATTAATTTCTTTTTTTAGTGAGGCACATTTCTTTCGCAATATTTGTGTATCCAATATGTTTTTTGTTTGTTCAGCTGTATTTCTAGCTATATCCCTTTGCTTTTTCAGTCCTTCTAACTGGGGGTTCCAAAAGGGTTTGAATTTTTTTATTTTTCCACGAGGAATATGTTTTTTTGCAGTCTCTAGGAAGACTTTACAGAAATTTTTGTTCATATGATCTGGTTGGTCATGCAGCTGTGAGTTTGTTTGTTCTTTAAATTTATGTTCCAGTTCAGTTTTATATTTGTTCCAATCTGCTTTTTTGAAGTTCCAATACAGATTTGTGTAATTTCGATTGTTATTTGTATTATCTAGTTTTATATCAGCAATTACTGCTCTGTGACCAGAAGTTGGATCTTCTATAACTTGTTTTTTAATTTTTGAAACAATATCTGTTGTAGCCAACAAGAGGTCTGGGTTACTGCCTGCTCCAGAGTAATGTATGAAGGTTGTGGGATCTTCTTTACTATAAATCAGTTCAAAAGTTGTGGTATTCAAAAATTCTTCCACTATCTGCCCTGTAGAATCCACTTTTTCATAACCCCATCTTTTGGAATGGGCATTGAAATCCCTAATTAAAATTGTTTTATTTAATTGTTCCATAAGTGAGAGATCTGGTTCATTCCTGGGAGGATTGTAAATACTGTATAAATGTAGATGTGTTTTGTTATCCCAAAAATTTAGCTTTATTAATTCAGCTTTATCTGGTTATCCATTTCTTTAACAATTTGAAAGGAGAACTTAATATCCCTTTAGACTCCAACTAATATTGCACTGCTTATCTATTTTTGGTTAGTAGGTTTAGTAAAAAAATTCAGAAAAATTGAAGTACTTAAGTTGATCATTTGTTAGATTTGCTTCTTGTATGAAAAATATATCTACGTTATTGTCAAATACAATTTTATTGAGTTCTATTCTTTTTGTATGGGTGAGACCACCCGTGTTCTATTGTAGAATTCTAATGTTAGATCTTCTACTAATATAATGTTTTGGTTCTCGAGAAGTAGTCCCCGCCCGGAGATCTAAATGGGGACTATTTTAGCTCTGGAATACTTACCCCTTGAGTCATATTTCATAATAGTGATACTGAAGAGAACAATAGCAGTAATAGCAACCGCTTTTAAGAGAGCACCATATTTTTATGTTTTGACATTTCATTTGTCATTTCATTTGATTTTAATCAAAATCATAGTCATTTTCAAGAAAATCAAAATTTTCGGAAAATTTTCTATGTAAAGGGTAGTTTAGGGTGGGGCTATTTTCTTCAAAATCTTCGTGTCACATCCTTGAAAAACATTAAACTTAAATACCAACTTTGATTTTTCGCTGACTTTACATTTTTGAGTGATGTCCACAGAATGACAGATGAACAGACTGACAGACACACACACTCACAGACCTTTTTTCTAAAACAAATTTTTTTTCTTTGATTCAGGGGTCCCATAACATATATTTCCAGTGAAATCATCAAATTTTTGGGTGGAATAGAATACTTCCTTTACTTACCAGTAGAGAAAGTAAAAATAGAGAGAAAAGAATGAAAATTTAAAATTTTGAGTATTAACTACCAAGCATACTCAATAGACGAGTCCGATGCAAAAATTTTAATGACAGCAATTAAAAATGCTATGAATAAAATGGTTCCTAAAATGAAACTACAAATTATTTTGGAAAAAATTTGAACAAATAAACTATGAAGAGCCAGATTATTAACCATAAAACACCAAAAATCAATTGTATTTACCAAAATTGAAACTAGCCTGCAAAAATACAAGTCAATTACAGAGAAATTCAAATATTTAACTGAAGATGAAAGGAAAAAAATCATTAGCAGTCATTTGTGGAAGGTAAGTTCAATCAAGATGTTTGGGTTCTGCCATATAAAATTGTAATAGAGACTAACAGAAATCAAGTCATTTATTATTTGATACACAATTACTTGAAGGACCATGACAAAGATGTAAACATAATAAGACCAAAAATGATAACTGGATATAACAAGAATATTATTTTACCCTTTGATGTAGCAGAAGTTAAATTAATGTTTTACAAAACTTACTATTATACAGAAAATTCTGGAAAAATAATTATGCCAATTGGAAGACCGATGTAACAAGACTTTAAAATATCACTAAAAACAAAGTACAGCAGAAGCCCGAAATAGTGCGGTGCAAGTGTTTACTTTAGTGAAAAGTGAATTAAAAGTAAAAATCAGATGTGTTACACTCACAAGACTTTCTGTACTCTTGTACTAATCATTCTTACAAACTCTTATTCCTGTATCTCCTTCGTGTTAATTGAGATAAACATTTGCAGAAATTATCTTATTGTTTGTATCCTTGTAGGTACAAGGGGAATATGGAATGTAATAGACTTTTAGTGACAGTGAAACCTTTTAAAGCTTTGAGATTTCTTTCTCTTTACATGGTTAACATATAAAAGAATAAACAATGATGTTGCATTTGACGAAAGTTTACGTTTTCTGAAACTGACACAACAAGAAATATCTCTGAAATGGTTCACTCTACAAAAAATTTTATTTTGACATAGATTGTGTGCTTTAGCAAGATCTACTACCAAACATTCAAACAGTAATTCGTGAGTATCCTCGAATAACAGCAGTTGCAACCTTCAGGTTGATTACAGGACATGATTGTCTGGCAAAACATTTAAACAGAATTGGGATATATTCTTCACCACTCTGTCCTCTATGTGATCTGCAAGAGGAAATGGATCGAGACCACCTTCAAATATGCCCAGCCACTTCTAGTGCCCTTCCCATCCATCAGTGAAAAATATTGGAGTGCAAGAGGATTAATGACTTCATTGTCAGAAATCCAGCATTAGCTAACAACAACATTTTTCGTCTATCTTTTATACAAGATTTGGTCTATCTCTTACACTTTACAAGTTATTCAAAAGTCATCCACAGTAAACAGGACTACATGGGCTATAGCCAGAAAATTCAAAATATACATTTCATTTGCCATGAAAATATCTCAAACACATTTCATTTTAATCAAAATTTATAGAGCCATTTCCAAGGGTAGTTTAGGGTGGAGGAATCTTCTTCAAAATCTTTGTGTAGCATCCTTGAAAGATATTGATTTAAATACAAGCTGGTTTTTAACCGACTTTTAGTTTCTGAGTTATGGCGTCCACACACACACACACACTGAACTTTATCTAAAAATGCTTTTGTTAATGCAGGGAGCTTAAAACTATATATTTTCAGTGCAATCTCAACACCAAACTTTTGGGTAGAACACAGTACCAGGGAAAGTAAAATATCACAGTGTTTAGAAAAAAGTTTTATTATAAGTGCAATTATTAGTAAGGCAAAAGCGAGTCGATTATAAGTTGATAACTACGGTTAATTAATAAATATATTCTAATAATACTAATTAAAAGTAATATATGTCAATTTATAATTTATGTACATGTATTAAGGTTTATATAACTTAAATAGGTTATTAATTTGAACTGAAATTATAACACCTAAATATATGTAATGAAGATTTAGGAATAACAGAAACACAAAATATACATAATTAAAATAATATCATTATTAACCTAATACCGCTAAACATAAACACTATTTAAATAAACTGAATTTGAAATATGTTGTTAGTTAATGCTGGATTTCTGACAAGGAAGTCATTAATCCTCTTGCTCTACAATATAAAAGTGAACAATAGCAGTAACAGTAACTGCTTCTTAGAGACCACCATATTTTTATCTTTTGCCAGTTACATAACTCTCTCAAAATCCCCAGAATCTCTGGAGAACCACACCTGTTGTTGGTATATGGGTCTCACCAACCTGACCGACTAAGTTATCAAAATTAATTCACCAACCAAATCCTCTGATTACCAAGTTAAGAGTTTATAAGAAATGGAAAGGTTGGAAAAATAAAGACTCCGTAAACCTCGGGTACCCTTATATCATTGGGGTCAGAAGAGAGCAAAAGATGACCAAGGGAAGGTCATAAAGTCGGGTAGAAAAGCTACAGTGAGGAGCAAAACACCAGTAAGTGGAAGTAATCTTCCACTCAGCTTGGGTACCTTGTGGTCACTATCCACATATCCCCTAGACACCACTAAGTGGAAGTAATGTTCCACTCAGCTTGGGTACCTTGTGGTCGCTATCCACACCCCTCCGAAGGAGTGTCGCCTTGTCGTGGCAGAGGGGCTCAGTAACTGAACCAGACGGCCTACTAAGTGTTCTTTCGACTACTGGTAGGCAAGAGGTGAGGGGAAGCAAAGAACATTCCAAACGGGTAGATGAGGCTCGTTAGTCTTGGTCGACGACTCATCTAGGAGAAGAGGACTCCGAAATCAAACTCCCCCAGGGGCTCCTACTACGGTAGAGACGGGTTTGGCGTACCCAGGGCCCCGAGCCATACTCTCGATTGGGTTCCTCCAAGAGGTGAGAGGGCACATGCCAAACGCCCAATCAACTTTGGTCCACTTTTGTGTTTGACCTCCCACCTGTTACCTCCCTGTACACAGTCTGATGGATAACCTACGCGCGGGTTGTAGGAGGATGGGGTGACGCAAGGGGTGACTGGGTAATCGCGTAAGTCCCAGCCCCTGGTTATCATGTAGGATCTGTGTGCGTATCCGCTGATAAAGGTCAGTCCCGGGGAGGGGCCATTGCATGAGCTGATGCACTCCTGAAGGCGATTGGGTCCCTCTGTCTATACATTGGGAGGTGAGACCCTAGGGTGAGCAAGGTCCAGGCCAGGAATCTCACCTAAGCCGGGGTGGCGCCCAGGATGTGAGCATGCCATCGGAGACATTTGCAATGGTGGAGGATATCATCGCCATGGGACATCCTAAACAAAATATAAAAAACCAGAAAACGATTGGAAAGGAAGTAGCAGAGTTGAGTGGTCCTCGCTACTTAATATTTACTAGAACTGAGGAAGGAAGGAAATTTACATCGGTGAACCCATTTGTTATCCAAAAGGGTCTTGATAAAATAGCTGGCCCAGTGAAGAACTGCACAAGATCTCGCAACGGCACGCTCCTGGTTGAAGCTAATTCAGCATCCCAGGCGGCTACTTTACTTAAGGCGAATATGTTAGCTAGCTATCCGGTACGCATAGAACTGCATAGGACTTTGAACTCCTTCCGTGGAGTTGTGAACACCCGGGCATTGGACGGCATGTCCAATGAGGAGATTCAGGAGAACCTCGAAGATCAAGGTGTAACAGCAGTATACCGGGTTCAGAGAAAAGATGGAGGCGAATATCTGCCTACCCGTACCCTTTTCCTTACCTTTAATCGGGTAGATCTCCCACAAAGGATAAAGGCTGGGTACGAGGCCATTGAAGTAAGAATATATATTCCGAACCCGATTAGATGTTACAAATGCCAGCACTTTGGTCATACAAGTGACACATGCAGTGGTAGAGCTACCTGCGTGAACTGTGGAGGCATCGCCCATGACGATGACTGTACATCACCTCCCAGTTGTATTAACTGCAGGGGAGAACATCCAGCAAACTCCCGAGAATGTCCACGTTATGCGGAGGAAAGAGCTATCCAGGAGATACGGGTTAGAGAGAAGGTGTCCTCCTCAGAAGCCTGAAAGCTCTTACGTTTGCGACAGCCCGCTATCCCGAATTCCGGTACCTATAGCTCGGTTGTAGCTAAACCAGTACTGTGTCGGGAAATCGCAACTCAAACTAGCGATGAATGCGGGGTAACAATTTCAGATAAGATTCTTGTAGCTAGGTCACCTCCAAAGCCTCAGACATCACCTAAGTCCGCCAGAGCATCTACAAGCACCGCAGTTCAATCCAGCAGACCAGGAAGGTCGCCAACAAAGAAGCCGAGCTCAAAAAGTAGACCGATTGTATACGATGCATCACTGATCAAGTTTAAGACCCAGTATCAAAGATCTGATTTCCTCAAAGACAATAAGATATCTCCCAAGGCACCAAAGGGAAAGAAAAGCCCAAAGACATCTCCCAGGAGATCCTCTTCGGAGGAATCCTCTGGGATGGCTACAGACCGGCGAATGTCATCTTCGCCGGTCTCCGTGTCCAATCGGTTCGAGGCTCTCGAACCAAAATTCCCCATGGGAACACGGACGTCCTCGACAGAGGACATGGAACTGGAATCTGTCCACACTGGGAGACCCCCAGTGGAAAAGAGGCGCGAAAAAGCGTCCGATAAAAATGTAGGCCCAAGAGAGAAGAAAAGGGCTAAATTAGTTCGACAACCGCCTACTCCAAAGTAATGAAGAGTTACCTTGGAACTATCTGTCCCATACACAATGCAATATGGCTATCCTACAATGGAACGTACGTGGAATTCGAACTCAAAGACCAGAACTTGAGCTTTTGCTCAAAGAAAACGAACCTCTGGATGCATGTTTGCAAGAGACTAAGCTGCGTCCTCATGACGCTTTCCATCTAAGGCGATACACCCCAATATGGTGTGATGTTACACCAGAAGAGGGTGTACCGGCACATGGCGGCGCTATGATGCTTGTTAGAGATGACGTGTGTATGCAAACTCTACCATTGCACTCTGATATACAATCAGTTGCTGTATGGATTAAACTGCCAAACATACATTTCACCATCTGTAATCTTTATTTGCCTCCGTCACATGACTTCTCGCACATTGATTTAGAAGATCTAGTTTCCCAGTTGCCAACACCGTTTCTGTTGGTGGGAGACTTCAATGCGCACCACCCACTTTGGGGTTCAAGTCGCGCTTGTGCGAGAGGTACGCTCATTGCCGATTTCCTGGACAGTCACAACCTAGCTCTCCTCAACACTGGAGAGCCTACATTCATTTCTGACTTTCACAGCACCTTCTCACACCTCGATCTTGCAGTTTGTTCACCTCAGTTGGCAGTCTCCTTACAATGGAATGTCATCTCTGATTTACACTCTAGTGACCACTTCCCATGTCTTATTAGTTTCTTGACACAGCATACATTTTCCACACGTATGCCCAGATGGCGTTTGGACCATGCCAACTGGAACCTTTACACCCAGTTGGCTGTCTTTACCTACAACGAGCACGACTCAGTGAATAATTTGGCGCAGCATCTCACGGAGACGATTCTCTCTGCTGCTGAACAATTGATTCCGCGGTCGACTACACACCCCCGTCGATTTCCCGTCCCCTGGTGGAAGGAAGAATGTTGGAATGCCATTCGTGCTCGAAGGCGTGCACTTAGGGTTTTCCAACGTCACCCTACTTTGGAAAACCTAATCGAATACAAGAAAATGTGCGCCAGGTCCAGACAAGTCATTAAGGATAGCAAAAAGTCATCATGGAGCAAATTTGTAGCTTCATTTAACCGACACACACCTTCCTCGGTTGTGTGGGATAGATTAAGGCGTGTTGCAGCTAAAACAACCCAAATACCAATAGCGGGACTAAAAACAGCCACAGGAGCTGTTGTTGATTCATTTGAAGTGGCCAATACCTTTGGCAGTGCTTTCGCACAAGTGTCTAGCTCGGAAAACTACTCCCCTGCGTTCCTTCCAATTAAAACTCAGGTGGAATCTCAAGGCTTCTCGTTTCGTTCTAGAAACGTAGAAGATTACAATCGCCTTTTCACCATGGCAGAGCTGGAGCATTCCCTGAAATCTTCGCGATATTCAGCACCAGGACCGGACGGTATTCATGTACAAATGTTACAACAGCTCTCTCCTGAAGGTAAGGCATTCCTGCTCAAGGTCTATAATCGTGTTTGGGTTGACAGTATACTCCCAGAAAATTGGCGGGAGGCCACCGTTATTCCCATCTTGAAGGCTGGAAAGGACCGTCATCTTCCCTCCAGCTATCGTCCTATTTCCCTCACCAGTTGCGTTTGCAAGGTGATGGAACGCATCATCAATGGACGATTGGTATGGTGGTTAGAAAGTCGTAACCTACTGACTAATATCCAGTGTGGTTTTCGACGACGCCGTTCAACTGTTGACCATCTTGTGTCAATATCGACACAGATAATGGACGGGTTTATGAAGAACTGTCAAACCGTTGGCATATTTTTCGATCTTGAGAAGGCTTATGATACGTGCTGGCGAGCAGGGATTCTACGTTCCCTGTATGCCTGGAACATACGTGGACGCCTACCACTTTTCATTCAGGACCGCTTTTTCCGAGTAAGGGTCGGCTCGGTTTTTTCTAATTCTTTTGTTCAGGAGGAGGGAGTACCTCAGGGTTCGGTGCTAAGTGTCACGCTCTTTGCTATAGCAATTAACTCCATCTGGAAATGTGTTCCACCTGGAGTTTCGTCATGCCTATTCGTAGACGACTTCGCTGTCTATTGCACTTCTCAGCGCACGGCGTTCTTACAACGGCGCCTGCAGCAATGTTTGGAGAACCTTAGAGAATGGAGCGTGAAAAACGGCTTCCGTTTCTCAACTGAGAAGTCAATCTGCGTTAATTTCTGGCGCCGTAGGAGACGATTACCACCTTCGCTCCGATTTGGTCCAGATTCACTTCCCTTCGCAGAAGAGACGCGCTTCCTGGGTTTGATCTTGGACAGGAAGCTTAGTTGGTCGTCGCATATTGCACAGCTAAGAGCGAGATGTGACCGTTCCCTAAATATTATGCGAGTACTGAATGGCAAATCGTGGGGAGCGGATCGGACAATTTTGTTGAGAATATATCGGGCATTGGTCCGATCCAAACTAGACTATGGGTGTATTGTTTATTCCTCAGCACGACCAACTCTGCTGAGAAGATTAGACGTCATCCACAATAGGGACATCCGCATTGCAACAGGAGCTTTCCCAACAAGTCCAGTGGTGAGCCTTTACGCCGAGTCCGCAGAACCTCCTCTGCAATACCGGCGTGAGATTCTCTTGGCAAATTATGGTTGTGCTCTTAGGTGTATGCCTAAGCACCCAACGTTCGCTTCTTTTTTCACCACTACGCTAAGAGAACGATATAGGAATAGCACCCTTAGTCCTAAGCCTGCGGGGTTCCGTTTCCAAGAGCTCCTAGTGAAGCTTGGAGTGGAACTGCCTATGATGTTCACCAAGGGCGAGAGGCTTTACCCCCCTTGGCTCTCTGGTACGCCCCATGTAGATCTTGGGATGACCGTACACCAGAAGTCCACGATGCCTATTTCAATTATCCGCACGTGTTTCTTAGAATTTTTGTCAGGCTACACTGACCGTCGATATATTTACACCGATGGATCAAAGAGCACCAACGGTGTTGGATGTGCTTATGTTTATGGAACCGAACCATATAGGTTCGGTTTTCCAAATAGCACTTCCATTTTTACTGCAGAGCTTTATGCAATTTATCGAGCCGTTTTGTATGTGCGCCGTCGTAAATTAGGTGACTGCTTGATTTTGAGCGATTCCCTTAGTGCACTGCAGAGCCTTTGTCAGTTGTACAACCCCCACCCTATTCTACAACGTATCCAGGATGCCCTCCATGTTTTACACGCTTCTGGCGTTGACGTGGTGTGTGCATGGATTCCTGGTCACGTAGGTTTGCCGGGGAATGAAATGGCAGATTTAGCAGCAAAGACGGCAACTACAGAACCTAGTATTACCATCTCACGTGTTACTTCGGAAGACTTCAGGCTTGAAGTGCGGAGAGCGGTGCTGTCGTCCTGGCACGACGAATGGTCAGCTCTCCGCGGTAATAAGCTTAGAGAAGTGAAAGAACTTCCGATAAACTGGGTAACTTCCTGTCGCACATCTCGTCGCGAGGAGGTTAGTTTGGCTCGATTAAGAATAGGGCACTGCAATTTTTCGCATGGTTACCTATTTAAAAGGGACCATGCGCCTCTATGTCCGCTGTGTGACAACCTTTTGTCGGTTCGCCACGTGCTGCTAGAGTGTTGCTCTATAGCGCACCTTCGGGATTCTCTGCAGCTGCCTGCCAGACTTGCAGAGGTCCTAGCGGACGACAAAACAGCGGTTGATAGAGTTTTTAATTTTTTAGCGGAGTGCAATATCAATTTGAGGATTTAAAATTTTTAATTATCTGTTTCTAATTTTGGACATATTTATCACCTTGTTTCATATCTGGCTATTGCCACTGCTTTTTACCTTTGTATATTTTTCTGGTTGCTAGTATTTTTATTTTTTGAGTGAAATTTATATCTGAATATTGCCATGAATATTTTAAGGGCGCTGATGACCTAGAAGTTGAGCGCCCTTAAACCAAATCAAATCAAATCGCTATCCACATATCCCCTAGACACCAGTAAGTGGGAGTAATGTTCTACTCAGCTTGGGTACCTTGTGGTCACTATCCATATATCCCCTAGACACCAGTAAGTGGAAGTAATGTTATACTCAGCTTGGGTAACTTGTGGTCACTATCCAAATTAAATTAAATTATTTTGTTGTTTAACGACGTTGTCAATTGCCAGGATCACATCAGCGTCGCCGGTGTGCCGGAATTTTGTCCTGCAGGAGTTCTTTTACATGCCAGTAAATCTACTGAAATGGAGCTGTCGTTTTTAAGCACACTTAAAAACCATCGGCCTGCGCCGGGTTTGAACCCGCGACCTTGGTCACTATCCACATATCCCCTAGACACCAGTAAGTGGAGTAACGTTCTGCTCAGCTTGGGTACCTTGTGGTCACTATCCACATATCCCCTAGACACCAGTAAGTGAAGTAATGTTCTGCTCAGCTTGGGTACCTTGTGGTCACTATCCACATATCCCCTAGACACCAGTAAGCGTAAGTAATGTTCTGCTCACCTTGGGTACCTTGTGGTCGCCATCCACATATCGCCTAGACACCAGTAAGTGGAAATAATGTTTTACTCAGCTTGGGTACCTTGTGGTCTCTATCCACATATCCCCTAGACACCTGTAAGTGGAAGTAATCTTCTGCTCAGCTTGGGTACCTTGTGGTCACTATTCACATATCCCCTAGCCACCAGTAAGTGGAAGTAATGTTCTGCTCAGCTTGGGTACCTTGTGGTCACTATCCACATATCCCCTAGACACCAGTAAGTGGAAGTAATGTTCTACTCAGCTTGGGTACCTTGTGGTGCAATCCACATATCCCCCAGACACCAGTAAGTGGAAGTAATGTTCTGCTCAGCTTGGGTACCTTGTAGTCACTATCCACATATCCCCTAGACACCAGTAAGTGGAAGTAATGTTCTGCTCAGCTTGGGTACCTTGTGGTCGCCATCCACATATCCCCTAGACACCAGTAAGTGGAAGTAATGTTCTACTCAGCTTGGGTACCTTGTGGTGCAATCCACATATCCCCCAGACACCAGTAAGTGAAGTAATGTTCCGCTCAGCTTGGGTACCTTGTGGTCACTATCCACATATCCCCTAGACACCAGTAAGTGGAAGTAATGTTCTGCTCAGCTTGGGTACCTTGTGGTCGCCATCCACATATCCCCTAGACACCAATAAGTGGAAATAATCTTTTACTCAGCTTGGGTACCTTGTGGTCACTATCCACATATCCCCTAGACACCAGTAAGTGGAAGTAATGTTCTGCTCAGCTTGGGTAACTTGTGGTCACTATTCACATATCCCCTAGCCACCAGTAAGTGGAAGTAATGTTCTGCTCAGCTTGGGTAACATGTGGTCACTATCCACATATCCCCTAGATACCATTAAGTGGAAGTAATGTTCTGCTCAGCTTGGGTACCTTGTGGACATTATCCACATATCCCCTAGACACCAGTAAGTGGAAGTAATGTTTTACTCAGCTTGGGTACCCTGTGGACACTATTCACATATCCCCTAGACACCAGTAAGTGGAAGTAATGTTCTGCTCAGCCTCGGTACCTTGTGGTCACTATACACATATCCCCTAGACACCAGTAGATGGAAGTAATGTTTTACTCAGCTTGGGTACCCTGTGGACACTATTCACATATCCCCTAGACACCAGTAAGTGGAAGTAATGTTCTGCTCAGCCTCGGTATCTTGTGGTCACTATACACATATCCCCTAGACACCAGTAGATGGAAGTAATGTTCTGCGCAGCTTGGGTAACTTGTGGTCACTATCCACATATCCCCTAGACACCAGTAAGTGGAAGTAATGTTCTGCGCAGCATGGGTACCTTGTGGTCACTATACACATATCCCCTAGACACCAGTAGATGGAAGTAATGTTCTGCTCAGCTTGGGTACCTTGTGGTCACTATCCACATATCCCCCAGACACCAGTAAGTGGAAGTAATGTTCTGCTCAGCTTGGGCACCTTGTAGTCACTATCCACATATCCCCTAGACACCAGTAAGTGGAAGTAATGTTCTGCTCAGCTTGGGTACCTTGTGGTCGCCATCCACATATCCCCTAGACACCAGTAAGTGGAAGTAATGTTCTACTCAGCTTGGGTACCTTGTGGTGCAATCCACATATCCCCCAGACACCAGTAAGTGAAGTAATGTTCCGCTCAGCTTGGGTACCTTGTGGTCACTATCCACATATCCCCTAGACACCAGTAAGTGGAAGTAATGTTCTGCGCAGCTTGGGTACCTTGTGGTCACTATACACATATCCCCTAGACACCAGTAGATGGAAGTAATGTTCTGCTCAGCTTGGGTACCTTGTGGTCACTATCCACATATCCCCTAGACACCAGTAAGTGGAAGTAAAGATCTACTCAGCTTGGGTACCTTGTGGTCACTATACACATATCCCCTAGACACCAGTAAGTGGAAGTAAAGATCTACTAAGCTTGGGTACCTTGTGGTCACTATCCACATATCCCCTAGACACCAGTAAGTGGAAGTAAAGATCTACTCAGCTTGGGTACCTTGTAGACACTATCCACATATCCCCTAGATGCCACTAAGTGGAAATAATGTTCTGCTCAGCTTGGGTACCTTATGGACACTATCCACATATCCCCTAGACACCACTAAGTGGAAGTAATGTTCTGCTCAGCTTGGGTACCTTGTGGTCACTATCCACATATCCCCTAGACACCAGTAAGTGGAAGTAATGTTCTGCTCAGCTTGGGTACCTTGTGGTGCTATCCACATATCCCCTAGACACCAGTAAGTAGAAGTAATGTTCTGCTCAGCTTGGGTACCTTGTGGTGCTATCCACATATCCCCTAGACACCAGTAAGTGGAAGTAATGTTCTACTCAGCTTGGGTACCTTGTGGTCACTACTTACATATCCCCTAGACATTAGTAAGTGGAAGTAATGTTCTGCTCAGCTTGGGTACCTTGTGGTGCAATCCACATATCTCCTGGACATCAGTAAGTGGAAGTAATGTTCTGCTCAGCTTGGGTACCTTGTGGACACTATCCACATATCCCCTAGACACCAGTAAGTGGAAGTAATGTTCTGCTTAGCTTGGGTACCTTGTGGTCGTCATCCACATATCCCCTAGACACCAGTAAGTGGAAGTAACGTTCTGCTCAGCTTGGGTACCTTGTGGTCCCTATCCACATATCCCCTAGACACCAGTAAGTGAAAGTAATGTTCTGCTCAGCTTGGGTACCTTGTGGTCGCCATCCACATATCCCCTAGACACCAGTAAGTGGAAGTAATGTTTTACTCAGCTTGGGTACCTTGTGGTCGCCATCCACATATCCCCTAGACACCAGGAAGTGGAAATAATGTTTTACTCAGCTTGGGTACCTTGTGGTCTCTATCCACATATCCCCTAGACACCTGTAAGTGGAAGTAATGTTCTGCTCAGCTTGGGTACCTTGTGGTCACTATTCACATATCCCCTAGCCACCAGTAAGTGGAAGTAATGTTCTGCTCAGCTTGGGTAACATGTGGTCACTATCCACATATCCCCTAGATACCATTAAGTGGAAGTAATGTCCTGCTCAGCTTGGGTACCTTGTGGACATTATCCACATATGCCCTAGACACCAGTAAGTGGAAGTAATGTTTTACTCAGCTTGGGGACTCTGTGGACACTATTCACATATCCCCTAGACACCAGTAAGTGGAAGTAATGTTCTGCTCAGCCTCGGTATCTTGTGGTCACTATACACAAATCCCCTAGACACCAGTAGATGGAAGTAATGTTTTACTCAGCTTGGGTACCCTGTGGACACTATTCACATATCCCCTAGACACCAGTAGATGGAAGTAATGTTCTGCTCAGCTTGGGTACCTTGTGGTCACTATCCACATATCCCCTAGACACCAGTAGATGGAAGTAATGTTCTGCTCAGCTTGGGTACCTTGTGGTCACTATCCACATATCCCCTAGACACCAGTAAGTGGAAGTAAAGATCTACTCAGCTTGGGTACCTTGTGGTCAGCATCCACATATCCCCTAGATACCACTAAGTGGAAATAATGTTCTGCTCAGCCTCGGTACCTTGTGGTCACCATCCACATATCCCCTAGATACCACTAAGTGGAAGTAATGTTCTGCTCAGCCTCGGTACCTTGTGGTCACTATACACATATCCCCTAGACACCAGTAAGTGGAAGTAATGTTCTGCGCAGCTTGGGTACCTTGTGGTCACTATACACATATCCCCTAGACACCAGTAAGTGGAAGTAAAGATCTACTCAGCTTGGGTACCTTGTGGTCATCATCCACATATCCCCTAGATACCACTAAGTGGAAGTAATGTTCTGCTCAGCTTGGGTACCTTGTGGTCACTATCCACATATCCCCTAGACACCAGTAAGTGGAAGTAAAGATCTACTCAGCTTGGGTACCTTGTGGTCACTATCCACATATCCCCTAGACACCAGTAAGTGGAAGTAAAGATCTACTCAGCTTGGGTACCTTGTGGTCACTATCCACATATCCCCTAGACACCAGTAAGTGGAAGTAAAGATCTACTCAGCTTGGGTACCTTGTAGACACTATCCACATATCCCCTAGATACCACTAAGTGGAAATAATGTTCTGCTCAGCTTGGGTACCTTATGGACACTATCCACATATCCCCTAGACACCAGTAAGTGGAGGTAATGTTCTGCTCAGCTTGGGTACCTTGTGGTTACTATCCACATATCCCCTAGACACCAGTAAGTGGAAGTAATGTTCTGCACAGCTTGGGTACCTTGTGGTGCTATCCACATATCCCCTAGACACCAGTAAGTGGAAGTAATGTTCTGCTCAGCTTGGGTACCTTGTGGTCACTATCCACATATCCCCTAGACACCAGTAAGTGAAAGTAATGTTCTGCTCAGCTTGGGTACCTTGTGGTCACTATCCACATATCCCCTAGACACCAGTAAGTGAAAGTAATGTTCTGCTCAGCTTGGGTACCTTGTGGTCACTATCCACATATCCCCTAGATACCAGAAGTGGAAGTAATGTTCTGCTCAGCTTGGGTACCTTGTGGTCGCTATCCACATATCCCCTAGACACCAGTAAGTGAAAGTAATGTTCTGTTCAGCTTGGGTACCTTGTGGTCACTATCCACATATCCCCTAGACACCAGTAAGTGGAAGTAATGTTCTGCTCAGCTTGTGTACCTTGTGGGCACCATCCACATATCCCCTAGACACCAGTAAGTGGAAGTAATGTTCTACTCAGCTTGGGTACCTTATGGTCACTATCCACATATCCCCTAGACACCAGTAAGTGGAAGTAATGTTCTGCTCAGCTTGGGTACCTTGTGGTCACTATCCACATATCCCCTAGACACCAGTAAGTGGAAGTAATGTTCTGCTCAGCTTGGGGACCTTGTGGTCACCATCCACATATCCCCTAGACACCAGTAAGTGGAAGTAATGTTCTACTCAGCTTGGGTACTTTGTGGTCACTATCCACATATCCCCTAGACACCAGTAAGTGAAAGTAATGTTCTGCTCAGCTTGGGTACCTTGTGGTCCACATCTACATATCCCCTAGATGGAGAGCCCTGAGGGGCTATAACTGTTTTAAAGATCTGGAAAACTGCCAAGAAAAGGTTTGTAATCGTTTTAGAGATACACAAAATATAACTGCAGAAGGTTGTCACTCTTTATGAACAATGCAGCGCCTGAGGAAGCACATGAAAGTACATTTGAAAATGTATAGGTCATAGGGCAAAGCGTTTCCTCTTCAAGAATAATATTAGACCTCCAAGACTTGTGACAGAGAAAGATGGTTTCCAGAAAGATGTAATCCATCATTCAGTACTAGAGTTCTATGATCATGGTAATACCCCATGCTTAAAAAACTTTTGTAAATGACAAAATAGATTATACAGGCGGCATAACTTCTTTACACAAAATTTTGAGAAAACGTGACTTTAAATATAGGAAAACCAACAATGGTCAGTGAATTTTGATGGACAGAAAAGATACTGTTGTGATGGGGGTTGATTTTTAAGAAAAATGCTCGAGTTAAAGGAAGAAGAGATCCCTCGCCCTATAATTTAGATTGATGAAACTTGGGTAAACCAAAACCATACCAAAAGTTTTATCTGGTAAGATTCATAAAGAAACGGAGGTTTAAAGGTCCCATTAGGTAAAGGATCTGATCTCATAATCTGTCATGCTGAATCATTCAAATGTGGTTGCATAGAAGGGCAGAATCAGCTTTCTAATCAAAAAGTGATGGTGATTATCATTAAGAGAAGAATAGTGTGGTTTTAAGGAATAGTTTGTCAATCTCCTTTGAAGTTTGGAAGAGGGATGTGTGACAGTTATGGACTATGCGAGCTATTACTCCAATGTTAAAGAAAAAAACCCATAATACATATTCCAAGAAAATAGGAGTAATTATTTAATGAATAGATCTCCAGGATTGTGAATAAACATATTCAAACGTGAGAAATTAAGTGTATTAAAGCATACTACACACTTAATTTCTCAGGTTTGAATAGGTTTATTCACAACAAATATAGATAATGATATTAAATAAAACACAAGATTAGTGGCTATTGAAATAAATTTAAATTAATAAGGGGGATGATGGATAATCAAATAATAAATAAAATTGTTGATGAAATACAATATAAAGGTAAAAACTAAGTATACAAACAGCTATATTTGATAGAGATAGAATATGGAGGTTAGCCGTCCATAGTTCCATTGGGTACGAGTGACTAAACACAGGCAGTTGTAGATGTAAATATAAAGTAGCTGGTTACAAGTTACTTTGTTTGCTGGTTTAATGTTATGTGTGCTTTATGCATAAATTTGTATTTGTCTTTTTTGCTGCACCTTTACTCCAACATTTCTCACTCTTATTTAACATCTGAGTTTTTCTTTTATACTGTGACACTGCTTTGAGCTTCCGTTTGGAAGCTTCCCAAATTGAATGCTCCTTGGCTGACGTCATGTTTGGGAGGCTAGTTATAAAAGTACCAGCAACAAAACGAGTCTTAAGTGTAATAGTGAAAATTTGTGAGGCCAGACTGACTATAACATTAAATAAAATAAAAGTAATTGAAAGTGAATGAAGTTTTTTATTACCTATTGCAACAGTTGTAGTTTTTATCTAAAAAACTGAAGTGTAAATTCAGTGCACAGTTTGAGAGGTAGAATCAGGACTGAAAAATTCAATGCCATAGCTGGGATTTGAACCACGGATCTTCTGCTTCACACGTGGCAGCTCTAACCACTGAGCTACCATGGTAACTTGCTGGTATGACATTAAATTCCCAACTGATTGGTGTTTTCCACAGTAGACCTCAAGGGAATCTCACATCAGAGATAAATACCCCAAGAGCAACTTACAATTGTAAGTACTTTATGGTCCAAATTTAAATCTTTAGTTGGTAATTATTTTATGCCAACCGAGTTACTGCTAGTGGGCTATTGCCACACATGGTTTGTGTTTAAAATCATCAATAAGTTTATTGGCATAAAATAACAATTATGATCTAAATGTGCAGATTTTGGTCATCATTAAAATAAATGTCCCACTGAAGTAACACAGGTACCAGGATACTATATTCAGATTTTACTTATTTATTTGTTTGGTCAAGAAGCTATTGAGCGGACTGATTGAAAGGTGTATTGGACTCAATTGCAGGACTCTGGAACTCAAAAATAATAAACCCTGATGGAAATAATTGCAGGACTCCTGAACTACTTTCTATTAACAGAATTCAACTTCACTGGACAGCTGGAATGATAACATGACACATCTATCTTAAAGCACACATTTACAAGATGGGTAAAAAAATTGATTCAACATTCATAAGACGGAAAAGCAAGTCACCTGTTGTGTTTGACTGCAAGTTACTTGCAGGTGAAAGGATTAAACACTATACTGAAAAAGGTTTATGCAACTGTACAACGTTAATACTGTCACCGCGCCCGCCGCATCTAATTGCCGACAACCGTAGTGTCACGCATCGCATTATTGTCGGCACTACCGCAAAGGAGCCGAAGGAAAGAGACAGAGCATGGCCGCATTGTTGGGGCGCTTGCCGAAAGAGAGAAAAGGATAGAGGCTACTGGAATCTTCTACTTTGTACCCCAGCGCAATAAGTGAACGTTCTTGAAGCTTCCAGAAGAGTGCCTGGGAGATATAAATAGCGGTAAAGTGTGAGAAGAGTCAGTCAGTCGTATGTGAAGATTCAGTAGTCGTGCCGACGGAGACGGACAGACGATGTGGAGAGTTGTGCCGACGGAGAAGAGTTAGTTCTTTGTGTTACGAGTTCGGAGCCGTGCTGTTGGAGAATCGGAAAAGACTTTCTTGCTGTTGCAACGAGTGTACAAAGTTACTGTTTACGGAAATAAAAGTGTTTCTTTATCTCGACTACATCTGTCGTATTTACTTCACATCCCTACCAAAAAGTTACACTGGTGTCAGAAGTGGGATTTGTCGAATTACTTCTAGTTTCGTTACATCGTCGCTAGAAGTTGCAACGTTAGAACCGAGATGGAGGGAGATTCGGAAACAAGGATGATGGCAATGATGAAAGAATTACTCGCCGAGCTGAAAGAGATGAAGACGGCAAACGACAACCTCGCTGCCAAAATGGAAACGTCATACGACAACTTCGCTGCCGAGCTGAAAGAGATGAAGACGGCAAACGACAACCTCGCTGCCAAAATGGAAACGTCAAACGACAACCTCGCTGCCGAGCTGAAAGAGATGAAGATGGAACAACTCGGCGAACTGACTGGCGTGACGGAAGACGTGGAAGAACTCGGCGAAAAGGTGGAAGACCTCTGCCAGCATGCGGACGTCGTGGAGGACGACGGGGAACGTCTTGGCGCCCTGGTAGTAAGAGTTGACGAGAGCGTCAAAGTACTGGATGCCAGGGGCAGACGGAATAGCACAGACCCGGGGAGGGAGCACCTAGTGGCCGAGGCGACAGTTGCGCCCGTTTCAGATAACGAAAGTGTACGTCTCGGGGAAGACAAAGGGGCAGTTCAGGGACGTCATCGAGGATCCTCTGGAGGAGTGTGTCGGGTACGTAACCAAACAGGATATGACGTGGAAGACGATCAGCAGGGAAGCGCACAAGCAAACGAGCAACACGCGAGAACCGACTTGGCGTGTAACATGGGGGGACCGTCAGAGCCATCCAATCACCTGACACATAGTGCCGTGAACGGAAGAATGGTGGACATCGTCTTGGACGGCAGGATACAGGAGAGACCGTGCCGAGCACGAGTGAACACGAGTGCAGCGGTGGACGCGACTCGCGCGGATGTGGTGGGGTTTGTTGCCGGACCCATCGGAAGCAAGGTGGCTGCGAAGGTGCGCCAGAGAGGTCGGCGGACATGGTACCCAGTGAGCCGTTTCCAAGTGCGCAGGATGGCCCGTCAACACACCAGGAAGAAGGGCAACTGGACGAGGGACCGTCAAGACCGGCGGTACTGTTGCAGAATTTCGAAGCAGGATGGCATACATCGTCCTACCTGGACCAAGGTTCACTATCCAACAGCGATACCTAGGATCGTGCCTCCTGGAGAAGAGGTTCGATGGGTTAGTCCACCAGGACGCAAGGGAGATGCCGCAGTGATAGTGCTGGTCGGGACGACCAGGTCTGAGGAGGGAGCAGTGTCACCGCGCCCGCCGCATCTAATTGCCGACAACCGTAGTGTCACGCATCGCATTATTGTCGGCACTACCGCAAAGGAGCCGAAGGAAAGAGACAGAGCATGGCCGCATTGTTGGGGCGCTTGCCGAAAGAGAGAAAAGGATAGAGGCTACTGGAATCTTCTACTTTGTACCCCAGCGCAATAAGTGAACGTTCTTGAAGCTTCCAGAAGAGTGCCTGGGAGATATAAATAGCGGTAAAGTGTGAGAAGAGTCAGTCAGTCGTATGTGAAGATTCAGTAGTCGTGCCGACGGAGACGGACAGACGATGTGGAGAGTTGTGCCGACGGAGAAGAGTTAGTTCTTTGTGTTACGAGTTCGGAGCCGTGCTGTTGGAGAATCGGAAAAGACTTTCTTGCTGTTGCAACGAGTGTACAAAGTTACTGTTTACGGAAATAAAAGTGTTTCTTTATCTCGACTACATCTGTCGTATTTACTTCACATCCCTACCAAAAAGTTACAATACAGTCTTAGTAAGAAAGCTAGTTTCATTTATAAAGGATGTTGGCATCCTGAGAGACTAGAAAATAAAGGGATGCACAACCAATCAACAATGATCAAAGAGCCATAGCCTACAGTTTTTAAAGCTAAACTTGTGATAACTATGTATTAAATACAGCTTTTGAGTCACTTTATTTACACTCACCTTCATTTATAATACAATAATACTTATAAGCAGGGAGTGGGGTTTTAGTGCAAAATCCATCAAGTTAACCGTGCACTTACAACGGGAAGTGGAGGCGATGGTCAGCGACCTTGCAGAGTGGAAGGCAGTACAGCCGTCACGCTACCTGCCGGACAGCTCTATAATCCATGCTGTTACTCTTATTGCTATGTTTACTTAAAGTGATTCAACAAATTATATTCAATTCACTGTCAATATTGCCTCTATTTTTACTTTCTCTACTGGTAAGTAGAAGGAAGTATTGCATTACACCCAAAAATTGTATGTCAAGATTTCACCGGAAATATGTTTTGAGACCCCCTGAATAAAAAGAAGAAAAAGCATTTTTAGAAAAAGGTGGTTGTGAGTGTGTCTGTCAGGCTGTGGACAGCATAACTCAAAAACGAAAAGTCAGTTAAAAACCAAAGTTGGTATTTATGTTTAATGTCTTTCAAGGATGCGGCACAAGGATTTTGAAGAAAATAGCCCCAGCCTAAACTATCCTTTACATGGAAAATTTTCGAAAATTTTGATTTTCTTGAAAATGGCTACTGATTTTGATTAAAATGTCCTATGTTTATGATATTTCTATGACAAATGAAATGTATATTTTGAATTTTCTGGCTATGGTCCATGTAGTCCTGTTTACTCTGGATGACTTTTGAATAACTTGTAAACTATAAGAGATAGACAAATTTTTAATGTACAAAAAATGCAGATCTCACTAAAACACATAATTTATGTCTAAATAAATTTTTTTTTTAGAGTGAACCATTTCAGAGATGTTCCTTGTTATTTGTGCCAGTTTCGGAAAACTTAAAACTTTCATGAAATGGAATATCGTTGTTCATTTTTTTATATATTAAGCCTGCAAAGAGAACAGGATCTCAAAGCTTTAAAAGATTTTACTTGCTTACGCCTACTGTATTCTGATATTCCCCTTTCACCTACAAGGAAATAAGCAATAAGATAATTTGTACAAATGTTTATCTCAACTAACACGAAGAAGATATAGGAATAAGAGTTTGTAAGAATGGTTAGTACAAGAGTAGAGAAAGTCTCGTGAGTGCAACACATCAGACTTTTAATATTTGTGGTAACTAGTTTCCAATAAGTGCTACCAATGCACATGCTGTGAATGATGTCATCTAGACTAGGTAACCATCTGTGTTATATCAGTAATCATTCACAAGATAACCTGTCACTGTCTTTGTTACTTTCATAACAGTTATTGGGTAACTAGATAACTCTGTACTCATAACTTTTGTAACTTTTAAAAGGCAACTAGTTATGCTTTGTCTGCATTACCTCTATGACAGTCAAGAGAAAAATAACTATAAACCAATAATGTTCTGTCTGCATTCTCAAAACCATTGGAGAAAATTATGTGTTGGAGATTAATGAAATTTCTTAACAAATGCAATGTAATTAACAGTGGCCAATGACTTCCAAGGAAATAAATTCACTAATTTGGCAGTAATTAACTTTAAACATAGCATTTACAAAACCCTAGATAAAAATGAAACATGGATAGAACTATTTCTAGATTTATTCAAAGCATTTGACACGGTACATAAACAAATATAGTACAAGAGGAATAGCCTTAAAATGATTCAAATCTGATCTGGAAAAGAGGGAGCAAATAGTTGAGATTCACTTTTTGAACATTCAGAAAAAATAAATAACAAAGGAAATTTCAGAACATCTGTTTTAAGTGGAGTTCCTCAGGGATCTAGTTTAGCCCCTCTAATGTTCTCAACATACATAAATGATTTACCAGTACAATGAAGCACAAATAACACTGCCTGCAGATGATGCAAGTTATTATTACAGCTAAAAATGATACTCTAGAATAAAATGTTCAGTTACTGTGAATAACGTACTAAACTGGTTTAACTTCAACTTCTTGCAAACAAAGAGAAAGCTATTGCCCTTAACTTCCAACATAAAGCATGGTGAAACCAGTGATCAGAATTGATTCCAAACTGGTAAACTATAAACAGGATATCATGTTTCAGGGTTTAATTTTTGATGAAACTTAAAGAAGGGACAAACATATAGATAAGTTAGCAGGGAAGTGAAGTAGAGCCTGCTTTGTTCTCTATCAATTAAAATATTGGGTATCTCCCAGCATGTTTAAATGTTACTTTGCATACTTTCACTCATTGGTGTACAGCTTACCACCATTGAGAAATGCCACCAGCAGTAATATAATTTTTAAATTACAGAAGAAAGCAGCAAGAATAATATCAGGTACACAAAAACAAATAGTTCCAGGGACCATTTTCAAAGACCGAATTTCTTGACTCTGCCTTGCTTATATAAAGCCATTACCACTCCATGTCACGAACAACAAAGTCAAATAAATCATCAACACAGAAGGGCATTCACACAACACATGTAACAAGAACAACCTCTCATAAAATAAATCACATTCACTTTTTGAACATTCAGAAAAAATAAATAACAAAGGACATTCTTCAAATTCAACAGCTTAAAACTATATAATCATTCACCAGAATATTCGAAGAATATTACTTCTGCAATAAGACACAAAATAAAAATACTCAAATTTTGAGAACAAATGCAGCTTTACCATGACTGAATATTTAGACTACTGTATGAGTAAAACTTGACTGTATGTTCTTTTTGCTTTGTTTCATATGACCAGCGGTGAACCCAAAAGCGGACAATGACCTTGGATCTATTCAAACTAAAAACGATTGTGACTTATGAAAATTGTATTTAAATTATGTACATGCCATATTTGTTTATATACCTTGACTATGAATATATCTACTGTAAGATTGCTGGTTGCTTAATTAATAAATAATTTTCTGCCTATGCCTACAACAATGTAATTACCAAATGACTAATAAAGTTGTTAATAACATGCTATTCGAAAGGTCTTGATATTCTTAGTTGTATTGCTTAAAATACTGCAAAGTTCTATCATAACATAAAATATTTTGTGAAATATATTTGCAATGTTTTATATGGTGTCATATTAATGTAATGTTATAAACTTACATGCAGATCTGGTGTAATGGTGATTTCTAAATGTTCCTCAGCACTGCCATCATCTTTGCTCTCCAAATAAACAGATTCAGCAAAGAATGTTACTGAACCTTCAGAAATGTCTGTGTTTAGTTCATTCATTTTTGCTGCAAACATGGAAAACATTTTCTGTCACACGTTTTAGAACCCATCAATCTGAACCAGTTTGTAACTTGTTCGTATAGGCATATTAGACATGGTGATATTTCATAAATAACTTTCATGAACACAAATAGTACTTCTAGTATTACATGGCAATAATAGCATAAAATGTAAATTCACTGTTGCATAATGGTATGACCATGTTAAACTAATCATCTATGAAATAAACCAAAATAATATTGCAAAGTTTAGGAAATGTGCTAAAGAGGCTTCTATTGCACAGTTTCTATAGTTTGCATCATTTTACATATCTTTTGGTCATACTTTGTAATTTCTACATATTATTAATGTTTTTAATATGTGTGTGTGTGAGACAATTTGACAAAACCCCACTTCTGACACCATTGTGACAAAAATGAGAAAATCCAGTCTAGTTTTTTTTTCTTACTTTATTTTCTTCCAAACCTTTTGCACAATACACAGTTCTCTTTTACTGATGTTAACACAGTCTTCAGTCCTTCATGATACTATAACATATAACTTTTTGTTCTTGTAACCTTGACTCACTCCTTTATCTTTGTTCACTTTGTGTCTCTCAAACAGGTGACTTTGATAAACAAACACTCAACAGTCATTAAAAGCTTTGCTATTTTCTTCCATGACACGCCAGTTGTCTCACATACATACAGCTAACACAGACACACTTAAACTGAAAGCTGAATTAAACTGACCCCTGCTCTCCTGCTTGTATAGTGGGGATGATGTAACACAATCCTTTCTTGAACTTCAAAAAATAGGTCGGCTGCCAGACACTTCCTGAATGATCTAGAAAACCCCTTTGGTTCTGCCACTGATTGTTACAGAGCAGTCTGGCCTTGAGCACCTTTGATACATGCCCTGCCAGAGGGGTGAGGCAGCCCAGCCCTGACTGTCCTTTGTCGTGCGTCACGACCAGTGAAATATTTCTCTTTGCTGTATTATAAACAATATTAATTGGTAAAGATACCTTTTATACCCTACTAAGGCTTTTGACTATGTAGATTATGCAGTATTGTCCGAAAAATTAAAATGTTATGGGATACGCGATACTAAACATAAACATTTTCAGTCCTATCTATTAAACCCTAAACAAATTGTAAATGTTATTGGATTTTTCTTCTTTGAGTCAACTTTTACATTTGGTGCTCCTAAGGGCTCTGTTTTAGGACCTTTTTCATTCTTAGTTACAGTAACTCATTTACCAAGCAATTTGGAAGTTATATTCTAATAATACCAGTTTTATCAGGTTTGAGGAGTCTTTACTACATGAAGACAATGGATATTCTTTATTTATGTCCCATAAAAACTATTTCTAAGTCCAACAGCAGATAGGCTTAAACCAGGCATGTGTCTTACAGATGATATTAATCATTAAAAGCAAACTACCTTTACCATTTATTGTGAAAATGATAATCCTGTTCCACCACTGTCATTCAGTAAACTTCATAACTGTAAGTTATATTTCACTGCTATGACTAGATTTGTTAATATTGTTGATCTTGCAAAACTGTGTCACAATGACAAACAATGTATGCAATTCCTATACAATTAAAGTTTATTAAAAAAACACTTCCTTCACCTGTTATGAAACAGGATTACAGATGCAAGCTATTTTCACATAGGCAAGCACATGAATAGTTTTCAGACTTTATGGCACAGTGTACTCGGTTTAAGAACTTGATGCCCAAGTATGCGTACTTACACTTTACAAAACACATGCATTTCCATTCAAGCAAATCATTATCCATTTTCTAATGGAGACTCAAACATTAAGTCACAATAGCTGACTGGTTCAACTATTGTTGGGAAGTGTATATATCCTCAATGGACAACTACATCAACAGGGGCAAAATAGGCTGTGCCAGCCACATGGTTCATATCAATGAATGCAAAATTGGAAGGAGAAAAAACCACTGTGGCTGCATCGTGGAAGGAAATTGGATCCTCTGGATGATCGACTTGGTCATCAGTGCATTTGCAGCAAAGACTAAGGGTGATTGTGAAGCAGGAGATGAGAAACAGAATGAAGAAATAGAACAAGAAGAATTACCAATTATACATTTACACAACAGCAATTAGCTGTACACATAAGTTTTTAGCTGTGAAGATTGAACAGGAAGCACTGCCACTAGTCATATTTCCTGTGGTTGGCAATAGTTACATGTATCTGCAGATTTCAGAGTTGCACAGTTGGCAGTATCTGTGTAGACCACACATAACAGAAGATAGTATCAGCTTGGTCCCACATTAACCTAAAATGGACTAAATTTTGATAACACAGGACCCTGTCATACTGTTCATATATGCACCCTAACCTAACCTGACCTGATCTGACCTAACTTAACACAGGTTACAATACAATAGCACAGGACTATGTCATCCCATTCATGCACACACCCTGTCCTGACCTCATCTAACCTAACATAAGCTACATTTCGATAACACAGCACCCTGTCATACTGTTCATATATGCACCCTAACCTAACATGGAGTACATTTTGATAACACAAGACCCTGTCAAGTGTGTAAGATTGGTCAACTGTTAAAAAAAAAGCAAAGGTGTCAACTGTTCAGAGGGTAACAAAACTTTGTAAGATTAAAATTAAAAAGAGTACAAAAACTGTCAGCACCATCCTTAACCTAATTTTATGTTTTCTCTACGTTAGAGAAACATTTGTCGGAAGCCTCAGATTGCTCTCTTCGGTGGCAAGAGTATTATGCCTATGTGTAAAATACATGTTACTATATTAAAAAGGCAGAACTATCGTATTTACCCTCTTCCAATAAAAGAATCCTATATCTTAAAGTTGAGTCAACATGCGCGAAATAAACGTTACAGACCTAAGTCGAACACTGCAAACGTAAAACCAATAATTGGACTGAATATGACAGTAAAGCTCAGTTCTCACAATGATAATTTTTGGGACGAGAATAAACAGATAAGTTCCTTATGTGGATAAATTGTTATCAAGACAGTATGTATTCTACTCTGTATAGGAGGGAAATAAGAACTGTGTACTCATATTTAAGAAACGTGAATGAAAATACACGGACACAAAATATCTACATTAATACTGAGTAACACTGAATCCAAATACCTCTTTATTGATGAACTTCTGCAACGAATGAAAGTATCAGCATTACTTCCACTAAACATACATTATCCGTTAGTTTTTATTTACAATACAACTTATAATTCTAACAACAACGACATCAATTCCGACTTTCCTTAGAAAACACAAAAAGGTTATAATTTTAATCAGCTACCTTGATGCATAGCATAGCACAGCAAGCACAGAACTATATAGATCTAGCCACAGAGTAACAAAATTGTAGCCACAGATACTGTAGCCATATGTAGGGAAATTAGCTGTGTGTCCACAAAATATGAAGGCAAACTATAGTCTGATTTTTAAAAGAAGATACATGACATATGTTTGCTGGTCTATGCAAAATTGCTTACATCCTTGTACTGTAGTCACGCAAAGCAAAGTTTGCCGTGACGTAATAATTATCTGTAAGATAGTTCAAGAAAATATCAATTATAGAAACTTTTAAGAGAGAATTTCGCCAACAGCAGTAAGAATTTTGGGCCCCACAGGAATGGCGGGCCCAACGCCACAAAAAGCACGTATAGCTTCCTTTTCAAACATAAACGATTGCTGAACATTGAGCTACCCTAGAAGGTAATTCTACATGGTGATTACTAGAGCCCGGATTTTTATGTAATTACATATTTTAAATCCTGCATAATATTTCAATGAGAAGTAAAAATGTTGGCGAACTACGTCATTTGGGACTCCCTTACAAATGTTTATGTTACATATTTTGCACGTTTCTACATATTTTAACGATGTTACATAAAACTTACATATTTTCTGGGTTTCGTTACAGTTTTATTATTTTTAAAAAATATTGTCACATTATAAACTACTGTTTTCACAAGTTTTACTGAAAGCAACAAAAATCAATCTGCGAAATAGGATGCAAGTTAAATTAAGAATGCGATAATAACCGCCTCGCCTCATTCTGATTGTTGTCCGTTTATATCAAAGCAGGTGCCGCTCGACAATGTTGACCACCAGTGTCACGTTTCTCGTAACGCGTTGGGTATTTACAATTGATTGTTGCCATTGTCGCGGTAGTCGGCATCTTGTAATGTAATAGCTGCGAGGAAGCAAAGTGAGCCGCTGGACAACCATCAATATAGCGAGGCGATAATGCTGCAGTTAGTTTCTTGCAAGTCTTAGTAAAATGGCACCAGTTGCGTCCTCGCTATCCTGCTAATTGAATTCCTGGGTGAAATTAGATAGCGCCTTTACAACCGACGGAAAAGTAATTGTCAAGCATGCGGTAAAACAATTGGCTGTTCCATGAGACCACAATTGGAACAACATGTTAAAAGTGCTCTTCACAACAAACACCTACAGTCTTCTAGAAAGTAAGTTCTGTTGACACAAATGCAACAGGAACTGTCCGGAAATGATTTTTAAAGACTTGTGCAGTGCAATGGTTGCAGCTAATATTCCGTAGCATAAACTTCAAATTACTCAATTTCGCTCCTTTCTAGAAAAACATTGCAAGAAAGTTATTCCTGACGAATCTACTCTGAGGAAACAGTATCCTTATGTGTGTCATGGAGAATTAGTTGCTCATATACGGAATGAAATTGGAGACTCCTTTATTTGGTTTGCCGCTGATGACATGGGTCGGTACATAGCAGATCTAGTAGAAGGAAACTAGATTCCGAAAGTCCAGCAAAACCATTTCTAATCTGTTGCAAGGTGTTAGAACAAACAAATCATTCTACAATTGCAAGATTGGTAAATGATGGGATCAAGATTCTGTGGCTGGAGGGTGTGTGAGGAAAAGGTTTTAATTATGTATTCAGATGCCGCAGCGTGCTACATGATTAAAGCTGCTACTGCCTTAAGGTTTTCTACCCGAATTTACCTGCTTGGCCAATGCATTGCAACATGTTGCTGAAATAGTAAGAAGTAATTTTTCCGGTGTAAATAAGTTGATATCAGCAATAAAAAAGGTCTTCGTGAACGCACCGCACAAAATTCGGTGCTATAAAGATCATCTCCAACATGTCCCTTTGCCTCCTGAGTCAGTACTTACAAGCTCCTGTGCTTACATCAAAAGTAACTTCGGCTGGTTGCCTAGTAGAACCATCAAGCAGTTGGGAACATCGGATTCCCTTCTTCACGAATCTATGGATTTAATGGAACGTGCATCACAGAAGCTTAGAGTAGCTGTAGGAAGGAAGGTGGACGAAAAATTCAAAGTTGTGCTAAACAGGAGTCCAGGGCACCCTACGCTTGTGTCCGTGTCTAAAGTGCTAAATGATGACAATGTCGATTTACCAAAACATTTCTCTGCAAATCAGATTCGTAAATGACCCCTGAAAATATGGAAAAGTATATGACTATTCGCTGCACGTTGAAAGAAGCAAAATACTCAAAATGAGAATGCTTCGTTGTTCATTGTATGTCAAGAGATAGAAAACTGAAAATGCATCCTCATTATGAAAGTTAAATATTTTGAACTGATTGTTTCACTCATTGATAAATTGTTTTAGTATTTCAACATTGCTTTACCGTTTAAAATTTAAGTAAAATAATTATGTGAAATGAGTCATTTTAATAAATAATCCAAAACACATTTTTTATTTCGTGATTACCTTTTTGAAAATAAATTTTAGGTAAATTCTGCATAAAACAAAACATTTTCTCTATAATTAATTCTATGTTTAGTAAATTTAAACTCTTTGTAGTCAATGTATGTACTTACAGACCCATAAAATTATACAATTCTGGGTAATTTGCAGTGTGCTTTTAGATTTGAGGTGGTAATCTTAGCATTTAGATTATTACATAATTTTACATATTTTGTTGATATTACATATTTCATTACATATGTAACGGGGTTGTGAATGCCACTTGTTACAGTCACTGTGCTTACCGTGTACGTTGGGTGCCACTTTTGTGTGACAGTCTCTTTCCTGTCACATGAAATACTCGGTAGCTCATCCGGTGCAGTAGCTGCCGCGCCGCTGCGTTGATCTTGTTTGGGATTAGGTAGGCATGGGTAGTATATTTCTCAGGCGCGAGGTTAGATGACATATACAGCACAGACGTTTTCTGATTTTATTCTCCACCACGTCATAGCCTCGAAGTGCCGACCTGAGCGAGTTTCTGGTATTTCGTTGTACGATTGCTATTTACTTCTCCTTACGCTAACCACTGTCGCCTTTCACACATCGACGTTTTTGGCGCGAAACTACACATATTCGCAATACAGGTTCACCCTCGTAGCGACCTCGCAACAAACAGGCCGTCAGTCCCGTTCTCTTCCAAGTTTTCCTATTTATGTATCTCACCCCCGCACTTTCTCTCTAGTCCCCAGCTGTGTCCTTGGACTTTAGGCAAAACGTCCCTCGGCGCGAGATGACAAAAGATGTTTGTCCTCTGGCCTTCAGAAATGTGCTCAGGTCAACAAGCAACAATTTTAGTAGAGACCGTTCTTTTTATTTGTTTTTTCCAGCTGAGTTCATCTATTTGAATCCTAATAAATGTTGTATCGGATTCTTTACTTAAGGTGCAATTCTATATGATTGGTAACTCATTTACTTGCTAATGTTTATTTAGAGTTTTTTATTGTAGTTTAATTACGTATAGCTTATTTACTTAAAACCAAATGTCGGGCTGTTCAAATGCTTTATTGGTAGGATTTCTTAATTGTTTGTGAGTATTTTCAGATATAAATGCCTACACTATGATAGTACCATCTGCAAAGGGCACACCTGTTGACTCTTTGCTAAGATTGTATGGCAAGTCATTTATAAATATTAAAAATAACAAAAACCCGATAACAGAAATTTGGGAAACATCTTTAGTAGTAACACCTGGTTCAGAGTCATAATCATTTAACCTGGTTTTCTGGAGTCTATCTAAATAAAATCTAAACCAATTAGTAGAGATCTCATTAAAACCATAGACTTTTAACTTTTGCAGCAAGAGGTTGTCAATGCCGTAGCTGCGTATGTCACAGAAAACTAATAATGGTAGTTCTAGTGCATTCTGGTGTGATATGTGACAAGTCTGGATATCGCTATCATGAATCAAAGTGCTCCGTAGGACAGTCCAACTGACTCACCCTCACCCTGGCAAATTTGAATGAAAATCACTAATGTCACCCGGGCGCATCTATAATTTCTCTCTACATCAGGAGATTAGTTGTGGAGAGTGTTAGAACTTTCACTAGCTTACGCAAATCACCTAAATACATACTTGTGTCGTCGAGTACAACTAGGTTTGTTGTAGAGCCAAATAATTATCTGCACGATAACTCTGGTGTGTACATTTTATGTCGTCACAAAAATATGATGCTATTTCGTATTTCGGCTATCTGATAAACTGTTTAGATTGTTTCTGATCAAAACATTTGTTCAAGAGGTTCGCAAGTAATTTCAGGTTATCCAAGATTATTGTATTGTAGAAATTATATTAGAAATACAATCGCCGTTTCGTGTTCCCTATTGCCCTTAATATGGCTGCGAACTGGTGGGATGTGTTATATTGCTTTTATATTCCTTGAGCGACTGCGCGGCTGCGGATGTAAGAGGAAGAAGACCAAAAGGAAGAAGAACAATAATAACTTGTGCCGAGTTAAAGGGAACGCTTAAGTGCTTTAATCTTCACTTCAAAGGAATTTGCTTATGGTACGTCATAATATTCTATGGAATGGGTTTGAAACCGTTGTCTCGTGGAAAAGTGATGCAAAAATTGTACTGGTGGTAGGTACTTAGTTGTCCAAAGGGTACAATAAAAGTGACCTCGTTTTAATACAACAAAATATTTAATGTAGGGGTGATGTAGAGCATGTCAATTTCGTTTAAAACAGAATATCTGCTGTTTTGGAACGCCTTATTCTGGCGTATCTGGTACACCGTAAACTGAATTATAAGATCACGGGTAAAAGCTACCAGAATAGCCGGAGAGTCCTCGTGGAGTTACTGTGAGACTGCGGGATATCTGAGATCATTGGGGTTTAGCCTCACAGATCTTACGCTTACGTTCCACAATTTCGCTCCTCTGCTAAAAACATCCCTTGGCTACGCTTAGGGCCCTTTAAGCTATAAAGAAAGTGTTATTTACATTCTTCTTCATTTATTTTTAAGGAACTTTACTCGAAAGTACTCACTTTTATTAGTGCACAATATCATCAACAATATATGATGCATTTGTTGCTGAGACATTGTATAAAACTTAGGTTATATTGCACATTTTTCATCAGTACCCTACACGTTCCAAACTGTGTTGACTTACACCTGTAAGAAGCTAACTCCTACTAGTTGAGCTCTTAAGGGCTAACGTGCTTTAGTTCAATTTTCGAAAAAAACATTTTGAGACTCCCTGAATCACCCCCCCCCCCCCAAAAAAAAAAAAAAAAACCTTTCAGATAACGGTCTGGTATGTGGGAGAATGTGACACAGATTTCCAAGAAAATCCCCTCACCCCAGACTTCCATTTACATAGAACATTTTTCAAAAATTTTGATTTTGTTAAAAATAGCTGTTAATGATTTTGGCTAAAACAGCATATGTTTAAATATTTTCATGTCAAATGAAATGTTTGTTTGAAATGAAATTTCCAGAGAATATCCTTAGAAATCCTCTTCATTCCGGTTGACTTTTGCGTAATTGCTGAATCATAACATAAAGGCAATCTTCCATAAAAATTGTAGAACTTGTTAAAACACACAATTTATGACAAATACGTTTTTCACAGAGTGAACATTTCCAATGTATTCCTTCTCTGTTTCAATTTTCCAAGTGGGAGGTGGTTCTTCGTTGTTTAATGTCCTGGACGTGCAAAGAGAATAGAACTTTAAAGCCATGACATAGCAATCAGCTCTTAAAAGACTTGACTGTTGCTTAGAGACTGCTGTACTCGCCTGTTTGCATTGTACAAACAAGAAAAGTGTAATCAAACAACCTGTATAAATGTCTATTTGATGATCATGAAGTAGATGAAAGTTGCACGAGTGTAACACATTCTCTCATCTTAATTTAGCTTTCTCTAGCACTTGCTTATATGAAGTAAAACTGCATTAGGTTAATGTTTTAGCTTAACAACTAATGTTGTGTACAAAGGAACCACCACACTTTATTCATTATTTATAAATATACAGTTCTGTTGTATTATTGCAGACACAGAATTTAATAGTGACTGATAAGGTGACCGTTTCATCTGCTTTACAGCATGATTTCAGAGCAGTTTGTAATGTAATGTAATTTATTGCGCCAGTTTATCAATTTTACATTGACTTTGGACATGTCAGTTATACATAGATATACAATTTTACAAATACAAATTATTTACAAAAATAAATTTACATATTCATACAGATAACACATTTACAGTTCGTTTAAATCATACAAGGCTTTGTCTATTAAATATTTCTTTAGCTTACATTGAAATAGTCTTTTTGAGCTGACAACAGATTTTAATTGTGTTGGTAACTTGTTGAACATCTTTGTTCCTCTTATGCTAACGTCTTTCTCTGTGATGCCCTTATTAACTATAACTATACAACACAGCAAGGCGGGGCAAACCTCTGATTGCATGTTAATTTGACCAGCTCGTCCTGCCACCCACTGTTAAATGTTGTATCCACTATGGCTTACATTTTTTTTTTTTTTTTTTTACAGTTATAACTGAGCTTATGTGGTCATCTACCAATATTCATTTAATGTAATAATTCACTGTTATTCGTTATGACCCCCAAACCTGCACACACTCTATCTTGTGGTCACAGGTAGTTGTATACTTTAGCTGTTTTTAATTGTCTCAATTGGCACTTATTTAACACCACGATATCAATATTCACATGTTGTTGAACTCTTTCTTGATGTTTCTTAGTTGCCTTTCTTACTTCTCGAACTGTTTTAATATTGATATCTCAGCATAAATTATCATTGCATATGTACTACAGTGCATCTGCTGCTATCCTTAAAATTTTATTTTGAAATGTGTGTGTGTTTTATTTTAGTCTCATTCACACAGCCACAAAGCTGTATTCCATAAGTCCATACTAGTTTCAGCACTTGTTCATACAGACTCCCTTAAATAATCAGACAATGTAGGGCACTAACTTTAGAAAATGAGAAATCTATATTTGTTAAAACTAAATCCACAGCTAAATGGATTGTAATATGATAAATGTTATTTCACATACAAAATTAAATAATGCATTCTTTTTTAAGCATTAAAAAGAAATATAGCATCTTTGTGTGCTCCAAAATAATTAGACATAAATTATGAATGAGAGAAAATAAGGCTTCGTGCTTTGTCATTCTCCCTTTCCTTTCATTACTTCTCACAACCTATTTGGCATGCTGTGAACCAGGTGTTTCAGGTATTCTGAATTTCTTCCAATAAGCCAATCAAGTTTTCATGTCCTAGTTTTCTAAAGTTAGAAAGGTGTACATAAAACTTACCTTTGATATTAAAGTTTCTAATATTCAATGTTTAACTCTTTTGTTTTGTTTTCAATGTACTTCTTTCAATTTAACTTTTAATCCAAGGTCATGCTTAAATACTTCACTGTTTTTGGTTGAGGAATTATTTGATTATTTATTTTAATAGTTTGTCTTTATTTTGGTATTCTTAAAATAAATATGTACATTTTTAATCTCATTTAGTTTAATATGTCATTTCATGTCCACTTGCTGACTTTATTTCCTACAGCTTTTTGAACTTTGTGGACTACTACTGCAATTATTGCTGTATCAACAAATGTAGCCATAGTTATTTCCTGTTGTTGGATATTCCTAGTATGTAGGAGATACAAAATTGGACTTAATACACTTCCTTGTGGCACACAGCTGTTATACTCTTTAAACTAGAGTGTTCATTACTCTGCTTTGCTCTGAATTGTCTCCATTTCTTTGAAGATTTTATTATTGGACAAAAGTGTCTAGAGAAGCTACTATGTTGAATTTTACATATTAATACCTTATGCCAAACTTTGTCAAATGCTTTAGCCACATCTATGTCACAACAGGTTTTCTTTTTCTCTAATATTTCCATGACATCAACAATGTGATGTATTTAATCAATTATACAATGCTTGTTTCTAAAACCAAAGTGATGTTCATGAATTAGGTTACTTTCTTCAATTGTAAGTTTTAATTGTTTTAACAATAATTTCTCAAATAACTTAGCTGCGATATGGCCAGTGGGATTTTTACCAGGGTTGAGGATCGTTATTACTTCTACTACCCTCCTCTGGTTTGGGATGTATTTAAATTTAAGTGCAGTGCTACCCAAGTGTAATAGCTTAAGAAAAGCTTTTTGTGGTAGTTCCTTTAAGTACCCAACCTGTGTTAGATCATACTCAGGGTGTGTTTGTACATTTACATTCTGTTTAATTTAATGTTTTAATTCTCTGAGTATCACTTGCTTTAATTGTTTCACTGAGGTTAGCGTTCTCTTCTACTGATTGTCTAGGTAGTGGCTGAAATGTCTCCTCCAGGTAATTGGCGAACGGATCTCCCTTTTTCTTGTCATTTTGAGCCCACATTACTATTACTATTTAGTAATTAGCACACATTACTATTTAGTGCACTAATTTTGTACTCTTTTACTAAATAGGATTTTAACTATGAAAAGTTTTGAATAATCTCTTATATCATAATGAGGGAGAGCAAAAACGTTTTGAATGGGCTGTACGATGTGTTCTCGGTGCTTGTTCCATCTGCCACTATCAGAAAGGTGTGGAACAAACCATACACCAATTTTTCATCATGAAGGGGTACTTTATCAACAATATTAGCTTCTGACTTATAGGGCCAATTTTCATTTAAATCAACAGTTGATGCCTGTACAGAGGTGAATACAATTTTGCCGCTTTTTCTTGTAGAGAATTAATAGACAGGGAGCGTGATTTTGCCTCTTTTCAACAAAGCTCTGCAACAGCTGATATGACCAATGTTTCAATGAGAACAACTGAAAGTGTGTCTCAGGACAGAATTATTAGTAGAGATTTGTGACCCTCTTGGTACCCTGACCTGACCCCATGCAATTTCTATCTCTGAGGTAACCTAAAGTGTACAAGATGAACCCACACACCTGGAAGAATTCAAACAAAATATCTGCCAGGAAATTGCCAGCATTTCTCAATGTGAACTATGGTGAGTGTTGGATAGTTTCCTAAAGAGGTACCAAAAATGTATGGACAACAACAGTGGCCAGTTTCATCATCTTCTTTCATAAAGTTGGTAAGTGAAGCCTTTAAAAGTAGTTTTACAAATGTTGAATGGTTTCATCTGCACTTCTGTATGATAGTGGCAGATGGCAAGGAGTGCCGAGAGTGCAGAAGGCAAAAAAAAAAAAAAAAAAAAAAAAAAAACAGCGCAGCCAGTTTGTGTTTGTTCTCCTGGTATTACGATAGGCAGAGGCTGGTGTCCCTTGTATTACGAATTTTATTTATAATTTTATTTATACTCAACACATTGAGTTTGAATCACAATGAGTGTGTTCTCGAGTTCCTTTTTTTCCATATTGTCATTATCAGAATGTGAGGTTACCACTTGTTTTATTGACATGCCTTGTGTCAGTCCCTTTTCCTGAATATATTCCTGCCTGTCTCTGAAGAGGGTGAATTGTCCAGTTTACCTGAAGTATCACCTGGGGTAATAGTTCCAATATTCCCTTTATCCGTTGCTTTTAGTGTTGTGGAACATTCTTAGCTTCCCCTCATCTCTTGGTGATTGATATCTAATGGTCATACAACCATTCATCTGATTCATTGCATGTTGAGGTCCCCCACATCAAAACAGTGTGACATTTCATGCATGGGAATGAAGAATAACAATGTTGATGATTACATACTTCCAGAGTAGCAGGCCATTTATATTATTGGAACCAATAATGATCCTAGAACTGAACCTTGTGGAGCACCATATTTAAAGTCTGTTCGACAGTTTATATCCTGAACAGACTAGGCAATTGTTTACTCTTTTCTAGGTATGACTTAGAAAACCTTAATCTATTATTTTTTATTTCATATAAATCTCATTTCTTTAAGAGTAAGGTAGGATTTAGGCAGTCAAAGGCCTCCTGTTAAGGCAATCATACTACAGCAGTTTAAAAGTGTTACACAAACGTTTGGATGAGTGAGTTGGGTTTAAGGGCCCGTCGACAATAGGCCATTAGGGCCCGACGTTTGGATGATGGATCCTTCTATGATATAGATAAATTTAATGATTTTTTTATGTGAAATTAAATATATAGTAATGTAATGTTCTAACATTTATGTAATTACCAGGCAGCAAAATTTGGACACACAGAGATGGAATAGGTTAGGATTAATTATATCACAGGTTGTCAGCATCAGAGACAGCAAGCAGAAAGTCAAAACAAACCAGTATATAAGTGTAGTACACAATTCAATGTAATAATTCACTGTTCGCACTTTAAAATGTTTAAGAAAGTAAGGCCAGTAATTTTAATTTTTATGACTTTATATTTCATTCATTCAGAGAAATAATTTGTGTGTAATTAATTGATGAATAATTATGTAGTTTTTACACTCAAAATGATGCATCTATATTTTCAAATCAAAATACTTCCATTTTATGTACTTGCAGCTCTTTATAGTGTTCATAACAGAAATGCTAGATGTTCATTGTGTAATATGGTGTATTCTTTGACTTAAGTTTCTTATTGGTCCTTTTTCTTTTATTTTTTTTTTTTCCACAGTATGTTTTATAGCTGCATAATTAACATTAGAGTGCACTATTCTGTTTTCCATAAGTCTCAAAAGCAAATTTGAATTTTTCATTTAAACATTGTATTGCCAGAAGGTATGCCTGAGGTTGCATGATGTGGGCAAAGTGTAAACAAATTATGTGCAATTCATGTACATTATTATTTTCAGATGGACTGTTTCCCTTCAAAGATCCTTGATTACCCCCACTTCACTACCCCCACCTCTATCTATGATTATGAGATAGAACTGCAAGGGGCAGGGGCAGAGTTGTAAAACTACCATAAGCATTGGAAACTACAGTAGCTTTCCTGGTAGAATTGATTAATTAAGGACATACCCGCATTATCTGTACATTAGGTGAGTTGCATATCTATTGGACATTAGCTCGTATCAGTTGCATTATTTGCAATTTTTTATCGTGTTTTACTAGATTCCCTCCCCCCGGGGAGCCTACTACGGTAGTACAGTTTTGTTGCACCAAGGGTGCAACAAGCCACTCACTATAATTTCATCCCTACCAAGCACATCAACTTTTGCCACGTTGTTGCTGCTCATATTGCTACTACTCATCACCCTATTCCTCTTCTAGACTCATTATGATTATTAGTTTTAAGGTCTTAGGTTTATTAACTCCTGTCTCACCAGCAGGGATCTTTTCTATCTCCGTGGTGCTGTGCCACGGTTTCAGCGCGGCTCACCAGAGGTCTTAGGGGCGAAGGGCGGGCGGACCCTTCACACTGGCCTCAAGTATCCATGTGGTAAGGGCATAAAGCGTGGTGAATGGTTTACCCATGTGGACAAGTGGAGATCGCATAAATCCTTAAACTCTTGTAGGGGAGTCGTAACGACCTCCAGCCTGGACGGTCTGACAGATGAAGAAATTGTCACCTGCCTCTCAGATCGTCGTGTATGTCAGGCGTACCGTCTAACCCGTAAGCAGCATGGTAAAAAGTACCCTTTACGAACGGTATTTCTTACCTTCAAGGGTATTCAATTGCCGGAATACATATTTTGTTGTTAGAACTTGCCGCTGTCCGGCAGTATGTTCCGAAACCTGTGCAATACTTTCAGTGTCAGAAGTTCGGACATACTAAGACATCGTGCAACCACCCTGCTATCTGTGAGTGTTGTGGCTTATGAGGGCACGACGTGTACCCGTGATCTTTTTTGTGTTAACTGTGGAACGAATCATCCATCTAGCTCGCGTCAAAGTGCGAAGTTTCTGGATGAGAAGTACATACACGAGCTGCGCGCGAAAGAACACCTTACGTTTCCAGAACCGCATCGTCGCTTTGAGCAGCTGAAAACTGCGACCCCACAGGTTGTGCCTTAGCTGCCCGACGCGCTCCTGTGAACACCGAGAAATTCAGCACATTGCTCTCAGATGCTTCCACACAGAGATACCAACGAGTACCCCTCCACTGTCTGGTGCCACACCTGCACCGGCTACTACATCTTCAGCCGTGCAGACACGAGTTCACGAGACGTTCACAAGCCGTAGCCAGCCTGTCGCCAGACATCGCTCCAGGCCTACTGTTCGCACCAGCAGCCGCTCCTCAATGAAGTCCCGCTCCGTGAGCGGCAGGGGAATTTAAGACTCCCGCACGTCAGAGGAGTCACCGGGGAGGGTGAATTCCGCATTTACGGTCCGAAGTCGCTAAGGTAATGAAGAAAAAGAGGATGATCAACCACCAGTCTCTTTTTTACCACGGAAATAATCAAGTGGAATGTTAATGGGTTCCGGGCGCGTGTTCCGGACATACATCGCCTACTCTTTAAACGTTCCCCATCAATCATTTGTCTACAGGAAACTTCTCCATCTTCGTGGCTTTTCAGCATTCCGACACACCGCGTTACGTTACGTTTCCTGTGCTTGCCTGTTTGCAATGTATATCTACCATCGGTGTCATACACGAGAACGATCTTCGGGTTCTTTTGGCACAGATTCCACCACCGCTCATCCTCGGCGATCTGAATGCCAAGCACACTCACTGGGGCTCCTACACCGACGATGCTCGTGGGTGCCTTATAGCAGACGTTTGCGGTATGTCCGGCATATTTTTGTTAAACTGGTGTCCCTACCTTCCTATCATCTGCCTATGGTACACTAGGCGTTTCTTTTTGTCCTCGGTACCCCATGTTGATAGATCAGTACTTTCCGACTTATTTGGTAGTGATCATTACTCCATTAGCATTCACCTACCTGGCCACCATCTTGTGCCAACACGACATGCGCACTGTATTATTTCCTAGGCTGACTGGGGGAAATTTCGTTTCCTCATTTGCTCTATCTATCTCTTAGCGGATTCCACCGTTCCTCGAGGTACATCTACACGTCACGTTCCTGTACCTTGGTGGTCCGAAGAATGCCGTTTGACAATTAAAGCACGCAAACGTGCCCTGCGTGTTCTTACGTTACATGCTACGGAGGCAAACTTTGTAGTTTTTAAGCGTGCTCGTGCTAGGGCACGATTTATACTTCGTGGTGCCAAACACAAGTCGTGGGAAAACTATGTCTCTTCCCTTTCCTTCGAAGTTCGGCGCAAAAATCGTCCGATATGACACAATGTTGGAGGACGTTAATAAAAAAATAAAATAAAATTCGGCGCAAAAGGTGTGAAGTGCTGTTCGGCGTATGTGCGGCAAGTGTCGCCGGACGATTATTCCCGTACTTGCTGTACAGGGCTCCCATTACACCAGCGACCAGGCTATCGCCAAGGCCCTTGCCAAGTTTTACGCTGCTACTAGCCAAACCCAATGCTACATTAGACTGTTTTAGCTATCAAGGAATCTGCGGAGCGGATAGTTCTTAATTTTAACAGTGACTGTAGTGAACCGTACAATGCACCATTCACCGAAGCGAAGCTGGCGCATTCTTTATCCCTCGCAAAGGACTCTTCTCCTGGTCCTGATGACACCCACCGACAAATGCTGCTTCATCTTCCACTTGCGGCTCTTTCCTTCCCGCTGAGCATCTATGACTTAATCAGGTTTTCCCGTCTTCCTGGCGAGAGGGTATTGTTATCTCTATCTCTCGACCCGGAAGAGACAGGACACTTCCCTCTAGCTACCGCCCTATTTGCCTGACGAGTGTAGTTTGCAAGACCTTCGAGCGGATGATCAATACTCGCTTAGTGTGGTGACTGGAGACGAATAACCTACTGAGCAAGTGCGGTTTTCGTCGCCATCGCTCCAGTCGACAATCTGACACGCATGGAAGCTTACATCAAAAATGCCTTTCTCCTGAAGCAGCATGTCGTGGGTGCCTTCTTCGATCTGCAGAAGGCCTACGACACCACATGGTGCTATGTTATCCTCCCTACTCTCCACAAGTATGGTTTACAAGGTCATTTAGCGATCTTTTTAACTTTTTAAAACTTTGCCGCTTTCGTGTCCGATTGGAAACACGTTCTCCCAAGAGAGGATCCAGGTGAATGGTACATCCCAAGGGTCGATTCTCAGTGTAACGCTTTTCGCCGTTGCCATTAATAACTGCTAATGTTCGTAGTGGAATCCAGATGTCACTGTATGTTGACGACTTTGCGATAGACTATCGATCTTATAGTCTTGAGCACATCAGTTGTCAATTGCAGCTGACCATAACATCCATCGCCAATTGGGCTCTTCGCACCAGGTTTCAGTTCTGCCCTACGAAAACACAGTGTGTCAACTTTCATGGACGTCGTAACGTACACCCTCCTCCTGATCTTCGTTTGCGTAACACACCTCAGCCGTTTGTTTCACACAAGTTCTTGGGCCTTCACCTCGACAGCAAACTCACATGGTAGCACCATATTCATCAACTTTGTGCTTCCAGTGCTCCGCGTTTTACTGGAGTATCTTGGGGCAGCGTTCGCACTGTCATGTTGCGGCCGTATCGTTCATTGGTCAGGTCCAAACTTGACTATGGCAGTTTTATTTATGGCGCAGTGTCCGCCTCTAAACTTCACTTTTTAGACACAATACATCATACTGGTATCCGTCTAGCTACTGGGGCTTTCGGCAGTAGTCGTTCCGACTATACTGACTCTGGCGGACCTCCACTGTCTATGATCAGGTTGGCAGCTCACTCTGGTGAACCTTCTTTTAGCCCCGTATTGCGCCCGGAACTCACTCACCGTTATCTGCGGGATAGCACTATCTCTCGTCCAAGCGGTATTCGGTTTCGTGAGCTGCTCAGCGCTCCGAATGCCTGCTGTTGAACGGTATTCTCTTGACCGTTGTCGTCCTTGGCAATTACAGTGTGCCCAGTTCGTGCTGGAGCTTTCGATAGTGCTTAGGTAGCTACCTCTACATTGGTGTTTCGTCATCTTTTCACTGAGGCTCTGGAACGTTACCGGGCTTACACTCCAATGTTTACCAGATGTTCCCAGGTGCGTGGTACTAGAGCTGTAGTTTTGTGTATAAGGGCGAGGCTCACAAGTACCGTCTTCCAGATAACAGTTCTGTTTTTACCGTCAAGCTGTTTACATTATTTTATTTCATGCTTTTTATCTCCAGTTCCGTTCCTGGAAGTCGTATGAATTGCTACAACACTCTGAGCGCACTGCAGGCATTGCAACAGTTTCTCAGTGTGTCAGCACTAATTGTGAAAATTCAGATACTCGTTTCGCAGTTACTCTCGCGCGGATAGCAGTTTGTTTTTACATGGACTCTAGGCCATGTGGGTATTCCTGGCAATGAAATGGCGGATGAGGCAGCTAAGTCTGCCTGCCGTATGCCGGAGGGTTTTCCACGCAATCTGCCTTACACGGATGAACAACAGTACTTCCGCCGCCATATTTTATCATTCTGGCAGCAATCATGAGAAGCGTTGGATGACACTCAATTGCAGACGATCATGGATACCGCGCAAACCTGGATGATATCTTTTAGGGACACTAAGTGGGCAAAAGTCATCTTAGCCCGCTTGAGAATAAACTTTCTGTGGCCCATGTCCTCCTTGAATAGGTCACACACACATCATGCATGGGCACCTTATGCGTGGTGACCTGGCGTCTGTATGTTCCACCTACAGCGTTAAACTTTCTGTGGCCCATGTCCTCCTTGATTGTCCGCAATACACAAGTGAGCGCCAGTTCTTTGGCCTGGGTTCAACTCTAAAGTCAATCTTAGGCGATGACCCGGTAGCTGTAAATACAGTGCTGAGGTTTGTCGCCAGTATTGGCTTCAGTAAGCAGCTTTAACTTGTATTTTATTCCAAGGTTTTATTTTGAACTATTAGGATGTTTTATCTCATTTTCACATTTTAACTGCTTACCTTTTAGATCAATTTTTATCCTTTAACTCTTTTAACTTACCCTTTTAGATCAGTTTTTTCCATCTTCACTGTTTTAACTTTTTATCTGTTTTAATTTTCCTATTTTAACGTTGTAACTCTGTGAGGTAAGTGGTTTAAAGTTTCCCTGTTCCTTATCTATTTGACTTGGGGCCCTAATGACCTAGCTGTCGACAGGCCCTTGAACCCTACTCACCCATCCACTCACTCACCCATCCACACACCCACCCATGCACCCACCCAGTCACTCACTCACCCACCCAGTCACTTGTCCACCCATCCTCTCAATCACTCATGCACTCACCCCCACATTCACTCACCCATCCACTCACTCACCCACTCACTAACCCATCCACTCAGACACTCACTCACCCCCACATTCACTCACCTACTCACTCACTCACCCACTCACTAACCCATCCACTCAGACACTCACTTGCTCATCTACCCACCCACTCACTTGCTCAATCACCCACTCACTACTAGAAACCAAAAGCATTGAAGTTTGCACCTTCTCTAAACTGAGAGAGGGTATATAATCTACGAAACATTAGTGTCTTCAGAAAAACATTGGACGCCCCTCTAATTATAAGTATACTACTGACACTGATAGTGGTCATGAGTAATGTTATTTTGATCTGAAAGTACAATTTTTATTTTATCGCAGTGACCAAACTGATGGTCACGGTTTTTGCTGATTATTATGTTAGAATTTCTAATTAAATATCTTAATTCATTGTATTTTGTATTGTGCATCTTTCCCTACCAATACTACTGGTAATACTAACATTTATTATATCATTTATGCACTGTAGCAAAACTAGCTAAGTAGAGTACAACTTTAGGCAGGACACATTCTCGTCTTGTAATTAACCTACGCTACTCATTAAGCTGAAGTCCTCCATCTCTCTTATTAGTGTCCAAGTTTCGCTGCCTGATTATTGCTGTATATCTACTGCTATTAGTGCTGTTAGTGTATTTATTAAACTCTGCATTTCATTATTTATAATGTATATCTGTTAAATCCAGTATTTCTAATGTAAAGTACTGTAAATGTTCCATTTCATGTAGGTATATATTGTAACAAAACAGCAAAAATCATGTCCGGTTGATTTTCTGTTACTATTGTCTTCTAAAATTTTACCACAAATACACAATTTTCTTCTCATAACACAGTTTACAGTCTTTTGTGCTATCACAATTCACAACTTTTACTTCTTGTAGTCTTTTTAGTGTCTTTTCACTGTCTCTCATACATTAATTACGATATCCTTGACACTCGTCAACCTTCTTACAATGCACACATGATGACACACATGCACAGCTGGCTCACACTTACTGCTCATTGCTCTAACTCTAAAACTAAACTAACTCCTGTACCTTGCCTCATCTCCTTTTATAGAGGAGCTGATGAAACACAGACCTTTCAACAAGCTCTCCACTCAGATGCACTGCGATGACTCAGCTAGAAGTCTCGAGAAGGTGCTAGAAAATCTATTTTGTTTCTGTCACCCTCATTGTTATAGTCATGTACACACAAACAATTGCATGACCTTGAATACCTTGTTTCTCTCGTCTGTCTGGCATGCTGTGGTGTGTGGAAGCCTGGCCCCCGTCCAACCTCTGCTCTCAATATCATCTGTAGGACATAATAAATGGATCACAAAAGCTAGTCTCTTTCTTTGGAAACCTATAGGTATAGCAATCCACTCTACCAAACAGGCATGGGCTAATCAGGTAGTTTTACCTTCTCTATGTCGTATAGTAAGTAGGCAAAGTATTGTATTTGACCCTAAAACTCTATGTCAAGATTTCACCCAAAATATACATTTTGGGGTCCCCTGAATAAAAAAATTGTTAGAAAAAGATCTGTGTGTGTGCACGTGCGCACGTTTGTGTGTGTGTGTCTGTGAACAGCATTACCCAAAAATGAAAAGTTGGTATTTTAGTTTGACATCTTTCAAGAATGCAACACGAACATGAAGAAAATTCCCCATCCTAAACTATCCTTTACATGGGAAATTTTTCAAAAATTTTGATTTTCTCACAAATTGCTCTAACGATTTTGATTAAAATGCCATATGTTTAACATATTTTTATGACAAATGAAATGTACAATTTCAATTTTCTGGCTACAGCCCAGGTAGTCCTGTACTCTTGATGATTTTTGCATAACTGGTAAACCGTAAGAAACAGACCAAATCTCGTGATACAAAAAAATGTAGTCAGAATGCATTTTTGTTTCTGTGGACTGAGCCGTTATGGAGATATTCCTAGTTATTTTTGTCAGTTTTGTAATACTTACACTTTTCTCAATTGGAAGGTTGTTCCTCACTTTTTTATCTCTTGGCCGCACAAAGAGAGCAGAATTTTAAAGCCATCATATGGCAAGCAGCTTTAAAACATTGACTATTGCTCAAAGCCTTGTGTATTTGCATCTACAAGAAAATTAACAATAACATAATTTCTGGAAATGTTTATCTTGTCTAACCTGAAGAAGCTATAGGAATAAGAGTTTGTAAGAATAGTTAGTACAAGAGTAGAGAAAGTCATGTGAGTATAACACACAGATTTTTTTCCAAAGTATCTGTAAGTTATGGTATTTGCTGAGTATAAGAAGTGTGTATTTTGTGTTCATTTTATTCACTTTCCGTTCATTCAGATTGGTGGCCATGAGCACAAGTGAGTCCGTTGGAACTTCAGATGGTTGTAAACCAACAGACGAGATGCTTGCCAACAAGTTTGCAATACCCATGTTTGGTGATGTGCCTCAGAGACATGTGTGCTGGGCTTGTGGGGCAGGGTTCCTGGATCTGAACCAACTCAAAGAGCACATCTTGACTCACACAGACACTGCCAAGGAGACATCTTTAATACCCCAACATTACTTACAAGTGGACATCAACGCTGACGAAGCACACAGATGTGAAATTTGTGGCAAAGAGTTCACAGAACTGGCAAGTTTACATAAGCACGAGGTGACACATCAAGTTAGGCCTTACGTGTGCAACATCTGTGGTCGCGGATTCAATGCTGAGGGCAATCTTAAGAATCACGAGGCACTACATGCAGGGGAGAGGCCCTACAAATGCAACACATGCAATAAGTCATTCAGTCAACAAGGAAATTTACACAAACATGAACGAATACACACGGGCATAAAACCATATTCTTGTAATGTGTGTGGAAAGGAGTTCTACCAACAGGGAAACCTGAAGAAGCATGAAGTGATACATACAGGGGAGAAGCCCCACTCTTGTCAAATATGTGGCAAGTCATTCTCACAGCAAGGAAACATGAGGAAACATGAACGTAGTCATACTGGCATCAGGCCGTACAGGTATGTCCACTTATACACTGTTTAGTAACTGATACATACAGGGGGAGAAGCCCCACTCTTGTCAAATATGTGGCAAGTCATTCTCACAGCAAGGAAACATGAGGAAACATGAACGTAGTCATACTGGCATCAGGCCGTACAGGTACGTCCACTTACACAATGTTTAGTAACTGATACATACAGGGGGAGAAGTCCCACTCTTGTCAAATATGTGGCAAGTCATTCTCACAGCAAGGAAACATGAGGAAACATGAACGTAGTCATACTGGCATCAGGCCATTCAGGTACGTCCACTTATACAATGTTTAGTAACTGATACATACAGGGGAGAAGCCCCACTCTTGTCAAATATGTGGCAAGTCATTCTCGCAGCAAGGAAACATGAGGAAACATGAACATAGTCATACTGGTATCAGGCCATTCAGGTACGTCCACTTATACACTGTTTAGTAGATGAAACAGGGGAGAAGCCCCATTTCTGTTGAATATGTCATAAGCCATTCTTGAAACAGGGGAACATGAGGAAACATGGGCATGGTCATACCAGCAACAACTCAACAGGTATGTTTACTTATAACTTGTTTAGTAACCACCTAGTACATTAGGACTGTAATATAACCTAAGTTAATGGTTTGAAGCTTTGTTAGTATTGGTTATCTCTTCAGAGAATTGCAGCCAAGTGATGATTTGTTCTGTGATCAAGCTTTGGACTTCTACATCCAAGGCCTTCTTCAGGGTAATGATAAGACACAGGATTGGTTCAAGTGGGACCAATCAGAAGAATGTAATTTAGTTATAAAAACTGACATGAATGTGCAATTTTATCCTCCATAGGGGGGATGTTTCTGATTCCTTTGGTTGCCGTGGTGTGGTCACTATGGACCCTGAGCACACGTGATACTTCTGACTAGACTAGAAGTATATCTGGCCAGAGAATTGAGCCCTTCCTGTTAGGGATTTGTTTGGATTGGGTTGTAGTCAGCTGGACAGTGGTTCCTGATACCCATAGGAACACCTGTGTGGTGTTGCTCAGGTGGGGTTGGGAGTTGCTGCAATGTCCTCTGGTATGGAACGCTAGATTGCTGAAGGCCCGACTAAGGTTTTCGGTTGTCTTCTTGGATGGGTTAAGATGCGTAAGTGGTGTATCCACTTCCATCCCTCTGTAACAGCACTTAGACTCAAGGTATTGCCCTAATGGAAAGTCCTGCGGAAGGAGCGGCACTTAGATGCCATCCTCTTGTTTTTTAGGGGAGTTTCGACTCTTGGTAAACTTCCGTGGCCATGTTCAATTGTATCATTATCCTAAAGAAGACCTTGCAGTTTAGAGTATCAAAAGCTTTCTCATTGCATCAATTATCACTCAGTTGCAATGCTATGAAGAGATCGTCATAAAGGTTTCATATATGTGCCTATGTAAATGAGAAAGAAAATTTGAGAGGTAGAACTGGAACTTAAAAATTCAATGCCACAACTGGGATTTGAACCACAGACCTTCCGCTTACCGGGCGGCTGCTCTACCACTGAGCTATTGTGACAAACTGCCAGAATGGCATTAAATTCTCAAACCAGTTCGTATTTCTGGCAGTTTGTCACAATAGCTCAGTGGTAGAGCAGCCGCCCGGTAAGCAGAAGGTCTGTGGTTCAAATCCCAGTTGTGGCATTGAATTTTTAAGTTCCAGTTCTACCTCTCAAACTTGGCCCACACACGGCTTGTGTGTTTAAAAACACCAACAGTAAGTTTGTTGGCATAAATAAAGAGTAAGAAAATGTTCCAAAGAAGGAAAATATGTCCATTACATAGTTTAATAGCATATTCAACCAATTGCAAAACCTTTAACCTTAACCCTTTTTAAGACACTTTCTTATATATAAAATAAATTGCTAATTGTCATCAGAGTACTGCAAGATGAAATTGCAGCACACCAACAGTGCTGATGTGATCCTGACAATTGACAGCATTGTTAGCAAATATTTACACACATAATGGTCACACACAAGCAATCGGGACTTAAACACTTCACTGCATAATCATCACATTAATATTGCAGACCATGGTGAAAATAACATGGCACCACTGTAACCTTAAGTAGCATTAGTCTTGTTACAATGATGGGAAAGGGTTAACCCATTAACGCCCAACTTATTTTTTTTAAATTAAGAAAAACATATATATTGTATGTGTTTAGCATACAGTATGTCAACAATGTTGACATGCAGTATCCCAAAATCACTGGTCTATAAATAGACTGCTGGGCGTTAACAGTATCAAAACGTACTGCAATGATGAATGTATACATTTCCATCAAGTTCATATATTTTATGATTGAGCTTTATTTCTTAAAGCAATTGCAAATCATTTAAAACCAAACCACTTATTAACTGTTACTTGTTTACTTTATATACACAAAATGAATACATCGTAAGCATTTTATTTCCTTTAAACATATTTACACAAGAGTCAGTATTCTTTAAATTAAAAGTTAGCCTTAATACCCTTTTTCTGCAGTATATTATCATCATCATCAATAATAACAATAATAATATTAACCCCTAACATGCTGACCTGTCATGGCATGTAATACGTCCTCTGATTGGTAATCAGAGGATATGTTCGGTGAATTTATTTTGATAACTCTTCCGGTCAGGTCGGTGAGACCCGTAAACAAATGACAGGTGTGGTCCTCCAGACATTCTGGGGGTTGTGAGAGAGTGATGTGACTGCCAAATTGTAAAAATATGCAATATATATATATTGATTATGCAGTTAAATACAGTATTCACATTTATTATAGACTAGCAGTTTCACTTAGTTGTATGAAATAATCTTTTTTTGAAGTTGAAAATTATCGTATAATAATTGTAGGTGCATCCTAAGGATTTAAAATAGCGATTGTGTAATTTTGGTACTTATATGTTACAGATGTGAAATCTGTGGAAAAGGTTTTACTCAAGCAGGAAATGTGAAGAAGCATCAAATTCTGCACACAGGGCAGATGCCCTACTCTTGTAAAGTTTGTGGGAAACCTTTCTATCAAGAAGGAAACTTGAAAAAGCATGAAGTTACACACACTGGAGAGAAGCCATATTCTTGCAGCATATGTGCCAAACAGTTCTCACAGCAAGGTATGATATCGGCTTCAACTGTGCCCAAAATTCATAAATATACTTGTGAGTGTTATTAAACACTGCAGATAAAAGGTTACATCTGGCATATGTCCCCCACGACTCGCTCTGCATGTTGTTATCCATTGCATAATTCAGTAACTAGAAATTTTAAGCTGTTTCATGGATTTGTGGATAAACCTGTATTTTATTTGTTATGCAAGTATTTTTAACAAATGGCATTTTAACACATTCCTGATGTCCATTGTGCAAATTATTTTGTTGTGCATGCTGTTCATCTGGTTTTTATATCCTTTTAACAGGCTTTTAAATGTAAGTGATTGGAATATCTGTGTTCATTAAAATAAGACAGAATGGACTGGCCATCCATTCATAACCAAATATTGTATTACATCAGTTGCAGGAAAATGTGCCTGTGGCCAGTGATGGGGAGGGTCCACATAAAATAAGTGGTGTGATGCAGATGATGACAGGATTATATTTGATAGCATTTACATGGATTTTGCTTTTTGTTGTTAAAAGCTATAATAGTGTAGTGGTTTTTTATAAGTGGTAGGTAGCGATGACCTCTTTACTTCAGGGGTGTAGTGGGTAGCAGATAAATCTCCAAATCAACCTTATTGCAACAAACAAATCATGTGATAACAAATTATCTCACTCTTTACAAATATGATTGCAACAAACTTCCAAAGCTGTTTGGTTTAGTACCATTATATCTCTTTCTTTTATGATTATTCCAGATGCCAAACAAAATTGTATCTCTCAATCTATATGTTTTCTCAGCTTTTCTATGCATATAATTGTGTGTTGTAAATTATTTTGTGCTATATTTATTGGGATCTTTTGGTAATCCAATCTGGGTCAGTGATGTGTAGCCCAATAGTTATATGTGCACTTGCTGAAATTTACAACTTTACCATACCACGTATGAATTGCTAATGTAGAGGGTGTGGTATTTATTCTTCCTAGTTACACAGTCATCAACTGTTGTTTCTCTTTCGTATTTTATTATAATCTTCTCTTACGATTTATGTTCACCATGTTTCCTTTCGCTGAATAGCTTTAGATTTGGTAATAATGTTTACAAATATGATCACAGTATTCACATAGTAGGAAATTTACATATATTTAATAAATATAAATTGACTTGGTAACTTTTAGCAAGAATTTTTCCATCAATTCACTTGGGCACACAATTTCTGTCACAATAGTATTGAAATAAATTAATAGAGGGCAAGTCAATAAAGGCAGAGTTATTTTTATTTACTGCGCACAACAAAGGCACATTGTGGAAACAATGTTGTATGATGCCAATGGATCACCTCTCATTGGTGGACAAAGTACAGGCTTGCTTGCGCATGTGTCTGTACACAGGGGACGAATGAAGTAGCTCAGTTCGCCAGCCACCTACAGAGAAAATGGAGGTGTTACACAAAGAGCAATACACTGCATTGAAGTTTTGCTTTCATTTGCAGAAATCTCGCATGGAAGCTTACAGAATGTTGCAGGAGGCATATGGTGATGATGTTCTGCCACAGTCCACAGCACTTCGATGGTTCAAGGAATTTAAGGAGGGCCGTGTTTCAATAACAAAGCAAGGTGGGCGAGGTGCTCCAGCAACAGCAATAAACAAAACCATGATTAACACAGCTGGCATCATTGTTCGTGAAGACCAACAAATAACAATTGACAGACTTGCAGACATGTTACAGATTTTCCATAGCAGTGTGTTTTCAATTCTACATAATCACTTACACATGAGACATGTTTTTGCGAGGTGGGTGCCAAGATTAGTGACACCTGAACAGAAGTTGATGCGGGTGGAAGTGTGTATGGAACTGCAATGCCTAATTGAGTCATTACAGATGAGAGTTTGCTTCATGATTATAACCTGGAAGGCAAACAGTACAGCCTCCTCAGTATGGAAATCACCTGATTCTCCGACGCCAAAGAAAGCAAAGATTGTTCGGTCAGCAGGAAAAGTAATGGTCATTTTGTTCTTTGACTGCCATGGAATGGTGTACAACATTAGGTCCCTTCTCATACGATGGCTAATGGCGAGTATTACAAGTCTGTTTTGCATGTCCTTGCTAAACACATCCAACAATTAAGACCAGAAATGCATCCCTCTGGTTGGCACCTGCGCTGTGACAATGCCCGCCCTCATGTGTCCAACATTGTTACACAGAAACATTAAATGTGTTCCCCATCCTCCCTACTCTCCAGACTTGCCCCCTGTGACTTTTATCTCTTTCCCTCTCTGAAAAAGGAACTAAAGGGAAAGCATTTTGCTATTTCGGAGGCGGTCGTGAAGAAGGCTGAGGCGGTTATAAAGATGACAACAAAAGATGGCTTCCAGCATGTGTTGCAGCACTGGCAGAAGTGTTGGGCAAATTGCATTCAACTCAACAGAGAATACTTTGAAAAAGACCACTCCAATCTGGACCAAGACTAGTGTATTTTATGTGTAAAAAAAAAAAAAAAAACTTTCTCAGTCTTTATTGACTCGCCCTCGTATATTTATGATATGATATTTCTACAAATTCTTATGTTTATTTGTTAATAGCCAGTATAATATGAGAATAACAAAACAAATGCCTAAAAGGCTCTAAACATGTTTTAAAACAGTCATGTCTATATATGCTCATCTATATTGGGAAAGAGGTTAACCAAAATCATTAGGCCCTTTTAGTAAATCAAAAAATATTCAAAAACTTTCCCTGTAAATGGCAGCTTTGAGCTACAGTATTTCTTTGAACAGTTTTGTTTTGCATCCCTGCCAGGATTGTTAACCTTAAATAGGTAACAAGTTTGGATTTGTGGATAAATTGAAGTTGGATGTTAGAACACTTGCACTTGACTGGTTTCAAGAGGTGTTAACTCCCGTCATCGGAACCTAGTGGTATCTGATGGGATGAGATCGCATTGTCCCTAAAAGCCTGTTGAATCTTGTGAATGGTCTCCACTTGGGTATTAATACAATATCATTGCTCAAATTGTTCTGTCCTTTAACAATAACTGCTCACTACACATGTTCACCTGCAGGCCGACTGGCAGTCAGTGATGCTTTCTGCAAGTGGGAAAAATTCATGACTGTGCACCTGGGCATCGCGAAACGGGGGCAAGGGGGGCCACGGCCCCCCCTTGGAAGTTGGTGAACTTAATGTGCAGCCAGTTACTGACTATTAAACTATTATTTTAATTTTGATGTAAAGAACAATTTTTATTTAGCACAAATTAATACGGTTATCTGCAACAAATATTATAAATTTTGACAGTAAAATAATGATTTAATATTATATGATTGCAAATTTCCAACATGTGGCCCCCCTCCCCCCTGGAAAAAAGTCTGCCGACACTCATGACTGTGCATTAATATCCCCTCAACATCTCCACTGAAGGAAGTCTCTCATGTTTCATTGGTTTACACAGGAAAAAATAAATTTTGATCATGCCTCATAGAAGTAAACCCTAACACTTATAGACTTTTGACCGTTAGATCTAACTTACTTGATACAACTTATGGAGTACAGCCACAAGGCTTTATTTTAGGCTCATTTGTATTTGTCTTGCATATAAATGATTTAACAAATCTTAACTTACTCTTTAAGTCAGGCAAGTAAGATTTGATACATCGGATACATGACAATAATCTAGTTTTAAATACTAATAAAAATATCTGTCTTAAAATTCATATTACTGATAGCACAAACAATGATGATAGTAGAAAAACGAATAGTACCCGTAACAATAGTAGTAATAATAGAAGTAGAAATAGTAATAATAATAATAATAATAATAATAATAATAATAATAATAATAATAATAATAATAATAATAATAATAATAATAATGATAATGATAATGATAATGATAATAGCAATAAGAATAATAGCAATAATAGTAATAATTGTAACAATGATAATGATAATAACAATAACAACAATGGTAACGATGATGATAATAGTAATAATAATTAATAAAGAGCAACAACTCTGCTATGTTGTACAATGCCATAGAATGCGATACTATACCTGCACAGCAAGGTTAGTTGTAAAATGGTATATAAATGTGTGTGTGGGTGTGTGCATGCGTGCGTGTATGACCAGCAAGAGTAAGAATTGTTTTAATTCCTCCTGCATCCTTTGGTATCATATGATACCTGAGGTTCTGGAATTGTTTCTCACTCAGTGGATGTGTTAAACTCATGACGGCTGGTGGTATCATGTTCGGCACCTTCTGCACTTTACGCTCATATATTTTTTTCTATCTCTTGTCAACTTTGCATCGATGATAGGATTAAAAAACCTATAAAAACTTAATATAGTCCCAAGGTATCATGTATGATACTACCCCTAACACCTCCCTGAACCCCAAACTTCCCCAAAAAGAAAAATTGTATATACTTAATATTCTTGTTCTTTTGAAACTTAATAACACACATCTATCCACATAACAAAATTTGTTGCTGTCTAAATGTCATTTTAGACCCCCCCTCAAAAAAAATGGCACCCATAAAAAATTTCTTTTGCATTTTTGTTTAATGTTGGCGCATAGAAACTCATTAAGCACAAAATAATCATTTTAACTGTAATATTGTCATCTCAGGAGGCTAGGTCGAGGAGCATTGTTGCTCATATTGCTGCTTGTTTAGTGACTGGCATATTTAGCAATCTGGAAGTGGTAATGTGTTTGTATGGTTTATACTTGCTTGACAATAGCTTGGACTGTGTTGCAGGGAATATGCGTAAACACGAGAGACTCCACACGGGGGTAAGGCCTTATGAGTGTAAGATGTGTGGAAAACGTTTCACACAACAAGGCAATCTGAAGAAACATGAGGTGCTGCACTCTGGCGTGAAGCCATTCTGTTGTAATATTTGCGGCAAACGCTTTAGTCAGGAGGTGAACTTGCAGAAACACAAGACTGTCCACACAGGTATGTTAGTAAGGTGTTGGCTACAGAACAATGCACATGTGCTTTTATTTTACCACATTAAACCTGATTGTCAAACCTTTGATGACAATAAATGTACTCTGTATGTCACTAGGTGTGTCTGATGGACAACCTTGTTCACTATATTTAAGTAACGAATGGCACACATTTAGCTTTGACTTGAGCTGTCATCTCCCACAAGGGTCACTACAAAAGTTTTAAGATGTGATAAAATGAAAGATTATCTACTTGAATTGGATGCAGGAGGGGATAGCCCCATCCTTTGTGAGTAAACCGCATTCCACTGTAGAAGTCTGATGTTAGATCTTCTATTAATATAATGTTTTGGTTCTCGAAAAGTAGTCCTCGCTCGGAGATCCAAATGGGGCACTATTTTAACTCCGGAACATTTTACCCCTCGAGTCATATTTCATAATTTGATATTGAAGAGAGCAATAGCAGTAATAGTAACTGCTTTTTAGAGAGCACCATATTTTTATGTTTTGGCAGTCACATCACGCTCTCACAACCCCCAGAATGTCTGGAGGATCACACCTGTCATTGGTTTACGGATCTCACTGACCTGACCGGGAGAGTTATCAAAATAAATTCACTGACCATATCCTCTGATTACCAATCACAGGACGTATTACATGCCATGACAGGCCAGTATGTTAGGGGTTAATATTTTATATAGAAATTAGAGAAATGGAGAGGTTGGAAAAATAAAGACTCCCTAGCCCTCAGGAACCCTAATAGCATCGGGGTCGGAAGAGAACAAGAGATGACTAAAGTAAGGTCAGATAGAAAAGTTACAGTGAGGAGCAAAACACCAGTAAGTGGAAGTAATGTTCTGCTCAGTTTGGGTGCCTTGTGGTCGCCATTCACATATCCCCTAGACACCAGTAAGTGGAAGTAATGTTCTGCTCAGCTTGGGTACCTTGTGGTCACTATCCACATATCCCCTAGACACCAGTAAGTGGAAGTAATGTTCTGCTCAGCTTGGGTGCCTTGTGGTCGCCATTCACATATCCCTAGACGGAGACCCCTGAGGAAAATATGTTGTTAGCTAATGCTGGATTTCTGACAATGAAGTCATTAATCCTCTTGCTCTCCAATATTTTTCACTGATGATATTGAAGAGAGCAATAGCAGTAATAGTAACCGCTTTTTAGAGAGCACCATATTTTTATGTTTTGGCGAAAATATATAAATATACAAAACAGTGGCAAAAGTCAAAATTAAAATAAAATTATAAATATGTCAAAAGAGTATAAAATTAGGGGTTAATTCATTCTTTTCCTGTGCAATTTGTCCATCTGTCTGTTTCCCCTCACTTTTTGCTCGTCTTCTCTGTCACAACCTTAACACTAGAAGGACCGACATTGCCTTGCTACCTGAAAGGACCAACATCGGTCATTTTGACTGGTACCTCTTTCAATCAGTTTTCAGCGTTTCATTTATAATATAATTTAAATCAGGATATTTTATGCATGAAATAGTACCTTTATTTACATTTTAAAGCAGGTTACTCATTTAACAGCTTGAATCCATTACAGTTTGAAGTACACTGCTTACAAAACACGGGACCATATAAATGATATGCATACTCAGTTTATCACTTTAGCATTCTGAAGTAGTTTGTAACACTGGTAACAATCCAGTAGAGTGCGATGCACACAATGATCACAAAAACAGCTCATTTTTGTATTTAGTCAAATCTGCCATCTTGGTCGAAACACTTAGTACACACGTACTGAACATTTCCTGAACATGGGCAGCACACATATTCTTGGTTTTATTAGGACCTTTGCAGCCTCCAATTTGACATGTTTTACGTGCCTTACCTTGTTCAGTGACTCCAACAATTACATTTGTTGGTCGTTTCCTTGACAGCATATATTGCGAAGAGAGTTCTGCTAGCTTTAGAAGAGAGTCTCACCTGATAAATTTCTCTCCTGTGACATTCTGGTGTAGGATCCATGCATTGATTCCAGCAAGGTCCAGTACATTGAAGAAAATATACATTGGCCACCGCTGGCAGCCAAACTTGACTGTACTCGTATATAGGCAACACATTCAACCCCGCATTTTGTGGAGTTATAGAAGCTCACAGTATCTGGAAGTTTCTTCTGCGTTCCTTGATCCACATTCACAGACTGATGCTTTGAACTTAGCAGAAGGATATTCTTCTTTGCCTTTCCTTGATACGACGTGATGGTAATATCATCAGATCTGTACAAGATGATGTCGTACAAAGATCCAGTGATAGATTTTGCAGAAGGAGGAACCTCTCTCTGCGATTTCTTCAGTGTGTCTACGATAGTTGTATACTTCTGTTTCAACTGATCAGCAAGATTTTTAGAAGTGAAAAAATTTTCACAAGTAACATTCCTTCCTTTTGAAATGAAAGGTTGCATAAGTCATGTGACAACATTCTCTGGTACTAACTTGTTTTCCTAAATAAGGAAACTCATTCACTGTAAACTTTGTTTCAGAATCTGCAGCAAGCCAGAACTTCAAACCAAACTTATCCGGTTTGTTAGTCATATATTGAGTAAAGTGACATCGAGCCTTGCATGGATACAGCTGCTCATCTATCGTAATAACTGTGCCTGGATTGTAGCTCAATTTGTAGTTATGTACAAATGGGCTCCAGATTGGTGTGGCCGCTGCAAAGCAATCTGTTTTCGGTCTTTCGTCGCATGTATGTTTATCATCAAATCTCAGGACCCTTATGATCTCAATAAAATTGTTCCTTCCCATAACACAAGAGAAAAATGATGGCCCCCACACCTTTGACCACAGAAATTTCAAGGGGAAGTTCTTCCGTCCATATTGTCCACGGGCATACAATATGGCCATAGCTTCAAGTTGGTCTAGCTCAAGAGTCCAAGAACTGTCCAGAAGGTCTTGACAGGCCCTTACCTTGGTGCATTTGTTTATATTCTGGAGAATGTTAGCATCCATGAATACTCGCCATGCACTGGTATAGTTCCCACTCACTATCAGTTTCTTTGCATAATCTGTAGGACCTGGCCTTTCTGTCAGTACGTTGTGATGCCCACGTCTGCCAGGTGTGTTTCCCAGTTCAATTCTTGTCCACATTGTACCATTAACAGCAGACTCGTTATTTCCCACAGCTGGAAAGTTAGCTTCTTGTGAAGCTCGACATCCTCGATTGAATCTGCCTCTCTTGCATGGGACAGGGTCATGTGATTCCGCAACAGTGCGGTCATTTGCCTGTTCCTGTACAGGTCCTTCAATCATTGTTTTATCACCAATGTCCGATTCTGACTTTTATCTGTTGATGAGGAATATATTCATCATCATCATCATTATTGGATAATTCATTGTCACTAAATATATTCTCTCCTTCTGACTCGCTGTGTGACAACCTTTTGTCAGTTCGCCACGTGCTGCTAGAGTGTTGTTCTCTAGCGCACCTTCGGGATTCTCTGCAGCTGCCTGCCAGACTTGCAGAGGTCCTAGTGGACGACAAAACAGCGGTTGATAGAGTTTTTAATTTTTTAGCGGAGTGCAATATCAATTTGAGGATTTAAATTTTTTTTAATTATCTGTTTCTGCTTTTGGACGTATTTATCACCTTGTTTCATATCTGGCTATTGCCACTGCCTTTTGCCTTTGAAAACTTTTCTTGTTGCTAGTATTTTTATTTTTTGAGTGAAATTTATATCTGGCTATTGCCATGAATCTTTTAAGGGCCCTGATTAACTAGAAGTTGAGCGCCCTTAAACCAAACCAAACCAAAAATCCTTCTGACTCATTATCTGGTAAACTATGAAAATAATTCAACATTTAAAGATACTTACGGTGGTAATTATATGACATGGCAATGACACATTATGGCCTCAAAAATGTTTTACCATTCACTATATTGGCACGACTTCTAAAGCACATCTGCTCTGGAGCTAAGCTTTTTCAAACTAAGCTTCTACAATGATTGCAAATCTTGGGTTATTTTCAGGCCACATTGTTATCATTGTTAGTTATGACATGTCTACTCTAGCGCTAAACATTATTAAACTGGGCTACAACAATGACCGAAAGCCTTGGATAACTTCTGAATACATTGTTACCACTATTTAGTTATGACATGTGCGAAATAATCATACTGGTCAAAATGACCGGCTATGGTCCTTTAAGGGAAAAAGCTAGTATAATTTTTTTTTAAAACCTGCTATAAAAACTTAAACATTTTAGGGAATAATCGTTGCACAATTTCATTAAAAGTCACGAAATATTAAAGCGATAATCACACTACCTCAGTGTATATACCTTTTTAGAGAACATTAACCGCTCAAAACGATCCTTCTAGTGTTAAAAGATAAACTTAAATATCAACTTGGTGTTCATCCAAATTTTCACTTGTGTTATGCTCTTCACAGACGGACTAACAGGAACCCCTTTTTTTTTTCTTTCAGTTTTTTAGGGTATCTGACAAATGATAGCTACATTTTCTGTCACTTTATTTGTCCTCTAAAACTGTAGTACAACAACACAGTTCTTGTTCTATCGTTAACATAGTTTACAGTTCTTTGTGACCTTCCAACTCACAACTGTTCAGTGCAATTGTAATGTTGACACGTACCTGACAGTCTCTCTGTCTCACGAACTTGTGGCTTCCATCATCATATTCACCAAAATGCCTGACATGACAAATGTCTACAACTGTCCCGGACGATACACACATTCACACTTAAAATTAAATAACTGATAAAAGCTGTCACATTCAACACTTGAGGACTACATCATAAAAAAACTTGCTTGTATAGGCAAATGTGACAGCACAGATTTTTCCCAAAATTCATTTTTTCTTGAATCTCTCATAAATAAGCTGGTAGTCAAAAGTCTCTTGAACAGTCTGGAAATGATTTGTTTTGCAACACTCATAGTCGTTGGATCACAAGCAGTGATGTGAGGTAGCTTGACCTTGGGGTCGGTCTGGGTGGCTCAGTTGCCTAGATGCTGGGCTACTGATCCTGCGGTCATGGGTTCATATCATGCCCAGACTGATGTTTCTAAGTATGCTTAAAAATGACAGCTCGATGTCAGTAGGTTTACTGGCATGTCAAAGAACTCCTGCAAGACGAAATTCTGCCACACCGGCAATGCTGATATGATCCTGGGAATTGACTGTGTGATTAAACAACAAAAGGCTGACCTTGGGGTTCTCTTTGACAGGCGTGGCCACCACACAGTACTGTGAGGTCAGGCTCGGTGCACAACAACGGTGGACTGGGTCAAGCTATTTCACACTATATGCCAGGCTGGTGAGTAGGCAAAGGTGTTCATGGTCAGACTGCCTCGTGCGACTGTGTGTGTACGTTACTGACAACAATCGAAGCAGCGGAAAGAAAAGGGGTTTTGAGAAAATTAACAAGACTTCTAGCTGCTTTATCACCTGTGCGTGCATGTGTAGAAGTCGAGAAAGCTCTGTGAGACGTCATCCCCACCATGTAAGAAGGTGAGAAACAGCAGAGGAGTGAGTTAGGTTATAGATGAGTCGGTCAGTGTGTCAGCAAGTGCGAGACAGTTGTATGTGTGTGTCATCTGATAGATATGTAGTTCATTGTAAAGAAGATTCAGCAAGCGTCACAAGTGATCACATCATCTTAATTAGTGCATGAGAGACAGAGGGGGTGAAGAAAGACACCAAAAGGACTGAGCAAGCTTATAAGAAGTAGAAGTTGTGATTTGTGATAGCACGAAGGGCTGTAGATTGTGTTAATGACGAGAAGAAAACTATATTTGTGGTACAATTTCAGAAATCAGTAAAGTGACAGAAAAGTAATCAGACTAATTCTGTCACTTTGTTACATTGGTGTCAGGAGTGGGATTCATCCAACTGCGATTTTGTTATAGTACTTGGATATTCATAGGACTCTCAACACATTTTTTTTTCTGTGGCATGTAATCAATTGCCAATATTACTCATTTGAGATTACTTCTGCTGAAAAATTATTATTATACGATAACATGGATAAAAAATGCTGTTAATATATGAGAGCTTTTTCTTTTCAACCGTCAATAGAACATGAAATCAAAACCAATGTGAATAGCAAAATGGTTTTATTGAGAAGAGTTCACTATGGCCTTAAGTTACTTCTCAGCACAATCATTATGAAGATTGAAATCTTTGTCACATCTATCCACCAACATTCCTCCCGTCTGGAGCTAGGTCTGCAAAGTGTCTAAGGTCATTATAGTGGATATATCATCCTTTACATGTGGGTAAAGATGAAGTCATTCAGTGCTAGGTCTGGGCTGTAGGGAAAGTGCTCAAATATCTCCATCCCTGGCTATCTTCATCATGATTATCTTTTTAAATTTTGTGCACTATGATAGAAAAACTACCGTAGGCTACCATAGACTTTCATTAGTAAATGTAGACTATGGCAGTTTTGGTCAGTTAAGAAACTACTCACATTAGCCTTATGTTAGGTGTGTTGTGTAGCTATCAGTCATTACCTCATATCAATCATGTTTTACTAGATTCCTCTAGAAACCAGAAGTGTTGAACTTTAAACCTTCTTGAATCTGGGAGACAGTATATAAATGGCTGCTTAACTTACGGAGTATCAATGTCTTCAAAAACATTTACAAGTTCCTCTAAATATACTACAGTTCAGATCGTGATCATGAGTAATGTTATTATGCACCAAAAAGTACAATTTTGATTTGGATCGCGGTGACCAAAGTCATGATCACAGTTTTTGGAGATCATTAAAGTTCTTAATTTGTCGTATTTTGTACTACGTATCTTTCCCTAACAATATTACCAGTAATCTTATCATTTATGCCCAAGCATAGTTTTGGCAGAGCACAACTCAACCTTACAATCGCAAGTACTCAAATCTCATGACTTAAGGTTTCTATGTAGCAGTTGTCATATATAATGATAACCACACAAGATCTGCAGTTGAAATTCTGGCTATGGCATTGAATTTTACATTTCTGATTCCACCTTATAAAGTTTACCTACACACGGTTTGTGTGTGTTAGAACACTCAGTTATTGATTGGTGTAATATACAGAGTGGAAGGGAAGTCATTACATTCCTTCTAATATGTGCTCCATAGAAGCATTACAAACAAAAAAGTCTAATGGCATTTTGTTCCTTGATCAGCCGATTTCAAAAAAATAAACAGTTTTTGTTGCAAATTGGATGCGCAATTCCACAGGAATGTACAAAGATAAACAGTTTTTTACTTGTAAGATGCTTTGGTAGCATCACACAGGGTTTCAAAATAATTAATCTCTTAAAAGACATGAAGGAATACTCTGAGCTGCTCTCTCAGACGTTAGGTAAGTTGACAATGTTGCGTTGAGGCTGATCAGGGAATGGACCTAGTTTGTGAATATAAACAGGTCTGGCACTTTCACTTTCGTTGGGAGCTAACGCTTGTGATTGGCTTACACTTTACAGTAAACACAGAAGGACAAGGCAGGGTATGAGTTTGTTTTCAAGACGGTGCATTACACTGTTTGTTTATGTACTGAGCTAGGTAAAGTGACACCCACATAATCTGCAGTGTTGCCAGCTTGTTTTCGACAAAATTAAAATATCTCCGTAGGAAATGGTCAGAGACAAAAACATAAGATACAAAATGTGTTCCAAATAGCGAGATCTATCACTGGTGCAAATTAATGTAATGACTTCCCTTCCACCTGGTATAAGTAATGTGCTGCAGTGATGGTTTCTGGGTGATCATATACTCGCAACTGCATACCCACTAATTTTTTACAGTATGTGAATGTGTAATAGGTAGAACTGGAACTTAAAAATTCAATGCCACAACTGGGATTTGAACCACTGAGCTATTGTGACAAACTGCCAGAATGACATTAAATTCTCAAGCCAGTTCGTATTTCTCCTGGTAAACTACAAAGGCAGTCTCACATCAGAAACAATTACCCCAATGGTGACTTACTATTGTAAGTACTTTATATCCCAGGATTAAATAACCTTCACATGGTAATTATTATTTATTTATGCCAACAAACTTACTGTTGGTGTTTTTAAACACACAAGCCGTGTGTGGGCAAAGTTTAAGAGGTAGAACTGGAACTTTTAAATTCAATGCCACAACTGGGATTTGAACCACAGACCTTCCGCTTGCCGGGCGGACGCTCTAACCACTGAGCTATTGTGACAAACTGCCAGAATGGCATTAAATTCTCAAGCCAGTTCGTATTTCTCCTGGTAAACTACAAAGGCAGTCTCACATCAGAAACAATTACCCCAATGGTGACTTACTATTGTAAGTACTTTATATCCCAGGATTAAATAACCTTTAGATGGTAATTATTATTTATTTATGCCAACAAACTTACTGTTGGTGTTTTTAAACACACAAGCCGTGTGTGGGCAAAGTTTAAGAGGTAGAACTGGAACTTTTAAATTCAATGCCACAACTGGGATTTGAACCACAGACCTTCCGCTTGCCGGGCGGACGCTCTAACCACTGAGCTATTGTGACAAACTGCCAGAATGACATTAAATTCTCAAGCCAGTTCGTATTTCTCCTGGAATTTTTAAGTTCCAGTTCTACCTCTTAAACTTTGCCCACACACGGCTTGTGTGTTTAAAAACACCAACAGTAAGTTTGTTGGCATAAATAAATAATAATGTGAATGTGTATTTACCTTTATAGACATGCATATGAGAAAGTCAAATGTGAAACTTACTGCTATGTGAATTTTCCCACACCCCCTTTACCAAATGTCAGCACATTGAGTCAATAAGCTGTAGAGATGCATAAACAAGATTTTGCTACTGGCAAAGAAAGCTTTTGGCTGAGACATTGCAGGGAGTGGGCAAGGCTTGTATTTGGGAGTATGGCAAGTTAATGCAATATGATCAACAAGTTCAGGAGATGCGATTGCTACCACACAAGTGCGCTGCATTCTAGTACAAGTCTAATTTCCATTCCTTCTCCATTTTCTTTGCTACAATAATTTCCCTCCCTGTCATTTAGCAGAAGTTGCAATCAACCTGCTAGGGAGTTAGTCAACATGACATTTTTAGATATAATGTAGCCATTTCCTATATTAAAATGAGAGTTATGTTAATGTTATAAACATAATTACATCTATTTTTATTAAATCATTATAAACATATAATTATTCCTCATATCATAATTTACCAAGGCCAAAACTTCAGTTTCAAATAGTTGTTTTCTTACTGTGTTTATTATTGTTTGTCAGGTTTGTGTTTCTGACAGCAAATTGCATGCAGTTGTGTCTGCACATAGCGGGAAATTTGAATCTATAAAAGTGTGGAAATGAACAACATGGCAAAACTGAAATAGATAAATCTTTCGAGTTTATCCTTAGGAGAGAAACATGCTTATTGTTTGCAACTGAGAGAAACAGCATCTAGACAAATAAAGGATATTAGTCATTTAAAACAAAAAATGGAAACACATGAGAGCTCAATTGCCCATATGAATTGTTAATTAGAATTGTGTGTGTGTGTGTGTCAGAGAGAGAAAGAGAGAGTGAAGTTAGAGGATGTAATATTCTGCACTCCCACTGCGACAAGTCACGAGCCGTCACTGATATGATGTAATTCACACACAACACATGTATGAAATGAACACTGAGCAAAGTCTAGGATTTGCAGCAGTAACTGACAGTTGAGTTGACAAGCAATAAAGCATTACTTTGAGTGGACATGCCTACAAGTCACTAAGCTGTGTACACATGTGATCATGGCCGCTGGCCTGAAGGGAAGGCTCACTCCCACCAAAAGGACAACTAGGTGAATAGGTCAAGTTATTTTGTCTCATTTTAACCCCACTTGCAGTACCTAGGCTCCGTTGTGTTCACAGGGGCAAAGCCCTACCCTTGCAGCATATGTGGACGTACGTTCTCCCAACTGAGCAACATGCTGAAACATGCCGTGATCCACACTGGCAGCAAACCCCACCAGTGTAGAGTGTGTAACAAGCAATTCACACAACAAGGAAACCTGCGGAAACATCAGCTGGCGTGCCATGCCGGGGTAAGTACATCATCAACTGTAACACTACAGCTAATAGGGACCAAAATAAACACAGCTTCAAATTGTTAAACAAATGAGTGATGTAGATAAAAGTGAAATATGGAAAAGAAAAATCCAGTTTTCGTAACCTTCCTGTAATAATCCTAACATAAATGTTACACCTAAAACCATCTTATCTGGTGATTTTAATGCACATTCCCAAATGTGGGAATGTACCATCTTATAAACTCATCAACATTAGAACTATGTTATGAAAAAGATGATCCTAATTTTCTACATAATACTGGTTCAGGCACAAGCACAGATTTAGACAAGGTATTGCGACAAAATGACAAGTCCAGTTACTTGTCGCTTTTTTTCCCCTAAAACTGAATCACAATTCTTAACTTATAACCTTACAAGACATAAGTATTCTGTTCTATTGTAACAAACACTGTACAAAACTCACTCTCACAATTCTACTTATTCACTTAAAACTGAGTTAAAAACTAACTTCTTTGTCTATGAAGACTCGTTTATATACCCAAGAAATAGGTACTGGCGAGTTTTCTGGAAATCAACATTTTATGAAGCTTCTAGAACTGTGTGGAAACAGCCTTTGTTCTTACCTGCCATTGTGTGCTGCCTAGCAACGTAGTGGTGTGAGGTAGCTGACCTTGAGTCTCCTTGAGGGCATAGCTTGTGCCATATATGTAGGTAAACTTACACAGAAGACCCAGCATCTGGTAACAGCAATGACAGTTTGTGAGACAAACATCCATCTCACTTTTATCTGCCTTTGAACGAGACTGCCTATTAACCTTTTAGCTCAAAATTCAAAATGTAATTGTGTATTACTTCACAGCCCATGAAAATGAAGCGTGCCGTGTGCTAAAACAAAATATTAGAAATGAAATCAGAAACATTACAGTGGCCCAACATAATCAGAATGTGTTCTCTCGATATAATGCTTGTTTAGTCTTGGGCATTTCCAGCATCATCTATAAGGTAAGAGTGTTATGCAGGGTTTATGTAGGAGCAAAGCTGACTGTGACACACCCAATCCTGCACAGGCGAAATGCTGTGTGCCTGTTAGGTTTCAAAAACGCATGAAAACATGGCTGCCCAAGCACATTTCAGGCCATATCTAATTGAAAAAAAAAAACAAGAATTTGGCAGAAACAGGAAGATGCTTTAAAGGAAGCACCTCATTCTAAACATAATCTGAGAAATTGAACTATTAAATGGCCAAAACTTGAAACAGAATTCAATACTTGGATATTAGAGAACAGACAAGTGGATAATCCAGTTTTTACGAAAATGATCATTCATTAAGCAAAAGAAATATCCACTACGGGTTGCCAGCTTTACTGGACCAACATCGTGGTGTTCAAGATTTATGAAGATGTATAGGCTTTGTATGGAGACCAAGACAAAAGTGTTACAGAAAATACAGGCAAGTATGAAGAACAAATTGTTGAATTTCATCAGTTTGTTATTAATGAGAGGATAAATTTTGTGGATTTGAGGATGGAAATAAAAAGGCGAGCACTTTTTCATACTTATTTTACCTAGATGTTTGATCTACATGCACATATGTTGTAATTGCTTTGCAGTAGATGTATAAGGCAAGAAATATTTTCCCTAAAAAAGGTTTTAAAAAGTGTGGTGCGTCATATATGCCAGCAAATATTGTACTATAGCAACTATTTACAAGGTTTCACTTTAAAACAAAAACAATTAACTTTTAAACCTTCCTGGAATTTCAACAAGACAAACTGACCAAAGTTTACAGAATAAATTGAAAAAGAAAATAACAGACGTTTAGAAGTAGAGCAACATTTTCATATACATTTAAACAAGAAATTTAATGAAGTTATATTTAAAATAGCAAAGAAGTATATCCCTAAAGACATACTTTATCTTTATAAACCTTCTTGGGCTCTTTATCTATCAAAATTAAAACAAGAAAGAAATATGGAATGAGTTAAAACAGAAGAAATGCAAATTAGAGAAAAAAAGTAGCAATATTAAACAAGGAAATAATTTATGGAAGAAATTTACTACAGAAAAGACAATCAATAATTTGTAGAAGTATTTGAGTCAACCTATAAATGTCTTCAGTTTCACTTAACTTTTAATACAACTTGTTTTGAAGACCATTGTCTTCATTATCAATGGTTTCTTGACTGGCATTTGAAGAGGAAGAATCTGTTGTTGTTGTGACTGTGCTGCTATCTAGGTTGCTGGATGCAAACTTCAGGATGTTATCTGCTCGTGGTGTTTCAAATTTTATGGCTAGAGAACATTCTTCCTTATGTATATTTTTCCCAAGTTATCAGTTCACCTGTAATAATTTGATATTCTGTTTTGTGGTGTGCTGAGTTGACCAGAAATGACGGACAATGGATGGTTTGTCAATTTGTTTAAGTTTTATGTTTGTGATGTGTTCACTTAGTCTTCTTTCCAGGTTCCTGTGACAAAATTACAAAATCAGTCCAACTATTTTTCTATCAATTTATTCTCTTCTAAAATTTTACCAGAAATACACAGTTTTTTCTTCTCATTGTTAATGCAATCTACAGTTTTTTGTGCTTTCATAACTCACAATTTTTGCTTATTGTAACCTTGCTCGGTCCTTTCAGTGTCTTTCTTCACTTTCTCTGTCTCTCATACACTAACTACCATGATGTCATCACTCAGTGCCTGTTAGAATCTTCAGAACAACCACCTTATCTTTCATAAACACACACACAGCTATCTCATACTCACTAACACACTGACCGACTCATGTGTGTAACCATAAACTCAATTCAGTTCTGTTTCCTGGTCTCCTTATGTATTAGGGATGATGTCATATGGACCTTTCTCGACTTCTACACACACACCGGCAATTATGTCGCCAGAACTTTCTTGAAAGTTCTGGAAAGACCCCCTTTGAGCAGCTGCTTCCATTGTTGTTGATCATGTATACAGAAAGTTGTGAGAGGCAGTCTGACCTTGAATCCCTTTGCCCACTCACTGGCCCGATAGGAGGTGTAAGGCAGCCCAGCCCCAACAGTCTTTTGTTTCACACCACTCCCAGTGTCACAATACAAACTGCGCACAGTAAATATTTTTAATTCTTTAAAAACTGGTCTACATAAGTCAATTTTACCAGTATTTGTAATACTTCTAATTAATTTTTCTGAATCTTAAAAATAAATGGCTATTTCTACTATTTCCCCAAAACTCAATAGACAATATACAATTCACATCTAATTTTTTCTTTATTACCCTTAATGAAAAATAGAATCTGTTTAATTTTGCTATTAAGTTAGCTATGTGGATTCTCCATTATTTGTGCCTTATATATCTGAAAGTCATTAATATTGTCATGTTTACTTTTCTTATGCCCAAATGCAATTACTGCTGCTCATGAAGGATTTAAATGTAAGTTATTAATCAGAGATACCACAAAAAACAGTTTGCTTCCATTCAGTGAAGTTGCAATTTCCCTTTATGGCATTATTGCACAATGTAATTACAGAACAGCCAACTTATGTTGAAATAAAAATGTTTCAAATTTCTGTTTCTTTTATTACCACTCTCATTTCATAATTTCACATAATTTGTTAGTGATGATTAATTAAAATGTGGGGGACATTTTAAAAGAACACCTGTATCTAATAGAGGAAGTGTAGTGAATCATGTGGCTTGTGTTAACAGAGCTTTGCCATGTTTGTTCATTTGTCAAGGTAAGGCCCCACACATGTGAGTACTGCAGTCGAAGGTTCAGTCAGCGAGGAAACCTCCTGAAGCACATAGACACAATGCACTTGGATAACATCAGCAAATATCAAGCCACCCATGCTAAAGAGAATCCTGCACATGTGACCACAGGTAAATATCAATGACTGCTAAAGCATATACGTAGAACTTGGGCCTGAGCTCTTCTGTCATTGGACAGACCCTGAAATTGCATACATATGATTTGGATGTGTAATAAAAATAACAACAACAGTAACAGTAGTAATAGTAATAATAATAAATAATAACAACACCAACAATAATAATTAGTTTGTTTAACAATGCTGTAAGTTGCCAGGATCACATCAACATTGCCAGTGTTGTGGAATTTTGTCCTGCAGGAGTTCTTTTAGATACCAGTAAATTTACTGACATGGAATTGTCACTTTTAAGCACACTTAAAAACCTTCAGTCTGAGTAGGATTTGAACCCATGACCTTGAGATCAGTAGGCCAGCATCTAACAAACTGAGCCACCCAGACCGACTGATTTTGAAGTGTGCTGTTGTTTAGGTACTGTCAAACTAATGTTTATAACCTTATTCAAATTTGTGTTTTGATTCACGTTTCCCACCAACTTGCCTAACACTTTCCATTTCCCTAAATTCTTTAATATCTTTAAACTACCCATTTCATTCTAAAGTTATTATTTCTTTCTTCCCCATTTTTGCTTCCTATGTTTCTTACCATTTGCTAATATCTTACACCTCACTGATTCACTTCCTTTCCTCACTTAACCTTCACTTTACTAATACCTACTTTATCCCTAAACGTTTGATTTCATCCCCCCTAAAGCCCCTGACTGGGGTTAACTTGTTCTTTGTCACAGCGCAGAGCAGAGTTTCCTCTTTTCTCTTTGATTTCCTATGTATTAATATATTTTTATTATTTGATAAAGTATGGCGAAGGTTGAAGGTGACGCTGTTATCAGTACGTCCCCACATTATTTAAGAACTGGCTTTATGTATGTATTGTATGTAGCATTTAATGTAGATCTTGAACAACCCCATTTAGTTCCTGCAAGTCTTTTTAATATCTTAAAACGATTGGTTGCTTTGTGTTTAATTTTTTCAATGTGTTTTTTCCAGGTTAACCTCTTGTCATACATATTCAGCATTTTCTGTTCTGGTTAATTTTGTATTTTCATAACTTAAGGTAATACTAGTACGGAAAAGAGCTGAAAGTTACTTTTTGCAGTGTTTACTTTCATGAGATTTTTAGAACACCATTGTTTAAGTGTAGTTAGAGAATTTTGAACATTTGTCTTTACAGTTTCAAGTCTGATTTCAGTGATTTCCAAATTACTAAGTCATCTACATATAATGCGGTGTTGATGTCTGTTTGTTGAAGTTGTTTGGGCAGATCATTTATATAGATATTGAACAGAGTGGTGCTAACTGTGCACCCTGAGGTAAACCCAGTTGAGTTTTTTTGAATCTGGATAATGTTGCTGTTGTTGTTGTTTTCTAGTGCCTTGCATCTGGCAATGAAGCCATTAGCATTCGTGCTTTCCAATGCTTTTGAACTGTAGTTTCTTCTGATCTTAATGCTTCACAGGTCTTCAAGTGGTCTTCGTTCATTTCTGCTGGATCGTTACACAGGACACATATTGGTGAGGCTGAGATACCTATTCTGTAGAGATGACTTGCTAAGCAGTCGTGATTTGTCAATAGTCGGAAGGCTGCAACCGCTGTTTTCCTTGGTCTCTGGGGGATTATATCTGGGTTGGAAAGTAGTGTAATCCATTTTTTATCTTTGGCATTTGTTTCTATTTCTTGTAGGTATGAATGAGAAAAATTTTTAATGATCAAACGTTTTACTGAGGAATATGAGAAACTGAATTTAGACTTTTGTTTTATTGTTGTGCCTTTCTTTGCAAGTGAGTCTGCAGCTTCATTCCCCATGACTCCACAGTGTGCTGGAATCCATTGGAGATGTGCTGGCCTATCACAGCACAACAGCGTCCCTCAGAGGCACATGAGGGGAAGGTCGGTGGATCTAAGTACCACCTATTTAGTCCTCCCGGCTAGGTCCGATGGACCCGTTGACCAACGATAGCTGTGGTCCCCCTTGCAAAATGGGGGTTTAAGTCGGGTGATGTAACTGCCACATTGTAAAACTGGTGCCCGTTAAGAAAACAGGTACATGAAAGCCACATATATGAATATGAGTCCTAAAGATAAACATTCCGGAGTTAAAACTGTCCCCCAATCTGGATAATGTTGAACCATAAGAAGTTGCACAATATCATTCTGATATCCAGTGAATCATATTATCTTTAATTCCCATCTGTTGTAGCTTCCTGATAAGATTAGATCTCTATCAAGTATCATAAGCAGATTTCAGATCGACAAATACAGCTAGGATATCTTCTTTTCTATTAAATCCCTCTTTAATTTCTTGACTAAGTTCAATTACTTGTTCACTGGTTGTATGATTTTTGCGAAAGCCAGCTTGGCAGGGTGATAGAAGCTTGTAGTGTTCAAGATACCAATTTAATCTGGCTGAAATCATTCTTTCCATAATTTTTGCTTGCACACTGGTTAATGATATGTTGTTAGCTAATGCTGGATTTCTGACAATGAAGTCATTAATCCTCTTGCTCTCCAATATTTTTCACTGGTGGATGGGGCATTAGAAGTGGCCGGGCATATTTGAAGGTGGTCTCGATCCATTTCCTCTTGCAGATCACATAGAGGACAGAGTGGTGAAGAATATATCCCAATTCTGTTTAAATGTTTTGCCAGACAATCATGTCCTGTAATCAACCTGAAGGTTGCAACTGCTGTTTTTCGAGGATACTCAGGAATCACTGTTTGGATGTTTGATAGTTCCCATCTTTTATTCTTTGATTTTTCATAGTAATATTTTGCAACAATTTTTTTGAATTCAGAGTTGACTAATTTTTTAGCTGCATAAAATGATAGATTAACTATAGATTTTTGTACACCGCTGGTACCCTTTTTTGCAAGAAAATCAGCTTTCTCATTACCACTCAGTCCACAGTGAGCCGGTATCCATTGGAAGACTAGGTGTTTTTGAAGTGCTGTTAGATGGCTAAGCATCTTCCAACATTCTATAATAGTTTGGTTTTTTGGTGACAACTTGGAAGTAATTGCTATAATTGCTGCCCTGGAATCCGAGAGAATAACTGCTTGCTGAAAATGTGAAATTCTGTACAAAAGATTTTGTAGGGCCATTCGAATTGCTTCAATTTCTCCATTAAAGTTTGTAGTTCCATAACTTAAAGATTTGTAATAGGAAAAGAGGTGACATGCGACTCCAGCACCTGCTCCATCTTGGTTTGATATCAATGATCCATCAGTATAAATATGGAGCCATTCATGTTCTGGAAATCTAGTATGGATTGTCTCTCATGCCAATAATTTTAGAACACTAGTTGGAGTATAACTTTTTTTAACTTCTTCTGTCAGGTGTAAATAATATGTGATGTCTAATGTTTGTGTTGGATTGACTTTAGATATGAAGTTTTCCTTTGAATTAGGAAGGTGTACATCCTTCTTGATGTCTTGAATTTTGGAAAGAAAGCTCTCCTGAGTCTTTAGTGTATGTGTAAAATTTCTCTTGTGCCATGTATTGAATGGGAGTCTGATCAACTTTTCGTGTTGAATAAGAGCCGCTTTTTCTATTTCATATTCAATGGGGTATTGGTTGGTTAGTATTTCCATAGCTGCTATTGGTGTGGTTTTGATAGCACCTGTAATTAATCTCAGACTTTGGTTTTGAAAGATTTGAATTTTTTTTGTGTTTGCTGTTACAAGAACTTCGCTGCAGTAAGTAAACAATGGTTTTATATATACATTGTATGTTGTGTTAATTGCTCTGGAACATCCCCACTTCATTCCTGTTAGACGTTTTAACAGTGAAAGGCGCCTCTTTGCTCTTTGTATTACATTTTCTATTTGTTTGGTCCATGTAAGTTTGGTATCAAATGTAACTCCTAAATACTTTGCTTCCTTTGTTTCTGGTAATTGTTGACCCTCAAAATTTAGTTTTATTTTTAGTGGTTTTTTTCTTAGTGAAAAGATTTGGTAGTTTGATTTTGTTGTATTAACAGTCATTAAATTTTCTTTGGTCCACCTCTGTAAGTTGGTTAAGCATTGTTGCATGGTTTTTTCCAGTTCTGTACTTTTGCTTTTTGGTTTTGAAGTCCACATTACCAAGTCATCAGCAAATAGTGCACACTTCACGCCTGATTCTTGTATTTGTTGTGGTAGATCATTAATAAATATATTAAAAAGTGTAGTGCTGAGCACTGCACCTTGTGGCAAGCCACGGTGTATTTGTTTATATTTAGATATATTTCTTCCATATCTGGTTGCAATAAAGTGTTGTGTTAGGAAATGACATAGCCATGAAAACATTGGACCTTGTATCCCTATTTTTTTTTTACTTTCTTTAGTAGTTTTGTTCTGCATATAGAATCATATGCACTTTGAAAATCAATAAAAACTGATAAATTATCTTCTTTTCTATTGAAGGAGTCTTTGATTTCTTGACTGAGAAGTAAGACTTGTTCATTTGTGGAGTGGAACTCTCTGAATCCAGCTTGACATGGGGAGATTAAATTTTGTGATTCTAGGAACCAATTTAACCTGTTTGACACCATTCTTTCCATCACTTTTGCTATTATGCTGGTAAGAGCTATTGGTCTATAATTTTTTATTTCTGATGCTGTTTTGTCTTTCTTCAAGAGTGGGACAATTATTGCTTTTCGCCATTCAGCAGGTACAGTGGTTTTCCAGGATAGATTGTAGAGTTTCAGTAGTTGTTGTTTTGCTGTTTTTCCAAGGTTTTTTATGAACTCTGGATGTATGTGATCTGGTCCAGGAGACTTTTTGTTTTTTAGATTATTTATTGCAATGTTCAATTCTTGCATATTAAAATTTTGAAAAAAGATATTGCACTGAGTGTTAGGATCACATTCTCTTTCTTGTTTCGAATCTTTCTTAAATTCTTTACGTTCCTTTTTATTATTTCTTGTTACTTTATGTGCATTAGCATAGTATTTATTGAATGTTTTGGCTATGACTGCATCATTTACTAACATTTTATTGTTGTGTATGATAGGTGTGCTGTTGTTTTCTTTCCTGTCCTTGACATTTTTTATGAACTTATGAGCTTTGTTACCATCTGTCCTATAATCCATTTTTTCTAAGAAATTATTAAAGTGATTCCTTTTAGCAGTATTAATTTCTTTTTTTAGTGAGGCACATTTCTTCCGCCACATTTGTGTATCTGATATGTTTTTTGTTTGTTCAGCTGTATTTCTAGCTATATCCCTTTGCTTTTTCAGTTCTTCTAACTGGGGGTTCCAAAAGGGTTTGAAATTTTTAATTCTTCCACGAGGAATATGTTTTTTTGCAGTTTCTAGGATGACTTTACAGAATTCTTTGTTCATATGATCTGGTTGGTCATGCAGCTGTGAGTTTGTTTGTTCTTTAAATTTATGTTCTAATTCAGTTTTATATTTGTTCCAATCTGCTTTTTTGAAGTTCCAATACAGATTCGTAAGACCTTGACTGTTATTTGTATTCTCTAGTTTTATATCAGCAATTACCGCTCTGTGACCAGAACTTGGATCTTCTATAACTTGTTTTTTAATTTTTGAAACAATATCTGTTGTAGCTAACAAGAGGTCTGGGTTACACTGCCCACTCCAGAATAATGTATGAAGGTTGTGGGATCTTCTTTACTATAAATCAGTTCAAAAGCTGTGGTATTCAAAAATTCTTCCACTATCTTCCCTGTAGAATCCACTTTTTCATAACCCCATCTTTTGGAATGTGCATTGAAATCCCCAATTACGATTGTTTTATTTAATTGGTCAATAAGTGAGAGATCCGGTACATTCCTGGGAGGATTGTAAATACTGTATAAATGTAGATGTGTTTTGTTATCCCAAAAATTTTGCTTTATTAATTCGCTTTTATCTGTGTTATCCATTTCTTTAACAATTTCAAAGGTTTTAATATCCTTTTTGACTCCAACTAATATTGCACTACTTATCTGTCTATTTTTGGGTAGTAAGTGCAGTAAAAATCCAGTAAAATTGAAGTATTTAAGTTGGTCATTTGTTAGATTTGCTTCTTGTATTACAAATATATCAATGTTATAATCAAATACAATTTTATTCAGTTCTACTTTTTTTGTTTGTGTGAGACCACCCGCATTCCATTGTAGAAGTCTGATCTTAGATCTTCTATTAGTATAATGTTTTGGTTCTCGAGAAGTAGTCCCCGCCCGGAGATCCGAATGGGGGACTATTTTAACTCCGGAACATTTTACCCCTCGAGTCATATTTCCTAACTTGATATTGAAGAGAGCAATAGCAGTAATAGTAACCGTTTTTTAGAGAGCACCATATTTTTATGTTTTGGCGGTCACATCGCTCTCTCACAACCCCCAGAATGTCTGGAGGACCACACCTGTCGTTGGTTTACGGGTCTCAAGGACCTGACCGGGAGAATTATCAAAATAAATTCACCAACCATATCCTCTGATTACCAATCAGAAGACGTATTACATGCCATGACAGGTCAGCATGTTAGGGGTTAAGGTTTTATAGAAAAATTAGAGAAATGGAGGGGTTGGAAAAATAAAGACTCCCTAGCCTTCGGGAACCCTAATAGCATCAGGGTCGGAAGAGAACAAGAGATGACTAAAGTAAGGTCAGATAGAAAAGTTACAGTGAGGAGCAAAACACCAGTAAGTGGAAGTAATGTTCTGCTCAGCTTGGGTACCTTGTGGTTGCCATTCACATATCCCCTAGACGGAGACCCCTGAGGGGTGGTTAATGATATAGGTCTATAGTTATTTATATCATTTGGTGGTTTACCTGGTTTGAGTATTGGGATAGTCATAGCTTTTTGCCATTTGGATGGAACCAAAGATTTCCAGACATGGTTATAGAATTTGAGTAATATAGCTTTAGCTTTTTTAGCTTTATGTCCTGGGATTAAATAACCTTCAGATGGTAATTATTATTTATTTATGCCAACAAACTTGCATAAGACACCTTTAGACACACAACCCGTGTGTGGGCAATGTTTGAGATGTTTGATGTGAGACTGCCTATGTGGTTTACTGGGAAAAATACGAACTGGTTTGAGAATTCAATGTTATTCTGGCAGGTTGTCTCAGTAGCTTAATGGTTAGAGCACCCACCTAGTAAGCGGAAGGTCTGTGGTTCAAATCCCAGCTGTGACATTGAAATTTTAAGTTCCAGTTCTACCTCTCAAACATTGCCCACACACAGTTTGTGTGTCTAAAAACACCAACAGTAACCTTGTTGGCATAAGTAAATAATAAGAGCTATTGTGCTATTATTGTAATAAACTGGGACATATGATTTCAGATTGTTATGCAAAACAAAGAAATGAAGGGCTTATTTTTGAAAATTCATGCATGGGCTTACAAGACTGACAATTAAGGAAAAGGCCCAGTGAAGGGGTAAATGCCTTACAGGGATTTTCTAATGCAGAGTTGCCTTTTGTAACTGTAGAAATTAATAAAATATTGTCAATCGCCTTCATTGACACGGGAAGTGTAATCACAGTATGTGAAACATAAACTTTCTCAGTTAGTTAATGAATCGATAGAATTTATTACAGTGGATAATAGCCTGTTAAAGATATTAGGTTCGCTTAGTCTTCCAGTACAAATAAGGAATTTTCGATGAAATTATAAAATGTATGTTATTGAAAATTTGTTCGTGCCCCTAATATTAGGCGCTGATTTTGTCAAACTTAGTAAAATGGTGTTAGATCTAGCGAAGCATAGAGCATATTTTCGCTTTCGACCAGACGATTATATTTACTTACAGACCTGGTCTAAACAAATGCCAACTGATATGGTTCGTGCGAGAGTTGACGCACAGCAAATTCAAGCGGAGAATCAAATAAGATATTTACTTCCACAACAGCAGGAGTTGAGGAGTATTTTTATGGAATTTAGTGATGTACTCACAAAGAAGTTAGGACGAACTGATCTTATTGAGTATCAGATACAATTAGAACATACAACCCCTGTAAGATTACCTCCTTATCGTTTACCCCCAACTTGTTTAAAATTATTACGACAAAAGGTTAACGAAATGTTAGAAATGGGTGTGATCGTACCTTCCAAGTCAAATTATTCTAGTCCAGTATTCATAGTACCTAAACCAAATAATGATGTACGTTTAGTAGTGGATTATCGTCAGTTAAATCAACGGATTTGTATTGATTCTACACTGTTGCCGCATCTGCATCATTCCTTTCATTGGTTTGCAGGAGCTAGATATTTTACGACCTTAGATTTAAATAATGCATATTATCAAATCCCATTGCAACCTGATTCTAGAAGATACACAGTCTTTACTACAGATTATAATTTGTGTGAATTTACTTCATTACCTTTTGGTTTGGCAGTGAGCGCTCAAGTATTGACACAATTATTGGGGATATTTAATTTACATATTTATATCATTATTTAGATGATTTATGTATTTATTCAAGTACTTTGGAGGAGCATGTAAGTTACATAAGAGAAGTGCTGACTCGATTACGTAAGGCAGGCTTAACAGTCAATCCAGACAAGGTGAAATTTGCAACCCCCTGAGTTGAAATTCCTAGGACATATTATTTCAGCTAATGGTATACAAGTAGATCCACATCGCATTATTAATATTCACCAATTTCCACGACCTAAGACAACTAAACACATAACAAGATTCTTAGTTATGGTAAATTATTTTTCCAGATTTATTCTGGATTATGCAGTACTTGCAGCTCCGTTAAATGCATTGCATAAGAAAGGTGTTAAAAGTTTTCATGGGGACCGGAACAGGAAAAGGCATTTATAATTCTTAAGAGGTGTTTAATCTCCCCTCCTGTATTGGCAGTTCCAGATTTTTCTAAGCAATTTATTTTTCAAACGAATGCTTCTGCAGGAGCGATATCAGCGGTATTACTTTTGGCATTTCCAGAGGGGAGGAAGGTCGTGGCTTATGCGTCCAGACGCCTATCCCCGACAGAGATGAAATATTCTACTTATGAGTTAAAAGCTTTGGCGGTATTATTTGGAACAGAGAAATTTAAGTTAAATCTGGAACATGTAGAGTTAGAAACAGATAATCAGGCGATCTCATGGGTATTAGCTAAACCAAGAAAAAGTGGGAAAACTGCTAGTTGGGCGTTGAAATTGTCCAGTTTTAAATTTAAAGTACAACATGTACGGGGTTCACTAAATTGCATTGCTGATGCCTTATCATGTATGTTAGACAGTCAAGCTGAGGAATCATCTGATAAGATGCCGAAGGTATGTACAATATTATCGAATTATCCAGTGCTATTTGAAAATATGGCCGATTATCAAAGAAAGGATGATCAATTACAACAAATCAGTGAAGGGAAAGAGGTTGAACCTTACCTGGTAAAGGAGGGTATATTATGCTGTAAACATAAGAATAAAATTGTAGTGCCACGAATACTAATTCCTGAATTATTTAAATATTTTCACGAGCCACCATGTGGGGGGCATTTAGGAAATTTTAAGACTCGAGCACGTATAAGAGATACATTTATTTGGAAAGGGATGGATAAAGAAATTACACATAGAATTGCTGAATGTCAGACTTGTAAACAAAGTAAACCCACACAAAATACGAAGGTGGGGTACTTAGCTTCACAGATAGCTATACGCCCCATGCAAAGATTGTTTATAGACTATATCAGTCCATTTCCGAGGAGTAAAAAAGGAAATAAATATGCCTTAGTTACAGTAATTCATGGTTATGTCTGGTGAGGGAAGCAAACACAGAATGTCATTAAGCATTTACAATCGATTATTGCTTGTTTTGGAGTGCCTGAAGAAATTGTTTCCGATAATGCTACATGCGTTAGGCCAAATGCATTCAGGTCCTTTTGTCTAGGTAGCGGGATCAAGAAAATATGGATGATTCCATACTATCCTAAGGCGTCACAAAGTGAACACGTTAATAGGAACTTAAAAAATGTGTTAATCGCGTATCACTCGAAGGATCATACAAAGTGGGACCAAAATTTATACTGGCTTCAGTTTGCATTTAATTCAGCTAAACATGAAAGTCGTGGAGAGAACCCCTTTAAGTTAATGCTCAAATATCAACCAAATTTGTGGCATATTAAGGATATTTTGCCAGATGATAGTAGGTAGTGAGGAGAACATTAAGGTCACATGGAGAAGGGTCAGAAATAATTTATTAAAGGCACATAATAGAATGGCCAAAAACTATAACACCAGGTGACAACCGCACAAGTTTAAGGTGGAAGATGAAGTTTATGTACAAAGTCATACCTACTCAAAGTAAGGCGGTCAATAAATATTCAGCAAAGCTTGCTCGACGATTTGTCGGGCCATTTGTGGTTGAAAGTTTTCGCTCTCCAGTTTCGGTGGCATTGAGAGACAAAGGGAGTAACAAATTGATATTTGCACATCTCTCACAAATAAAGAGCTAATAATTGAACATGATTGTGAACCTGAATGTTGGTATATATGACGGAAAGTAGGCAGATGGAATTTGGGTTCAAATTACCTATAGCATATATATATATATTGTTAGTTATGCACGTGTTGTTTAATGTGAACTTGCTCTATCCTGAAGATCCGGTGGATAGGAATTAATCAAAGGGGAGAGATATTTAGAAGGGTAATTTAATAGCTAATACCAAAGTGGTGGGCGCAGCGGAGGTTCCATGTATTCTGAAAGTGCCGACAGTATCTGCTTATTCAGTAAGTATTTACAAATACCACTACTTGCAGTAAATGGGTAGAGAATGAAGTTGTTGTCAGTTTTAGTCCAATGCAGTTACACTGTTTTTCTGTGTCGTAATGCAACGTTTCAAAGGGCCTGGTGTGTCTTCATTGGCTCCATAATTATTTTCTTTGCTGCTTTCTGCACTAGATTCGTTACCACTGTCACGAGAATCTTCTTCACACTCTGTTTTATATTCAGAAAACTCACCACTTTAACCCTCTAATACACTTTGTATCAGTTTTCTCAAACCCTCCTCATCATTGACACGAATGCTTTTCGCCGCCATGATGGCCACTGAGGCAAGTGAAATAATGCTAAGATAAAATTTTTTTCCTTGATTGAAACACAGATGGTTACATATTGATCAGAATTACCAACACAAGTTAGCATTTCATTGCAGACGTATACAAATGACATCTATGAGAAGGAACCTGAACTATGTGAAGCAATGCAGCATAGCAAGCTGAGCTTGTCATATGCCACAAAGACGCATGCAAGCCCTGGTCGTCAAAAGATGCAAATGGGTTAAGAACCTTTATTCAATTTTTAGGTTCAATTGCTTTCTTTTTTTTCCAGAAGGTACAGGGTATCCTGATTAATTTTTCATATGTGTGATAGATGCTTTTTAAATGCCAAAGTCTTGAATTATTTATTAAAGTTTTTAGAGCAAATATTGGCATAGCTTTTAGCTGCTGCAATTACTAAATAAAGAATTTTGTTGGTTTTGTAGAATACAAAGTTTTTTTTTACATTTGCAGTAATTATTATATCTTCACAGCTTTTACGGATGTATATTAAACCCACTTTCAAACATTCAAAAAATAAAATCCTATTTAATGTTTGTATCATAAATAATTTGGTGTAAAAATAAGAACTGTTGACATGTTTCAGATTCATTCAGCAGAGCAACGTGAGATGGCACCAGGAACATTGCGTACAAGTCATAGTTATACCATCAGCACACTCAGTGGAGTTTTCAGTAGTAAACAAATATTCATAAATATTAGCGACTAACACTTATGTATTGTGACGCCAGGCTCGGCGCACACAAAAGGATGAATGGGGTCAAGCTACTTCACACTACATGCTGGACCAGCAATCGGATCAAAAAGTTCAAGGTCAGGCTGCCTCGCATGACTGCTGAGTGTATGTGACTGTCAACAATCAAAGTGGCAGAAACAAAAGGGGTTTCAAGAACATTTGCAGGACTTCTAGCTGTGTCATTTCTGGTGCATGTGCGTGGAGCTTGAGAAAGGTCCATGTGATATTCCCACTATGTAAGTAGGCCAGAGAAAAGCAGAACAGTGAGTTGCGGACATGAATCAATCAGTGTGTGTAAGACAGCCATGCTTGTGTGTGTGTTGTTGTATTGGTACATCGTAAGAAGGTTCAACGAGCGTCACAAATGATGTAGTGCATGAGAGACAGAGGGAAGGAACAGTAAGGTTATGAGAAGTAAACATTGTGAATTGTGATAGACCATAGACTGTGTTAATAATGAGAAGAAAACTGTGTATGTATGGTAAAATATTAGAAGACAATAAAGTGATGGAAAATAAACTGGACTTATTTTGTCATTTAGTCACTCTGGTGTCTCAAGTGGGATTCGTCCATTTTGTCCAGTATTTTCCAACAGGAGATGTTTTGCAAGTAATTATTTCCATCATCAGCATGTTGAATGTTTTATTATTAGCATTACAGCTGCAACGTGCCACATTCATTCTTATTGTTACCAACTACTAGAATTTAAACAAATTTGAAAGAATTAGTTGATGGTATTTTAAAACTCATTATGCAATCCTTATTTTTCAAAATAAATATTTTCCTAAACCATCAAATTTATGGTGTATTAAAAAATGTAATGTTGAGGAAAACCAATTTTTCTACAAACATGCAGCATCATGATCATGAGTCAGATTACCTGTTTACGGATTTTATATTGAATATGTAGTAATATCTCACTGGCATCTCACCAGATAGCAGCACAAGATACCGCTACATACATTTTTGGCAATATTTGAATAAAATATGGGCCAAAAGTGCACAAAAACAACCAAATTCAGCCGAAAGGGTGGTTAAGCAGAAAAGGGGATATTAAAAGGTAGTGCACATAGCATTTAAAGTGTCCACTAGACCTTTAAGTTTCACTGGCAACCTATGACTGTTTGGGGAACAGTTATATGCGTAAACCTAACCCAGGGTCCCTTAAGCACAAGTGCACAGTTAATCTGGGAGATACATTTGTGGAATGCAATAAAATGTCTAATTCTTTTATAACATTTTATTTCATTAAGAATACAACCATCATTAAGTGTTTCAACATCTATGTAAAAACATGCATGTATTGGTTATTCTGAATGTCATTGGTTCAATTTTATGCTGTCCATTGATATTCTATCATTTGATTTACACAATAAGCTTTACAAGTACAACACATTCAAATGTTGCTATATAATTCAAAATTATGGCAAAATTGCTGGACATGATCACAGGGTTTTATGCTGTTCAAGTAATGTTAGGAAGTGATGAGCTCTTCTACAGCGCCAGATCCGGTTTGCTTTATGCGCCATCCATGATGCTAAGTATACTGGAAATGTTGGCTGGTGCCTGGACATGATCACAGGGTTTTATGCTGTTTAAGTAACGTTAGGAAGTGATGAGCTCTTCTACAGCGCCAGATCCGGTTTGCTTTATGCGCCATCCATGATGCTAAGTATACTGGAAATGTTGGCTAGTGCCTGGACATGATCACAGGGTTTTATGCTGTTCAAGTAATGTTAGGAAGTGATGAGCTGTTCTACAGCGCCAGATCTGGTTTGCTTTATGCGCCATCCATGATGCTAAGTATACTGGAAATGTTGGCTAGTGCCACATTTTGTGTCCATTTTATACTTTACTCGTTTTAAGTGACATCACATGATAACTATTATTTTATGCTACTACTTACCTCTCAAATAGAACATGTTTTTCAGACTATGTTTTATTTTGCTGCCACAAGAGTGCTCCTAATGCGCTGTTTTAAAGTGTTGAATAATGCCAGTTTTTGTAAACATTTTCCCGCATTCCTTACATTTAAAGTCAGCTTTCTCTGCCTTATGAATTAGCAAATGATTGTTGAGCTGGCCACGTGTTTTGAATTTATTGCCACAGAGGTCGCAGTGGTGCGGTCTAAAGTCCATATGAACTGTTGTATGACGCACCATGTCCGACCTTGTCCGGAAACCTTTTGGACAATCTGCACACCAATAGGGTTTCTCGTCAAAGTGCACTCTTTGATGAAGACGTAGCAGATGCGGATGTGAGAACCTCTTATCACAAATATTACATGGATGTGGGGAGATCCTCTCATGGACTGTGTATTTGTGGCGCATCATGTTCCCGCGATATGAGAAATGCATCCCACAGGTCTGACATCCAAAGGGTTTCTCGCCAGTGTGCATACGCATATGATATTTCAGGGTTGTTCTATCTCGTACACGTTTATCACAATGCGCACATGAATAAAGCACTTCTTTGTGCTTCAGTTTCACATGCATGAATAAATTTGCTGCCTGACGATATGCTGCAGAACATAGGGGACACTTTCTCTTTCCATTGTCGTCATAGACCACATCAGCAAACGTCCCTGCACAGCAGATACACAGCTTTTGGTTATTCTCCCACATCGGCCCTGGATTGCCGCAATACATACATTTATTCTTTGTTTTATCACTGCTTGCATTTTCTTGATCTCGAGTTTTCTTCTTCTTCTTTTTCTTATGAGATGTATAACTATAGTCATTAGAGAAATGCTTCTTTGTTTTCTTCTTCTCTGGCAAGGGAGCAGTAAGTACAAGATCACTATCTCTGAGAGGCAGGAAGAACAGTTCCGTCGACTGCTGGGCAACTTCTACAGATCCTGGCATCTCGTACATCTTGCATAGGCTCTCCATCATCACAGATGGGTCCAAATCCTGTGCAATCAGATTTAGCCCTGGTCAACCATCTACACAACAAAATATGAGCGTAAATATCCCAAGATGTCTGACCTATGCATGCCATTCAACATTACAAACTTTTATGAGTGAGTCATCCAGTATCAAAACTGGCCAAGTCAGAAAATTTTTTTTTTTCAATGTTTATTAAAAACTTCTGCAGACAAACGAAAGTTAGTCATATTTTTATTTCACTTTTATTATGGTCCATATGATGGGTTCATGTATCATATTCATGATTTACTATATTTTTTCAAAATTTTAAGTTTTGACTTAACCAGTTTTGTTGCAGGCAGACATTTTTTTAATTTTAAATAAGAGACTATTTCAATCGGTACGCAACATCAGTAAAAAAACATAATTTATTCATTAATATAGTATTTTTTTCCTTTCACTTTAAGCTTTAATACAGGGGAGATTTGGCATGAAAAATAATACAAATTCTCTATTAAAACAACACCACTTTGATAGATATAATTTTACACACCTCAATCCTACTTTACATTACATTACAATATCTGGCATACTCTTGGTATATGTGAATAACATGGCATTAAGGAAAATGCTTTCATGCCAATTAAAAAGGTCATTTGTACCAACATAACATCTGCAGCTAAAGTAATAAAATATTTTTAGCTTCTGTTTATCTGTTTAGAGCTGATGGTTTGTTGAGCCGGCGATAATAAGGTTTCAAAGTGAAAATGCCACAGTGGGATGTTATTGTAACAATAACTTTCCTCATTGACTTGGCCCGTTTTATCACCAGAGACAGCACTTGTCTACTTTCAGTTTATAATAAAAACTCACTTTTCAAAATTTAGTGACTCGGCTGGTTTTGATACTACATGACTCAATTTTAATTTTGTGTCAGATCCAGATAAAAGCACTTTGACATATGATTATTACATCTACTGTTATTTATGATTGAAGCAATAATGATCACATTATTAGACTATGCAAATGTGGTAACATGGAGATCACAACAAAATGTTCACTATGAATTTAACCTTAGTCGTAACAACATTGTACGCTGCTATGCAAGTAAGCAGTATGAAATGGGACAGTTACAAGAAGGTGGTAGTCTTTTGTCTACACTTGGAAAGGATTCGTATGACCTTTGTAACAAGTCAAATTCAATGAAAAAACTGAAGCTGTTAACAGTGAAGCAACAGAATCTAAAATACAAACAAATATAGAGACTAAAAGCTTCATTTATCTAGTAATTGCTGTAAGTTGTTGAATTAATATGCAGTTGACATGTTTCATGATCCCTGCAACACATTTTCAAAACTCTATTGAAAATAGTTACCATAGTTACCTAATACATCTGTGTTGCCAACCTCACAAAACAAAACAAACCTATAAATACTATCTACCAGTGGTATTTCCTAATTCATAACGCTGTCCCTGTTCTTTTAAATTGATATCTTTTCTCAGGGGGATGCCCATTTACAGGCGTCATGAGTGGGGTGCAGTAATGGAAGGTGGGACGTGGTCAGTGTCCTGGTCCCTCCCAGCCAATTATGTGGTCTTTGCAACCAGGAACTGTTACTTCTTAATCCAGCAGCTCTACAGTTGGTCCCTTACAGACCTAACAAGGCTGAGTGTACCCCATGCATGCTCTAGGGCAGGAACAGATGATTCATGCTGGTATTTATTGTGTTTGTTTTATGTTCATCAAAAATATGTCCATTTTTTTGTTATATAAATGTTACATTTTATTTTGTAAATTTTATTGTTGCATCCGAAACTATTTGATACCTACAGTACTGTGGAGCATGGCTGACGTTGATTACAGGTATAAATTGTGGGAAAAACAAAGGAAAAACAGTCGTTGCTGGGCTCAGTAACCAAGGGGAATAAATAGCAAATCTTTTACAAGATAGTTGTATTGTATAGTGAAGATGCATAAATGTATGCAATTATCAGTAGGTGTGCGTTGCGATAAAATACAAAACAATTAATTTTTCTACATATGTAGGCAACAAGAAATAACAAATAAGCTGGTAGTGATCATGTGGAGAAGAAACAATGCAAAATATATATATTTCATTTGCGTATTTATGTACACAGATACAAACACACATTAGAGAAAAAAATTAGAATGTTGTGAAAGTGACACCATTTATGCTTCGGGTCGGAGGCGATTAAAGGAAAAACTCTTGTCATGCGACTGACCCGAATGGTTTCATATGGTAGTTTCATGAACTTCATTAATTTTGTGAATGGTTTCTATTTAAAACATATAATAAAGTTATTTTTTATGAAATAAGGACTTTAATTGGAGAAAATCTTATCCCTTGCCAATTTGTTCTTTGTGTGTTGCGTGTAACAAAGATCTATGCAACAGCGGCCAAGCATCCCTTAATGAAAAGCATTAACACCCGCCACACTGCTCACAATTCAATTGATTGATTTTTCCAGCAGTTGTGGTTTAGATTAAGGGGAATCGTGAGCTTAACATGACAAAAACAGGCACTTTTCTGTTTTTAATGGAAATAAAATCTGTTTCTTTCTGATTCAGAATATACAACGGCTGGAAAGTAATAAGTGACAACCAGTAAATCTTGTGTGAACTATTTATTCTACAATCATTACTTCTACGTAATCCCCTGCCACTGTTGCACCCATTGGCAGATGTGTGGCAGTCGTGGAATAGCAGCAGTGATGATCTCTTTCTAGATGTCTGCAAGAGAGTGACCTATAGCTACAAGTATGACCTCTCAAGTGTGGAAACGTAACCTTGCAACAGATGAAAGTCACAGGGGCTGCTTAGGTCCAGTAAACCAGTGGGTGGAGTGCTGGACAAAGACAATGTCCACAAGCAGCAAAGTTTGAATCAATTCAATGCCCTGTTTTTGACCCCATGTCGACCTTCACCTGGTACACTACCACATCCTGCATGAAAAGCTGCAATCCAACATGCTACAATCTGACACAGCATGCTCTCATTTTTGCATGCTTCACATAGCCCAGAGTGACATTCCCTGGCCACTTCCATCTTTATCCATTTGGAATCTGGTAAATGTCCCCTTTAGGGCTGTGTGATTTGGTGACAAACATTGATATGCCACTCCTATCACTGCAGCAGCACCACCACTTCAGTTGTATACCCCCACCAACCCTTTACATGTGTTGCCAAATGCAGCTCAAATGGAAATCCTTGCAGCGTTGACACTTATTTCTTTCCAGCCCTCGTATATGGTTTATTGGTCATTAAAACACTTAACTTTTTAACAGATACATTTAAATTGACTTTGGGTTTATTTAAATATTAGAGTGCCATGCTCATTTTCACTGAAACATTAATATCTAAAGTATTTTTAAGTAAGAGCATCACAAGCTTCATCTAAAGAGTCCCAGGTCAAAAGACACAGAACTGCAACACAGGATGGCTACTCCCCTGGAAAGTGCCTACATGAATCAGCTTTCACGTTAATTTTTAGCTGCAATTATCTCAAAATTATAGTTTTTGAAACAGATGTTCCTTTTTCTCAAAAATTATAAAAGCAACAAGTCTCATATTTTACATCTTTCTATGAGATAATCTATTACGTACACTGAATAGAGTTCACACTTTTGAAGAATTAAAATACTGCTTCAAAAATTTAGATGCAAATTTTGTTTCATTTTCTTTATAAAAGCTTGTTTCTAACTAGAAATATTACTGCCATCTTAATTCCCCTGGACCAGTGTATGAAGCAGAAAGTCTTCATATGTAGTGGCAATTTCATTTTTCTGCTGCTGCTTTCTGAGAAAAGGGAACCAAAAAATGTCAAATTTTTGCCATTTATTTAGCACACATTTTTTAAGTTAAACTTTTTCAAACTAAAAAACATATGTATTAAAATTTAAACAAATACATATGCACAAGTACAGTTTATACAGTAATTTTTGTAAACTTGTCTGTAAACTGTAAATTACAGCCAGAGAAATGCACATTTCTTGGGGTTAGCTGCACATTCTTTTAATGCTTCTACTGGCACTCACTCCCCTTCATGGACATCAGCACACTTTCTTCCAGGGGAGGTGCGCATTTTGGAACTTTACAGTCACACAATATTAGTTGATTACTCTGTTATCAAAAACTCTAAAAGATATGAGTTATAGTATTTGCTTTCATAATAACTTATGGACACTTGTATGTGAGTGAGTGTGTATGTGAGTAAGTGTGTGAGTGAGTGTGTATGTGTGTGAGTGAGTGAGTGTGTATGTGAGTAAGTAAGTGAGTGAGTGAGTGTGTATGTGAGTAAGTGAGTGTGTATGTGAGTAAGTAAGTGAGTGAGTGAGTGAGTGTGTATGTGAGTAAGTAAGTGTGTGAGTGAGTGAGTGTGTGAGTGAGTGAGTGAGTGTGTGAGTGAGTGAGTGTGCGTGCATGTTACTCGTGCTTTCACTGCATATCGCAGTGTGACAATTACATTTACAGTCATGCTAACACAGTAGAACTAGAAATGCTTGGCACCATTAGTGCAACAGCCGTTGGGGGGATATAGCTTACCACCTGCCCGCAAGCATCATGAATGGGGTGCAGAATTAGATGGTGGGACATGGTCAGTGCCATGAGCCCTCCAGGCCGGTTATGCAGTCTTCACAACCTGGGGTCCCTAGATCCTCAACCGACCCTCTGGGACCTAATGAGGCTTGAGTGCACCCTGTACCAGACTTCCTGCACGCAGGTATGGGGGATCAAACCCGGATCCTCCAGGCTAGAGGTAGGTGTGCTACCACTGTGCTATGGAGGGGGTCACAAATAGACTATATTTGCTTTAACTTTCAGCTTATTGCAACAATTACCTGTCGCTAAAATTATTAATGCTGATAAAGGAAATAGGATTGTAATTTTGAATGAATCTGATTATATTAATAGAGTAGAACTTTTACTTCAAGGTGACAATTACATAAGAATTAAAAATGACTAGGCTTAGTAAGTAAGCTACCAAAAGCATGAAGTCATGCACGCTTTGTCTGTAGAGCAGATGGACAGAACCGGTTCGCCACACTGTGCCATCACATGTACTATGAATGTACATAACTTGAATCCTCTTTAATGCAGCTGACTACTAAGCCTAATAATGACCCATTAAAATTGTGCATTCCAACCTTAAGTTCTCAATTAAGTGAAAACAATACTTAACAAAGAAAGACATATTGTAGAAATCAGTAGTCGAGTTTTACCCGGATTGTATGCACTTTCCAAAATTCATAAACCAGGAAATAAAATGAGAACCATTATAAGTTGTGTAAATTCACCTAATTACAACTTGGCAAAATGATTCAATAAAAAAATTCAGTACTTTTGATAAATTTGAAAGTTTAACCTCTTGAGCGATGGCCATTTAAACGTCCGCGAGCCGAGAACTGCTAGCATTTAAATTGTTAAATGCGCTTCGTATATACACAGCTGTATTTTGTGTAAATATTAAGTTATTTTAATGAAACAAAAACTGGTATAAAACTCGTTATTTGCAGTATAAATGTACGTCATCAGCAAAGTTGAGTTGTATTTACAAAACGTTGAAATGGCACAATTTTGTATCACTGTGGTGAAAAGTCAACTTTGCTCTGTCGAACGCATCTAATATAAGTTCTCGGAAAGATACAGTAAAGAAACACCCATTGTATGTGTGGCTTATGCGTCAGCATACTGTGTAATAAATTGCTACTGCATGCGTGGTCTCTTGAGTCATCAGAATAGATCAACATTGCAACTTTTGCTTACGCAAGTTTCGTAACTGAGTAGAGTCCGTGTCTTTCTTTGTTGAAATACATACGTATTCTTTCCTGCTTGTAGCTGAAGGGAGAAGTGGTATAAAAAGGTGTTTTTGCACCAACTGGATATAACCATATACAATTGTTTGGGGATTTGGACAGCTCTCTAAACCCACACAGGACAATCACCGACCTTGACTACCGACTATAAATAACTCGCAGCCTAATTGAACAATACCACGTTGGGGGTTGAAAATCCAAAACCCCTGCACCCCTCAGACTTCATGGAAAACATTATCCTAAAAGGATACCACCAACAGCAAAGAAGTCCCGCCAATTTCGAAAGTGTTTCGTGTGCCGCAAGAAGGGAATTCGCGAATATGGAGATGTACATACCCTTGTGTGTTTATCCCTGTTTTGAGGTAAATCACTGCAGAACGAACATATTAAGGTAAGCCAATAAAGTACATAGACCTTACTAAAATGTTTCATAAAGGGAAAATTATAATAAGTTGAGTTGGATAAGGGATAAATAAGGGTTAAATGCTTAAACGCACAGGACGCCCATATCGCTCATCCGCCATTTTAAATGGACGTGATTTCACGTCGATATCGCTCAAGAGGTTAAGTATTAGAAGCTCTTTTGAATTGGTAGAAAAGATCAGCAATAGAGTATTGTCTAACAATGATAAACTTAAATCAAGGAAAATTGAAGTTACTAACAGTGAAGAAACGGAATCTAGATTTTAAATGGTAAACTTGTTTCTTCTGACAGAACTGTATTTCCTAGCATCCCATTGAGACAGAATGTCTGGTTAGACCCCAAAAGGAAATCATTTATGTAAATATTTATTGCAAATGTAATTTATTTTTCATGTAGTTGGACTAGTTGAGTAATGAAAACGTGTTGCTATTTTTTCATTGTTACGAAAAATAGAATTGTTTAAAAACGTCATAAATGTTAAGTTTCATGTTTAAATTTAATATGTATAAATATAAGAACCATATATATTTAATGTTAACAGTGTAGAGAGGATAGATAAAGATCGCTACCCTAGCATTACAGGAACTATTTAGCGAGGTAAGTATAAAATGACCGCATACACGCATGAATATAAAAAGAGCGTCATGTAAAGAGATACCAATTTTTTGTTAGTAGCGTCTCTGTGTTTGAAAGGGGAAGACACGTTTCTGTAACACGCGTGGACGTGGGTCTGAAAGACTTTATAAAGTGAAAAGACTGTCAAGAAAAATACAAATAGGTGCAATGAAAGTCAATTCAATTATAATAAGGAATGAAAAAATGTTAATAAAGTGGTATATAGTGAAGTTACATGGAGTGCTCATTCATTTCACCCAGTACCACGCCCGGAGAGAAAGAAAAGAGTCCCATTGCTCAATGCAAAGTAATAATCTTTTTAAAAATACAGCACCACCATGTTTATGAGAAAATGGTTAAATTCTACAGAATTAAATGAAGAATTAAAGATGATTTTGTGGAGCTTACCAACCTTTGTTTGGATCAAATTGTTTTCTGTTTTTATGGTAATTTCTGGCTAGGCAATGGGTGATCCACTTTCACCATTTCTTGACAATCTTTTGATAAGCTTTTTTGAAATATAAATCACTAAAGCATTCCGTGTAATTTGTAAAACCTGGTACCGATATGTAGATAATATTTTTGCTACTGTTCCTGAGAAACATATAACTGATTTAAAACTTTTATATTTATAAGAGTGAATAGGGTTTAAGGGCTCATCAACAGTGAAGTCATTTTGGCCCGTTGCCATTAAATTCACTTTTGAAACTGAAAATAATGGTTGCCTTCCATTACTGGATTTAAAGATAAAAACGTAACAATAAACTGGATTTTGGCATTGCTAGAAAATCTACTCATATTCACTATTCCACACACATGTGACTTGGTTCAAATCAACCAATTAGGTGCATGACAATTTCAGCCAATGGTAGCCTTCTTCATGAAAAGTCTGTCACATTTCATTATCACCTCCTCTGTTTTTCTTGTGTTAATATCAGGTTAGAGACTCTAGCTGCACTGTGCTAATAGATGTGCAACAGCTACGTAATTTGATGCAATAGAGCCATTATTCAAATGTCAAATATGGTTGACTCTTGCTTCGGTGCTGAAATGTATGACATAAATCGAACAGGGAAACCTCAGAATACGGAACACAACACAAATTTGTTTGACAAACTTTGTATTGAATGAAATTATAAGTTACCATTAGATACTCCAACATCTTGCATTAACAACATCAAAGCATCATCAATATGACAATGTTGTAGGCCGTGCCAATGGACGCTGATCTATGTATGTATTCATGCTACATGCAATATTTAAATAACATTTCATAGACTGTATCATCCTTTAATTCATGAAATAGTCTTAATAAATACAACTTGTGATAAAATATAGAATGAATATTTGGGCTTGTGGGCTGTGGTCTAGTGGAAATTCTTCTTGCATACGTTTGGTTGGAAACTGAGTCGAACATCATCAGTGGTGTGACCGCAGTACTCTGCTACTTTTGTACTTTTGGCCAACTAATCGGAGCCATTTGGTTTCCCAGGTTTTATATGTGGGCATATGATGGTTGGTCTGGTCTTTGTTTATTGGCTTGGCTGCAGCGCTGGCTTCCATTGTTGTCGATGTTGTCGAAGGGCTGGTATTTATTGTAGCTGAAGCTGGCGTACAATCACTAATGGCATTACTTATGATAATTACATAAAAAATAAGTTTTAATCCTTTTTCACACAAATTTGCTATTTTTAATAGTTTCATTTGTAGATTAATAAATACACTCCTTAATAAAGAAGAATTTAACAGAGTATAAGCACATTATTAACATTGTGGTAATAATTAATGGTTTTACTGTGGATTTTATACATAAAAAATTTAAATATTAAAGACCTGTTAAAGAAGTTTCTACCCTCAAGAAAATAAAAGATCATTGGTTTTTAAAAAGTTTACTTACCATCCTTGGGCTAATAAAAAATTTACAACATGGTCAGTGAGAAGTGCCCCATTTACAGCTTCAGAAGCTATGGTCACTTTACATAAGATGAGATGCCAGACTCGCTGCACAATCAACAAGCCAAGATACTGTCAGCCGAAGGTTCAATGGGGTAATATCTGCTTGTGTACAGTTTTTAGAGTAAAAGCAAGTCTGAAGTTTCCTTTTAACCCCAATGTTACATTCTACCTACACATGTCCTAAGGTTAAGTTAAAGAGACTAAATGTACTTAACACACTGAATTTTATGGGCCCGGTTAATTTAAGTAAACACGACGGTACCCAAGGACATTGCTTTGCTCATAGTTATTGGGTAACCGTTTAGCATGTCTTTTATGCAACATAGTCTTTATTTTTTCAACCAATATACTTTCTACTGTTTTGTTACAATTTGGTTAATCATTAATGCCTTTTTGATATATAAAATATTCTTAAAGTATTATATATTTATTCTTTTTCATCTAATTATGTTGCTGTTAGCTAATGCTGGATTTCTGACAATGAAGTCATTAATCCTCTTGCTCTCCAATATTTTTCATTATATTTTTTTATTGTTAGTAAAGTTATTATTTTGTTTTGTTTATAACAAATGGGGTTCATTGGTAGGCATGATTGGTCCCCTTTTCCCTAGTGCACCTATCCTAGTGTGGAGGATATTGAGAGAGATATAACAGCCCTAGTAGTTTAACACATAACGCTATTATATAAAAGATCATTCTGTCATCCATGACGCACTACCATACAAAGCTATTGAAATATATAAACATCCCCACAATTTCAATAAGAAAGAAGCTTTAAAGCTCGACAACAACTGGTATCCTTATCATTGAAGGCAAGATATGACACATAACAGGACAAATTGAAGTGTACCAATCAGGAGGGAGCAACACCTTGGATGAAACCACGCCCTCCCTCCTGCCATCCGCAGAGGCCTCTCGGGGTACAAATACAGTAGCTTGGACAGTCAACACTTCAGAACTCTATGCAAACTTCTCTGAGGACACTATGACAGCCACAGTTGTGGACAAAATGTCTGGCATAGCAGCCCGGACATAACTTCTACTTATAATTTGTTTTCGGTTCTTAGATGCATCATGTGGTATGTAGTATATTCAAACTCCAAGGAAAGATTTTTCTTTTATATACATAGATGTCTTGTCTTGCATTGTAAGTATGAGAAATTTCACTGCCACAGTCAACCAGCAGCTCTATGAGATGCTTCTACGTCCAACACTCATGGCATAATCCGAATACTTGGTAACGAAGAACAGAAAGCAGCCAAACAATGTGTATGCAGCAAAAAAAGGGCGTAACCTTGACAGTTTAAAATCTGTGCAGCATTTAAACATGCAGTAGGGAATAATTTAAAAATGGCATCAGGAGGCAAATTATGCATCCTGCGCATTTGGCAATGTCCTAATTATTGTATAAAATTAAAATAAAAACAGTTGTTTTTCTAGATTTTCATGAAAGTTCAGTCATACATATCGTTAATCACTTACAAAAGTGAAACATGTAACACAGCTTCTCAGTGAATCACATTTCTTAGAATGAACGTCCTGTGAAAATGTTAAAGTATAGTTTAGGATGATAAAAAATACCTTTAAAGTGCTGCTGTTTATCTACTATGGATATTAACAACATGGCTGGTTATTTTTTAAAACAAATAATTGCAGATAAATGTTAATCAAAAGATTGTACAATTAAGAAAACAATTATATCTACTTTGATAAATAAACTTGTTGAATAAAAGTAGAGCAAAGAGTACAAGACATACTGTGGCATATTCTGCAGGTTTACCTCTACAACCTGTTCCACAGGAATGTGTCCCAGAAGCTTCAGCTTGATAGGATGTTTAACGTTCTCGGCGTCTGCTCCAAGTACGCTCTCAGGAAACTCACAGTACAGGACAGTGTGGTCCTACAACAACAAGCAGGTCTATCTGTCACTAACAGAGCACACTGATTCTACGTCACTATTAAATGGCTCACAGTAAAATATGAATGACAAAGTAGTACTGACATGCATTACTACATCACATTACTTTGCCTATCACAAGAGAATGTACAACACGTTTACATATTATTTACAGTTAAGAGTGTATGTCTAATTACATTAGGCTCCCTTTAAAATCTCATGACTAGCATAAGATGAGACTGCCTCCATAGCGCAGAGGACCAGGGTTCGATCCTCGGTACCATCATGGGGATTTTATCCCATCTGGGAGGTCTGGCACGAGGTGCACTCAGCCTCATTAGGTCCTGGGGTGACCAATTAAGGAGCTACTTGGTGGAGAAGTAGTGGTCCCAAGTTGCGGAGGTCGTATAACTGGCCAGGAGGGCTTGGCACACCGACCACATCCCACCCTCCAGTACTGCACCACACCAATATTGTCTGTAGTGGGTAGAGGTGGGGGATGCAGCAACTGGGCGGCAAGCCTTGGCCCTTCATGGGTTGTTGCGCTAGGGTTTTAGTTTTCAGCACAAGGTGAATGTGCATAAAGATACTGCTTCATTATTATAAGCGTTCAGTATGTAACATACTAAATATTCTTTTTACACAGATAACACACTCTCTATTGGTTAACAACTGCAGCTCAAATATGAATCTTATGTTGATAATGTGAATGTCATGATTGCTAACAGAACAATACATATTTTTATGTAAAATCTCCCAATAATAATAATAGCAATAATAATAATAATAATAATAATAATAATAATAATAATAATAATAATAATAATAAGAAGAAGAAGAAGAAGAAGAAGAAGAACAACAACAACAACAACATCTCTAGGATCTTACAAATATTTTACATAATATTCTTGCATGAAAATTTAATATAATTGGGGATGTTCAACAGGTTCAAACAGAATTTTCAGTTTACATTACAACAGTTATACAATATTTCATTACTGAGTGAAAGTATGTCAAATAGACTAATTTTAATCTATCAAAATCACAGAGAGACAAAAACTAGTGCACAGCATGTTGAACTTAATTTAGGGACGATATCATCCCATTTGAATGTTCATCTATTTGTAAACCTAGACATTTTGTAACATCTGAATATCAAATATAATCATGACGTGTTGTATTGAGTAATCAACTTTGAACATTAAGTACCATCCTATTTACATTGAACCATGATTGCATTAATGTTATATTATAGTTCTTGGAGACTTTCTACAAGACTAGCTGAAGTACCTGGCGTTGCCCATGCTTTGACAATTTTATCACTTACAATGGATACTATAAAGAACCCAAAACACCGGGACAATACTACATAAAAGCAGCCTTGAACAATCTCAAACAGCACAGGAAGAAATGCAAGTAGAGAAAGCTGTGTGAATGTAAGACATATCTCTGTCAATCATACAGAAAATCGTATGAATTCTTTGTGCAAGAAGTAGTACAGAAAGAAATACAACTGTTTCATAAAAGAAACATGAGTAGAGAAAACCATCTGAATGTAATGTGCTGCATTTCAATTTGAAACATATGGAAAATTGTATGAGTTGTTTGTAGAAGAAGTAGTAGAGAAAAAAGGATGATTGTTTCATAAAAGAAAAGTGTGCAGAGAAAATCATGTGAATGTAATGTGTTGCATTTCTATTTCAATCATGGAAAACTGTATGAACTGTGTAGAAGTATAGAGAAAGGAATGTGATTGTTTTGTAAAAGAAAAGTGAGTCAAGAAACCTTAGAAAATTGAATGAATTGTATTTTGAAGAGTGAGTCAGGAAGGTTGTCTAAATTTAATATGTAAAAGAAAAGCAAGCAAAAAAAAACATCTGATTGTTGTTTAGTAAAATGAATAGCATACAAACCTTCTCCATGAATAAATAAAATGTGCCAAATTTTGTGGTGATCGGTCATGTGGTTTAGGGGCACATAGAGGACAAACATACATTCATATATACATAGGTATACAGATTAATATGGTGAGATCATTGGCAAACTGAAAAACGTTATGAATCTAAATTATTGTAAAATTAAGCCGGTGTTGGAACACTTAACATCACTTATATGTGTTTGTCTTGACAGGTGAAGACAAAGTGTTTCAACATTGACTCAACTTTACAATAACCTAGATTCACATCACTGTTACTAGCTTACTCAAATAGACAAAACTTTTATGAATTTGTTTAGACTTGGGACTAAGCTGTTTATAAAAACTAAGAAGAGCAATGGTCTTAAAATAGAACCCTGTTGCATCTCGTTTTATAACTTTATGGTTGGAATAGCTTGGTATATTTGAGTTTGATACTGTGATTTGTGCCTTTTGTGCTCCATTTGTTAAATGAGATTTAAACCATTTTAATGATGTTATTTCAAAGCTATAATATTCTCATTTTTGTACCAGGATATGGTGGTTTACACGATCAAAGGCCTTAGTTAAATCACAGAATATCGCACCTAAATGTTTTCATTCATTTAATGGTTCTAACACCTCATTAGTGAAAATTTAGATATCATTATCAATTGATACTTCCTTTCTAAATGCAAACTGTTCAGAACAAAATGTTTGATTCCACATACTGGTGTAGGCACTCATGCACAATATTTGTTCAAATATCTTAGAAAAAGTGGATAATATAGATATTGGCCCTAAGTTATCTTTTAGTCATTTCTCCTTTTTTTATGTGGAAGTTTAATGGTTGATAATTTTAGCTGATCAGGAAATATTCCACACAATAGTGAGAGATCCATAAACAACTGAAAGGAGCACTTATAGCTTTAGTAATGCTTTTTATTACTTTGTGCTATACTTGATCACAGTGTGAAGCTGCACCTATGGTTCATGGTTATTGGAAGGCTGGCACCAGTCAGTCAGAATGGTAAACAGGTAAACAGTACACTTGTCCAACATAAACATCAAAAGTCATATCATCAGATAACCAAAAATTTCTGGAAGTTTCTCCTTGAACCTTTTGGAAGTCTGTGGAAATTTCCAACTGATATATTAGCAAGAACTCTCACAAGACGAGAGAGTGACTGACAATTGATTTGACTCCATGTGACTATTTTGTTCCCAATAGTGTAAAGTCATATGCATGAAGAGGTTTTTGAGCCCTGAAGAAGCAGTTGTAGTGTATGAAAGATAGCTTTGGGACCTGCAGCGGTTTTAAATTACATTCCTGTCTGCAGGGTCTTCACAGTTTGTAAAAAGGGGCTATGTGAGCAAATGAGAACTCCAAATGATGATTATAACACAATTACAATTAAATATAATGCCAACTTCCACAACAATCCTGAATTTCCACTTTACATAAACTACCCTTTTTATTCTTTTAATATGAATAATGTCTTTTCAAGATTATGATACTTCTAGAAGTATCATAAAACGTTTTCTTCATTGTTGTAACTGTGGATGGATTCCAAAACAACAGCCTTCTGTTCCTCTTTAATGTAGTTCATATACATCAACACCATGGCCTTGGCTTTTTGATTTTGTATATTTACTCTTAGTTATACATGTAAACAATGATATTAAAAAACAAACAAGTACATTATTTCATTATTTATTTATGCCAACAAACTTACTGTTGGTGTTTTTAAACACACAAGCTGTGTGTGGGCAATGTTTGAGAGGTAGAACTGGAACTTAAAAATTGTTCCTTTCTTGTGTCTCAAAAGTTTCAGGGACCCTCATATAACTTTTGTCCTTAAAGGAAACACATGTGTGGTAGTACACCAATAGCTTAAGGTTGGAAGATGGGAGAGTAGGAATTTGTGAAAGAGATGTAATAAATATGGAAGAATGGAAGCATCGTTTGTGAGAACCCATGGCCTGTACCAAAACCAATTCCATGATAAATGACAACATAACATTCATTCATTGAGGGTCTGCCTAAACTGACAGAGTGCAATGAATCTGGAAATTTGTTAAAACTGCACATAACATTCACTATTTTAATGTTTATTTTCAGTTAACTTTCATCTCAACAAATACTTGTGTGTAGAAAAGGAATATTCCACTTCAACAACTACAAATAGTGCATTTTTCTTTCTTTTTTAGGTTTAAACTCCTTTAACTGGTTAGGTCATATTGGGTGATGAGTGAAATAAGAGAAATGATGCTCAAGTGAGTACAGGGTCCATAGATCTTAGAGTTACCTCCACTCATCTTTCATAATAAGGGAAAATCCAGGAGAAAAACATTATCCAGGAGCTCTCCCTGAGATTCAAACTAGGGACCTTTTGAATGTGAGGCATACATGCCACTGCTACATCACAGGGCTGGGTCTTGGGCTGAGTTCAGTTACGGCTTTCAGTGTCTCTATAAGTTACTTCAGAACACCGTTCCTTCAGGTAACCATGCACAATTCATCTCGCAATTGCTACTGACCTGCTAGTTGCGTATCCTTTTCCATAACTGAAAGATCTTCATTTGGTAAAGCATCTAAGAAATAGATCATAGCCTTAAGTGGCTACAAATAAACACCAGTCTTTAAACAAATGCCTGCTTTGTATTTGTCCAATTATTTTAAAACTCTTTAGCATATATTGTGTAGAAACCATTAAGTTGAACGACTGTTTATGACAGCTTGATTTTAACTGAATGTTTATTACTATTATTTAATTTGTCAAAAATTTGAGGAAATTATCATTACTGTTGACATTGTTTCAATATTATGACCATGTTTATATAATTAGTAAGTGTTTTACATCATACGGTGTACAAGGGGAGGTTTTACATGTAAATAAATGTTATTTATAGCATGACTGAAATGACCTTCAAATCGTCTATATGCGATAAGGACTCATGAGGTCATCTAAATAATTCTGATGAAACAAGAAAATGAATTATTAAAGGCAACAAGAGCCAAACGATATCACTATAGTTGTTGTTGTTAGCTAATGCTGGATTTCTGACAATGAAGTTGTTAATCCTCTTGTTCTCCAATAGTTTTCACTGGTGGATGGGGCATTAGAAGTGGCCGGGCATATTTGAAGGTGGTCTCGATCCATTTCCTCTTGCAGATCACATAGAGGACAGAGTGGTGAAGAATATATCCCAATTCTGTTTAAATGTTTTGCCAGACAATCATGTCCTGTAATCAACCTGAAGGTTGCAACTGCTGTTTTCCGAGGATACTCAGGAATTACTGTTTGAATGTTTGGTAGTTCCCATCTTTTATTCTTTGATTTTTCATAGTAGTATCTTGCAACCACTTTTTTTTAATTCAGAGTTGACTAATCTTTTAGCTGCATAAAATGGTAGATTAACTATAGATTTCTGCACATTGCCGGTACCCTTTTTTGCAAGAAAATCAGCTTTCTCATTACCACTCAGTCCACAGTGAGCCGGTATCCATTGGAAGACTAGGTGTTTTTGAAGTGCTGTTAGATGGGTAAGGATTTTCCAACATTCTATAATTGTTTGGTTTTTTGGTGATAACTTGGAAGTAATTGCTATAATTGCTGCCCTGGAATCTGAGAGAATAACTGCTTGCTGAAAATGTGAAATTCTCTACAAAAGATTTTGTAGAGCCATTCGAATTGCTTCAATTTCTCCATCAAAGTTTGTAGTTCCATAACTTAAAGATTTGTAATAGGAAAAGAGGTGACATGTGACTCCAGCCCCTGCTCCATCTTGGTTTGATATAAATGATCCATCAGTATAAATATGGAGCCACTCATGTTCTGGAAATGTAGTATGGATTGTCTCTAATGCCAATAATTTTAGAACACTAGTTGGAGTATCACTTTTCTTAACTTCTTCTGTCAGGTGTAAATAATATGTGATGTCTAATGTTTGTGTCGGATTGACTTTAGATATGAAGTTTTCCTTTGAATTAGGAAGGTATACATTCTTCTTGATGTCTTCAATTTTGGAAAGAAAGCTCTCCTGAGTCTTTAGTGTATGTGTAAAATTTCTCTTGTGCCATGCATTGAATGGGAGTCTGATCAACTTTTCGTGTTGAATAAGAGCCGCTTTTTCTATTTCATATTCAATGGGGCATTGGTTGGTTAGTATTTCCATAGCTGCTATTGGTGTGGTTTTGATAGCACCTGTAATTAATCTCAGACTTTGGTTTTGAAAGATTAGAATCTTTTTTGTGTTTGCTGTTACAAGAACTTCGCTGCAGTAAGTAAATAATGGTTTTATAATATCACTATAGTTACATATGGAAAACTAAGAACATATAGGAATTAAGAGTTAGTACAAGAGTAGAGAAAGTCACGTGAGTGCAACACATCAGATTTTTAATTAGCCTGATGCTCATGCAGACATACCTGCCCAAAGATGTCAAAAATGATAACTGTTTTCAAAAAAGCTGATTAATACTTTACCATCAAACTATCATCCTATAACAATAGCACCTATAACAAGCAAGGTTATTGAATCATGTATTCTTAGCCAACTTCATAACTATCTTTCAACCAATAAACTGTTATACACCAAGTATTTACTGGAAAAGCAATTGAATGTGTAATCACCGAAATCACCTTGGTAGATTTTACCAAAGCATTTGATTGTATTTCACATAATATTTTGATTAACAAACTTAATTATTATGGTGTTAATGGATATGAACTAAATTTGTTAGCATCCTATCTTAGCCTAGGATAGCAAATGGTGGTTGTGAACAACAAAAATCTGAGCTAGCTCTGGTGAGAGCAGATGTATCCCAAGGGTCTGTCCTGGGGCCTATGCTGTGTTTAATTTATATAAACAACAAACTTTAACTTACTTTGCACAGCAATATTATATCCTCATGACACAACCTTACTGAGCAGCAGCAATAATATTGATACAGTAAAGCAACAAATGCAACTATTCCTGGAAAGTGTGAAAATCCGGTTCTTCTTCAACAATCTAACTCTAAGAGGTAGAACTGGAACTTAAAAATTCAACGCCACAGCTGGGATTTGAACCACAGACCTTCCGCTTACCAGGTGGCTGCTCTAACCATTGAGCTACTGTGACAATCTGCCAGAATGGCACTGAATTCTCAAACCAGTTCGTATTATTCCTGGTAAACCACAAAGACAGTTTCACATCAGAGACAATTACCCCGATGGTGACTTACTATTGTGACGTTGAATTTTTAAGTTCCAGTTCTACCTCTCAAACATTGCCCACACACGGCTTGTGTGTTTAAAAAGACCAACAGTAAGTTTGTTGGCATAAATAAATAATAATTACAATCTAACTCTAAATGCATCTAAAACTCAAAATATATTATTTAGACTGCAACATAATCATATCCACAGCAATTCCTCGGACTACATTTGGACATTCCACTAACATGGGGAACAAACATTTTTCAACTCTGTAAAAAACTTCCTAAAATTTGCTACCGTAGCCAAAGAAATGCATAAGTCAAAATATGTTGATCACGCCTTACTGCCCATTCATACATATATACTGCACAGGGTTAGGCTTTGGGGCAATTGTGATACTTCAAGAAAGGTATTTATATGGCAGAAAAAAACTCTTAGGCTAATGTCAGAATTAGGACAAACCGATACATGTAAGCCTAGCTTTATGGAGCTTAACTTTACCCTCAATGTATATATGTACTAACATGATGCACATTAAGCAAAACCAGAATTTGTTTATAAATCACTCTTCAGTACAGAGTTACAATACAAGGTGCAAACAGGATTTCAATACACCCCACAGACAACTGAGCAAGACCATTAACAGTCGTTGTTATCAACAGCTAAAATTATTTAACAAGCTTCCTTTGGAAGTAAGAGAACTTCCAAAAAATAGATTTCCTAAAAGGTTAAAATCTGGTTTACACAAAAAGTATTTTACTCTATTCAACAATATTTAGAATATAATATACATGTTAGTAAACTTATGTAAATTTAGTTTAAAATATAGTACCACCTACTTTTATTATTATTATTATTACTATCACTATTATTACTATCACTATTATTACCATTATTACTATTATCATTATTATTATTATTATTATTATTATTATTATTATTATTATTATTGCTGATGAGTTAAAGTACACGGTACCCTATATGTTATACCATAAGCAAATATAGTACTGTATATTACTTGGAAACCTATTTGGTAAATTATTTGTAAATAATTGTTAACCTACTATGATTACATATTAATGCTAACGTGTGTAAATCCTGCTTAGATTCAATTTGTTAGATCTTTATGTACATAAACTTGTAAACATTCTGTATTTGTACATACATTTCAAATACTTCTTCATGACCAACTGGCAAAACCTATAAGTATAAATTTCATTATTAAACTGAAACTGAGAACTATTTCACTCTACAAATAATATTTCCAGAACATATATGCATGCCACAGGCAAAATGCCCAATTGTTTGATAAATTGATGGATGTGCCTGATGTGTTATATGCCCTGCCAGTTTCCCTTAGTTAACTTTTCCTTTATCTATATATTAATCCAATTGGCAATAGTCTTGTTGAGGAGTATGTTTTGAACAACAATCTGTTATGAATTAGTATTGTTAGTGTATCATACCAAGCATTGAAACATAAAAACTGGTGGTTCTGCTTGCTTTACGCCAGTCAACTAAAATGATTTGCGAGTGCACTGGATGTCACTCAAGAGTTTTTCAGTATTTTGACTATGAAGGTTAATTTAATTTGTTAAGTTCTTCTGCGCCTATCAAGAATACAAGCAGCATTTTGAACACTAATTGGCGTGAACATGTAAGAGAGAAATACACCAGAAAAGTAAAGGCAGGGTATGCACATTGCTCATCTGCTTCCGTGTGGTTCACTATAAGGAAAACGTGTTGTAGAGAACACACTGCATTTCCTGGAAACCTACTGCCCCAAATATGGAATCTGAGTGCTTGTAATCAACAAACTGAGAATGCAGAAATAAATAATGGAAGTGATTTTTCTGCAATTTTAATATTCACAGTAGGTGAATTATAAAGTTCTATGAAAATTATAAAAACTGTAAAAAAAAAAATATTTTTTTTGAAGTTAATTTTTAATTTAATAAACCAAGGCATTACAAAATGTTGTGTTCCGAACATTCTTTTGAGAGTATTTATCTATAACAAAATATTTAAAATTATAAAAATGTTGAAATCTGCATCAAGTAAAGCAATTCGGGTATGGTGCTGAAAATAGCTAAAAAAAATTAATAAATACATAAAATAAATTTAAAAGTGTTAAAGATGTTGGAGTGAAAATGTGTATGTACATTATTTCTTACATGTATTAAGTCTGATGTGAATTTGAACAAAATCTGCTAATAGTTGTAGAATTTAGCAATTCCACCTATGTGCACTTTAACACGAGTTCAAAGTGCATACCAAAGTCCAAAAACCATGCTATGCCACTGCTTACTTTACTCTCTGTCATTATTCTAAGACCTCGTATTTGAATATAAACATTCTTTTTGCTGGTGGCAAGTTATTCCCAAAAATAATATATCTTATCAAGGAATAAACACAAAGAGTTTTTTGATCTGCGTAACATGCAGATATACTTGTATTCAATGTTTTGACCAGATGATTTATGAGTTTCCCATCTTATATTACTTTGAACTCGTGAACTTTCCCCTTTTCTTTTCCCGCACCTCCCGAACGTGTACATATCATTCTAGAATGCTTTATGGAAACTTTCACCAGCTATAAATGCCAGCTTGTTCACAAAAACGACTGTTCTCCAAGCGAGTTTATGACTACAGTACAGATTGAAGAAGACTTTGTTTGACCCCCAAAGAATGAACTGTCTAAAATTAGGCAACATCATGCTTATTCAATCATGCAAAGTAAAATGAACTGACAGTGAAAACTAACTGAAGTGACAGTTCAAAATTGAATGAGACCACAATTTATTCTTTGCAAGACAAGTCAAATTGAATAATTTTATAGCAAAAAAGAGTTAAGGTGCAGCATCTAAAATTTCTGAGCAACTAGATAATTTCTGTAAACAATTATTTTTCTAATTATTTTGTTGTTTAACGACACTGTCAATTGCCAGGATCATATCAGTGTTGCCAATGTGCCAGAATTTCATCCCACAGGAGTTCTTTTACATGCCGGTAAATCTACTGCCATGGAGCTGTCGTTTTTAAGCACATTTAAAAACCATCGGTCTGTGCCGGATTTGAACCTGCAACCTTGCGATCAGTAGGCCAGTGTCGAACCAACTGAGCCACCCAGACCGACAATTATTTGTCTTTATTAGTATGTTAAGTAAATAAAAAAATAAGCTTTTGTAAGAACAGCTTGTAGAAATAAAAATAAATCATAATTGGTAAAAGCAGTCATATGAATGGAGCATTCCGATTTTTAACAATTGTGATTACATTGCTGTTCGTCCTTTAAAGTGTTAAGTAAAAGTGTGGAGTTACTTACCGGCATCTTGTTGTTTGAAAAGCCAGAGGCTTCTTCTTGGTTACTCTCCATTGTGTCAGCAATTGGCTATATTATCATCTGCAACATTTAATGTATTTGCTTAATAAAGGAATATAAATACAATAAATACTGTTACTTCTTGCTTTAACCCACATGCCAGAAATAGCACATGCTTCCAGCCCTCTTAAAGTTGATTCACAATAACCAATAAAGACCATACAATTAAAGTACATATATTAACAATTATGGCAACAATTAAATGCCACACCCCAAATTTAATAATTTTTGTTATGTATGATTTGTTCATTTGTTGACATGTGATTGATTTTCATGCATTTTTGGTCTACAGATTGCTTGTATGTGTTTCTGTTTACAATTTAATGTTGTTGAAGCATTATATTTGTGAGATGGAACAGCTCTTTCTCTCTCACTGGAATTGTAAGTCTTTGAGATACTGCAATTAACATAACTTCCAAATTTAAAACAACATATAATCACATATCACTTGTCGCTGCTGTTACGAAGAATAACAACTATAGAGTTTTCCTGAGGAGACAAACTGTTTGGAATTTTGACTTATTGAAGAAACAGGACTACATAGGGCTTTAAATACAGGAGAGTTTTCTTACATTCACACCAAGTTATCACAGGATATTTTATTTGGCATTATGTGATTATATAAAGAAGAAATCACAGAAAATATGTTGTGTAGTAAGATGAGACATATTGTTTTCATTTAAGTATTTGTCAATTAATTCCTCTGCACCTATACTCCCTGAGATAAACCAGAATAAAATTAAGGACCTGATGGCTAGCCGAGCAGCAAGAGCACTGCCACCACACAGTATAAATCAACCTTAAGCACAAATTTGTATGTATTGCATCAGGAAATATAACATTTTAAGCATTTAAATTTGTAGAGCACATT